>CM056999.1:24005417-24520417 GCA_029891345.1 Dryococelus australis
AAAATATAAGGTACTTGAACTTATGTTAATATTGATAAACCTAAAGGATAGCGGAGGAAAGGTACACATTGTGAAATTTCACAAGATCAGAAAATAAAAGGAAATGTAAAAATATGTATCAATTAAATTTTTAGTGAAATTGTAAACTCTCTGTAAATAACTCTATGTTGAATTGTTTATTGTGTAATGTTTGTCAATTTTTCTATTGTTAAAAGGATTGTAAAATGTGTTTTATCAAATATCTATTGTGCAAGTGTCTTATTAATGTAAGCATAAGTGTTATGTGTGTTACAAATGTTAACAGAAAAAAGTATGTTAAAGTAATATACATTTTTATGACCAGTGATAAGTAGTTTGAAAACTTAGATTTTTTGTGTTTCATTGACTTAATATTCTTCTTCCTCTTGCATGTCAAGTTCTTATAAAAGTGTGTGTAAGTAACAGTGAGATATAACACATAATCCACATTTAAAAATGGAATGTGTTAAGTTAACACTCTAAATTACAACATGTAACTTCAACAGTCAAAACTAATAACATTCTTCAAAAATACTAGTATATAGCTAAATAAGTGTACTTGTAACACAATCACATATTCTACACATAAAAATTATAGTAAACCGCTTTGTAAGCTAAAACTGGTAATGGTTTTTTTTGGGAACGAGTTACCTAGGTGGATCCCAACCTAGTTTCACACTCCATCCCACCCTATGCATGATCAAAAAATTTTACAATTCAGGCCTCTCCTACATTCTGGGTGCCAGCTTTGTTATATTTTAATCCCCTCAAACAACAATTTCCTCCAGTGTTATTTAAAATTGTTACAGAGGACTGACCAGAGGGATGGTGCTGTCAATTATAACTCAAATATATGGTGTGGCATTTTCATCCTAAATGGATGTCTTTGGCATTATTTTGTAAGTTTTGTCTACATGCAAGGGGTGGTTTAATTTGTAAGGGTAAATATTTGCTAGAAACTTCTATTGGAAAAGGGTGAATGGGGTCAGGTGGAGAGTGTAAAACGGGGTGTGATTCTCTTGTAATTTGTCAGTCTCTCACCAGACAGCATCAAGTGAGGATGGATCTATGCTCCGAGCTTCATTAACATTCCAGAACTTCTGTCGCCAGCCTCTGACCAGACAAAATATCCACTCTCCACTTTCTACAGCTAGAGGCCTTAGGAGCACCAATTGTTGCGAGTTGGGATTACCTGCGATTTATCCTACAGCAGTCCGGCAAAACCAATCTTGTGATCACCAGTGGAATTGTTTCATTATCTACTGCACAAAGGTTTTTTTAATGTAAGTAAACATGATTTAACTGTTTTAACTTTAACTGTTTGGAATATAAATTTTTTTGAACTTCGACTTGTTTTGAGTTGTTTTGATGTATTGTAACTTGTTTTGAATATTAAATTTTTAACTGGATATAGTTAACTTTTATATGTTGGGGCGATTGGTTGTGAAGCATTCTTGTTAAGGAATCAAATATCTTCAATGTAAAAAATAATAATCAGTTAGTATCTCAGGGACATTAGTTGGGAAAGTCCATAGTGTTTATTACAGGGAGTGGTTTCTTAATGGTAAATGTGAATATTCGATAGGTATGTGGTTTACTTAATAGGGAAAAGTGTTAACTCGGTAGGTATAAACATACACATATTTCTAAGGTTTTCCACGTTTTGTTTTTCTGTTATTTAATGTAAATATAATTTTTCTCTTTTTTCAGATCGAGAGTTTAACAAGTGGGTTTGTTATTGATATTAGTAAATAGAGACACTTTTAGTACATCTGGGGCCCCCATAGCTAAGCATAGGTGCATAAGTTCGGAATACTATTCGTCCGAAACAGATTCCTATTCATATTAAGACTCGTCGTCAGACATACCTTTGTCCCAAGACTTGCCATTCATCCTTTTGGATATGGTGTTTGAGCATAGAAATGTGGGTGTGCGAATATGCAATGATAGGATAGAAACTGACATGAACATTGTTTCAAAAACATTGTTATAGAGGAAAATGCTATGGAGATATTTTACTTTGTCAGTAAAGCTAACCCTGTTCTCCATTCGTCCGATGTTGGCGAAATTTACGTAGAAAACTTGTCCCTCATCTCACTACGAATATTAGTGAGTTATGTGCAATAGGTAGGAGTTGGGGAATGAAACTGATACTGCAGATGGGTATTCACAATAACAAAACATACTATTCACTAAACGTCCATTACGCAAACCGACCTAAATTAACTGCCATTAGGAAGGCTTGCATTAATGTACAGTGTGCAGAAGACAAGTTCTTCCTGTACACTGGTATAGCATTTTTGTTTCCTGCCACATCAAATATCAACAATACCCCTTTATACCCAAAACCTCATCGGGTTCTAAATACCAAGAGAAAGAGATTGTCGACTCCAGTACTGTAACATAAGATCAAACATTTCGAAGAGATCAATAATATTCACATTAATGTACATTCACTGGTAGACAAAGATAGGAATGTTGTTAATGAAATGTTTGATAATGCTAAGGAAGGGATCATTGTACCCATTCGCATTTCTCCTGTTCAATGTGATCGCTATGTGAATATGTTAGCCATTCTTGCTAGCGGTAGTATTGTATTTTGTATTGATAAAAAGTTTTTCACGACTGCTTGCCAGTCAGTTGAGTAACGAGGTTACCAGAAAGTTTGTTTGTGATCGATGTCTCCAATACTTTGTATGTGAGGAGAAGCTAGTAAACCATAAAGTTTTGTGGCAACAACACAATGCTGTGAGGTGTATTTTCCCAGCTGAGGGGAACAAGTACCTTGAATTTAAGAATGTTGCCAATCAGAAAAGAATGGGTTTTGTTGCATGATGCGATACTGAAGTTATGTGAGACCCATGTCCACTTGCTTTCCACACAGTGAAAATAACAGCAACACAACCATCAATAAGCATGTTCTATATGCTTGTAACATTCTGCCTGCGTGTGCATATGATTATTCCTTTTCACAGTGCCACGAGTTTGTGGGTGAAGAATGTATGTACAGAGTGGTTGAAAAATTAGTTTAGTTTACAAAGCAGGTTGCAGATATATACAGCATAACTGTTCCAAAGACACCAATGACAATAGCTGTGAGAGCTATGCTTATGGCTCAAACAAGTTATCATATTTGTTACAAGCTGCTTGGCAAAGTTTTTGTGGTCGACCAAGACAATTTTATGGGCAAGTCAGAGGCTGCACACAGAATTAATGCAACCTTTTCTTCAGATAGAAAAGGTAACAACTAGTAACTGTATACAATAATCTGTAAGATTTTTATGCCAACTTTCTTATGAAGCTATTGGCTCCAATACATATCACACAACCCGATGGAACTGTGGTAATCGAAAATTTGAGTCAAATCAAGTTTACTGGATAACCTTAGAAAACTATATTTATCACCAAACTTATTCCCTATGGGTAAGATTTGTAATACATGCAATCCCAATTCATTGACTCTTAATTTCATGAGGGCATATCTGGAGACATTGACAGGAAATTTGTCTTCTGCCCAGTTGAGTATCCCCTGCTCACAGTTTCCATATAATACACAGTTTGTTTGGCTCAAAGAAAGGGAGTATTTCCTTATGACTTTGTTAGTCCATGGACAGTCTGAACTCTACCTCACTCCCAGCCAAGGACACATTTCGTAATTTAATGAAAGGTTAGAGTATAAGCAATTCAGATTGTGTTCATTCTCTATCTGTGTGGAATGTGTTATATTGTCCAAATTTGCTTGAGTAAACAATTCAATATTTACATGTGGACACATGTTTGTTTCCAAATATTTTTTGAGAATTTCAGAGCTGTATGTTTGGCAGTATACGATCTTGACCCCACAATGTATGCGCCAGCTCCCTCTCTTTCATGGGATGCTTTTTTGCTTAAAACAGGTGTATGGCTGGAGATGATCACAAATATCGATAATTACCTTTTGTGGAATGTGGGATCAGGGGTGGTATAACCTAAGTTTCCAAAAGGCACACAGAAGCCAACAACATTTACATGGGAGATAAGTACGACCCCAGTGCAGCAGACAAGCACATTTGTACTTCGATGTAAATAGCCTGTACAGTCACATTATAAAGTGTCACCTATTGGGAATTTTGAGTGGGTTGAGTCAGATGTGTTTTCGATGTGGGATTTCACCAACACATCAATGATGGGGACTCATGTTTTTCCATGGAAGTGTATTTGTCTTTTCCGAATGAATGTCATAATGTTGTAGCTAATGTCCCTCTTGTCCCAGTTTCTGGCATACCTCCGAATGGCGAAATTGATAAATTGCTCTCAACTCTCATGCCACAAAAGAATTATGTTATTCATGGGGAAACACTGAAGCACTACTTGAAGTATGGAGCCAAACTCGGCACTGTTCATCACACACTGTGCTTTGAGGGGGCATGGATAGCTCTGCGCATCACGTTCAATATTAAGATAAAATTTGTAAACAATTCAGAATGTCCACCAGGAAAAAGACATCAGAGTTATATCGTGGTATAGCACAATTTACGGGATGGCAGAACTGATTAAACGACCTAATTATCAAGGAAAGGTAAAACCTCGATGAGAATTTAGTCCTGATCAAAATGGAAAATGTTTCCATGTAATTGAAGAAGCCTTTTAACACTGGTGTTACGATTTTAGAATTATCAAATTTGTACCTCTACGACATTCATTATAATTACTTGAAACAGAAATTTCCTCAACAAACCTTGCTTCTCCTATATTGCAATACAGATAGAGTAAAGTATGAAATTCTCTGTCATGATATCTACAAGAGTATTTCCCCTGATTTGGCTACAAAGTTTGCCACTTGTACCTATACACCAGACAATGTACTAAAATTCCCATTGGTGAACAAAAGTGATACAGAAGGTTTGAAAGATGCATTTACTGGTTGCATTATCATGCACTGTAGGTTTATGCCCTAAACTTTACTCATACTTCGTTTTGAATGTACAGTGTATGTGTAAAGCAAAGGGAGTAGAGCTTAACATGTTTCAGTATATCTTGTACGGTAAATATGTGGATTGCCTCGTGCAAAATTTGAGGGTTATGGGACCCCAAATTCACATCCATTTGCGTGCTCACAAGATATATGTTTAGTGTGTAACAAAAGTCTCCTTGTCAAATAATGACGATAAATGGCATTTCGGACCGGACAACATTTCGACACTGCCATGGGGCAATATAAGTTCCCATACTAAATCTCTCCTACTTGCTAATATCTGCCAACCGCAACATCTACCACACCATCTGCCAGATCTGTCAACCACCGCATCTACCAGACATAACATCTCACATCTGCTGCGAGGACCTATCTGCACCAACAACTACAACTAACATCACCACTGTCTCCCAGGTGTGAGACCATCGACTTCGAATGGGAGATCATCTCACTGTGATTCCACATCTTCAACTAAAGGTAATTCAAAAGTTTTCCTGTTTTGCCACAAGTGGGTTAAACTCACAACGCCATCATCTTTCAACATCAAGGTCAGTGGTACTGATTTACCACAACACCATTCAACAGCGAGGTCAGTGTTGCTGAGTCGTCATCCCTGTATTTCATTGAATAGTTGCAGCTGTGAGGGTTGGCCTTAAAGTGTGGAAGGAGGACATCCTACTACTGATATCCTGATTGTGTGAAATAACAACAGTGAAATAGACACCAAGTGCAGTGTGCATTTGCAATTAATGTAAAAAGTAGAAGTGAAGAAACGGCAAAGAAATGCGATACTGTATATAGAAGAACATTTGTTGTATATAAATTTTAGTATATAAATTTTAGTACATAAATGATGACAATTAGCTGTGTTCCAGAAAAAGTGATGTAAGAAAATGTACATTTTTTTAATGTATATAAATGGTTTAAGAAGAATGATTTTGTATATTTATAGTATGTGTAAACATTGTTTTTTTGGGGTTGATGCAATATAAAAAAAATACATGAATGGTAAAAAGTAATGAAATCTCAGTGTTTGTTTCATTTATCAGTTACCTTACCTTCTATAATCTTGTAACAGGGTGGGAATATGGATATTATAATTCAGGCACATGAGAAAAGATTGTCTGTCATTTACACAAAGTGATGGGGATAAATATGTTCTAGATATCTGATAATAATAGTAATAAAAATAATAATACGCTGTGGTGAACCAATACACCAAACAATAGTCGTAACTTTAACTACAGACACTCTAGAAATTAGTGACAGATATTTACACAATGTGGGAGAAAATATTAAAAGATGTGATGGAAAAAAAATTAGCAGGGAGTTTACAATACTGTATTTTACTCCAAAAACACTTTTAAAAAATTCTATATAATACCAAGTAATAACATATGATGTAAAGTAGAATGAAGAAACTCTCGTGATTGCCAATATGGAGGTTGGCATGATTCATATATGTAAACAGTGATAAGTTGATCAGGGCTGTCCTGGGAAACAGATGTATAATTAGACCTCGTAGTATCTCTGCAAATATAATTCTTCATTGTGATATGTAATATGTAATTGTGCAATAAAATACTCAATGCA
Organism: Dryococelus australis; assembly: GCA_029891345.1. NCBI lineage: Eukaryota > Metazoa > Arthropoda > Insecta > Phasmatodea > Phasmatidae > Dryococelus > Dryococelus australis. Next base: position 24,011,983 of record CM056999.1, read on the forward strand.
CATAATAAATAATTGAAGTAATTGCACAATACAAAAATCTAATTACAGAACCTGTCCCTACGCAACAGCATTAACCCCCCTCCCCTCAAAACCAGTAACCTCCTCACTGATGATCCAGCTGCCAACCAGAGCAAATCTACATGCATTTCCACTCCAACATCGTTAGTCTGGCTCTAATATGGAAGGAACAACATGTGTGTACTTATACTAAACAAGGATCGAAGCAAGTAACAGTTGCTGCAAGCCCATCCTGATGGGCAGCCCCACATAACGACGACCGCGAAAACCAGTCCCGAGACCTCTGACAGCCACTCAAGGCGTGTAGGGCATAACACAAGATGGTGGGGGAAGTGCATCTGCAATTAAACATGCAATTGCAATTGCACATGCACACGCAATTAAATATCGAGGAGGGGGAAAGTGCAACTGCATCGCCACCATTTTGAATTAATTATACCTCGTACCCCTACTGCCTTTTAACAATGGTGTTGCCATTTTAGATTTAGATTTACACATTTGATGACAGTGGGGTATGGAGGGGAATCAGTCAGACAACACCTCCAGAGGGATGGGGTGGTACCAGTGGTGTAGTGGTACTGGAGTGCACCAGAGTATCGCTCCGGTACTGCCCCAAGCAGTCGGAGATCAGCTCTGTCTCTAGTTGTGTGATAGTGAGAGCAAAAACAATCAGTTATGTTGTTTTTTATTACAAATAATAAAAAAACTTACGTGGGTTAGCTTGGTGTATTGGATGGTGGCAGGTGGGGTAAAGGGAGGGGGCGCAGTAGGTGGGATTTAAATGATGCGATACAAAATATGCTCGTTCGCACAAGACACTGTGAATACAATTGGCTTAGTCATATATTGGCCGCTTCATTTGCTAGCACCTGGTAAAAGACATTCCCTCCGGCATCGCGCGTTATTGGTTTGGATATTCTCCACTAGGAAGCAGTGTAGTACATGATCAATTGCACAAAACTTAACCCATGTAGCTGTGCAGACTGCAAATGCGGATTCAGCCAGATGAATCTCATCGTGTCTCCAACCAGAACGAGGCTAGTGACTTCTCATGTCTCTGCACTCATGTTTTAAAACTTCATGGACCTTCCTTGCAAGAGTGTGATCCAGCGCCATATGTCACATCTTGGTTAATGGCACGTCGTTCACCAGAAGATACAAGAACACGGCTAGCCCAAACAAGAAGCAAGACATAGAAAAATGAAAATCTATTTTTCAAACATGCTTTAAATATAAATTAAAGAACTTATTTAATAATCTCAGTACAATGTGATAATCATTTAGTGTGAAATATTTCAATTGTTAATTTGTTATATTTTTTAAGCGATGTATGTAAATAATTAAAATGCACAAGGAAACAGTCGCAAACAATTTGAATTTTAAAACAAATATTCTACACTGTTATTTAAGTTGGCGATTTTTGAGTACTATCCTAAGTAAAAGCAAAATTTATATAAATGTGTATGTGTTAAAATTGTATGCGTTTTGTGAAGGCGGCGGGTGAAGGGTTAGGGAGGACTTCGGCTCTGCTTAATTTAGTACTACTTACGTCACTGGGTGGAACAATACCTTCAGGAGGTTGTGGTGGGAGGGGAGGGAGAACTGCAACTGTGTCGCCACCATTTTGAGTAAATTATATCGTTGGAATTGTACGTTAGTTCTACTACCATTTATGTAAGTATGTCTGTGCACATCGTCCAGCCTGGGTTTAACGAAACCATAAAATATTGTAATCATCCAAAGTAATTTATTAATTAAAAAACAGTGGGTCTGATGAAAATGCAAACATAAACTAACACATTCACCACTGTTGATAGTGTGATTGACAGTTGTACTGTCGATTCTGTAGACAATGTGACTGAGAATTATTTACAGCTGACTTGGCTGGCTTTGTAATCCCCACTCACCTTCAGGGGGAGTCGAAGACTTTGAATGCACATGCAAGAACTTCCTGGTCATCACCTCCTCGGCGCAACATGGCATATGAAGGTTCTGGGCCAGGGCTCCAGCGATCCTGAGAGACAGCAGTTTGTAATAGCGAAGTGCGGCGAAGAATTAACCGAGGCTGTGTGTGCGGTAGAGTGTGCAGTTACTGAGGATGGCAAGGAAGGAGAAGTGAAGAGCGCGTCTTTGCACAGGAGCGTTCGGGGCGTTCCATAACATTCAGTACAAGCAGTTTATTGTAAATACTAGAACTGTCAAAAGTCAAATATATAATATTATTAGTAAATCAGTTCGTGTTAAAAAATTGTTTGCACATACTGATATTAAGAGCTGGATTTTTAATTTATGTGAGGTGACGAAATATTATTTAAGCTTAATATTACCATTTTTAGTCAAAAGATTTTGTCTAAAGTTTTACTTTTATTTAATTCAAATCTTCATCTCTCAAAGATACTGGCTAACCAACCTTACAGACTTCGAAAAATTCTAACAACAGGTATCCGTACGCATAAGTGTACCCATTGTGGAAGTCATGACACTACTCATTGACCCAGATTGTAACAAAAATTCTTGGTGTATTTCATTTGAGAATTAAATTAATTGATATTGTAAACTAACTGATTCATGCTTCGATTATGGCAAGAGGTCTTCATGGGAAAATACTGATCTTGCTAACTTACTCGCGGTTACTCAAGAGATCGTGGCGCTTGAATTAAACCTAATCTATTTTATTTGTGCACAGAAGATAATTGTGCAAGCCTGCATAATGTCGTTGTTAAGGTTTCTCTCTCTTTCTTTCCTTGCTCTGTCCATCTCCCGGGTTCTATTACCAGCACCTCCATATTTTTCTTTTCTTTTTCTGGTGACTGGAGAATACAGGTAGACCTACAGGTAGGTCATTATAAAATCCAGGCTCAGGTAATAGTCGCAACCACGTGGAGGCAAGTGAGGAACAACCTCGACTGATGACTGGGCGGAGGGGTGATGTAGTCACCTGGCCACTTACCTCCCACAAAGGTGAACCGAGTTTTTAAATTCCCAGCGAGGTCACAAGAATTTTCGTATTTGGTTTACGAGGCGAGCGTTGCCGACGGCGAGTCGGTTTTTTCAGGATACTACCATTTCCAATCCAGCGCTATTCCATCTTCGCCGCATTTCCCCACTCCTGCAATCCAGTGCTATTCCATCTTCACCACATTTCACCACTCCTGCAATCCAGCCCTATTCCATCTTCACCGCATTCCCCACTCCTGCAATCCAATGCTATTCCATCTTCACCGCATTTCCCCACTCCTGCAATCCCGTGGTATTCCATCTGCACCGCATTTCACCACTCCTGCAATCCAGCGCTATTCCATCTTCACCGTATTTCACCCTCACCGGCACTCAAATAGACTTCGCTGTTAAGCACCGATTAAAATCTGAACAGCCGATTGAAGACATAACGGGCCTTGCTCAACGAAAAAGAAATCGACTGCTTGTTTATTCCGCAAGGGGGAAGGGGGGAGTTTCTGAGGGAGAAGGACAAATCACATATTTTCTGTAACCATACTTACATTCATTTTAACCTTAACACTCACTCTACCACTCCACTGACTGTGAACCTCTTATTAAACAAAATTAAACAATCCACAGAATATTTTTATCTTCGCTTACATAAATAAATAAATAAATAAATATATATATATACACACTTATTACAAACTGTAGTAGATACCGACCACCGACTGTCAAACCAAAGGGCGACAAACTCCGACAAAACACCCCCCCCCCTCCCACCGACCTTCACCCCTTGTACATGAAGTCTACGTTCGATATTAATATAACGGCTACTACATAAAGCAGGAAGGCTGCAAGGAAATTTCACCACGTTTTTATAACTAACTTCCTTTTCCAACAAAGGGCAGCTCACACGATCATCACTATTTTCTCACCCTTCTTACCACGCGGCATAAGTGTTACATATGTCCTCTTAGGAAGAGGAGCCATGGAATACGTCACCTGGTTCGCTCTACAATGGCGCCACTGGCACACACAAATTGTCTCACTGTTACCCCGTGTCGGCCATGAAACTAGCTCCAAAATGTGTACAAGTTCTCTCGTTTTTGTATAATATGCTTTTGTATAATCAACGAAGCTGTGCTTATGAGTCGAACTTGTAGAAAAATATATCTGTTCGTAAATGCAGTCATTGTAATTTTGACAAATGCATGATCAGGTCTACGTACGTTACTTATGTTACTCAGATTTTCTCCATAGGTGAGATGTGAAGAATATTTTATATCGTGGCTATATTAATACGTCAATATCGGAGGGAAAAATTAGATGAGTGGTTTGTGAGGGCTTCAGTTGGCCGAAGTAATTGTAGCTTCCACTGAATGAATTCTTCCAATGTCTGGGGCGACGCCAGGTCGACTTGCACTCGATATAGTTGATCTATAACATTAGGACATCACTACGATTCTCTAAACAATGTTTATTGCTATCAAGAACTTCAATGTATGAAAAAACTGCGTTAATATCTTGAATGAGTGGACAAGTTCGGCCCTATTCGGTGTCCAGTGTTCGCATACTGCACCCTGTACTGTTAACAAGGAGAGGGGATGTACTGGTAGAAGTAGGCCATGTAGCATCAACCTGTAACTTCGTATATCTGATAGCAATTTATGTCAGGTACTGTAAACGAGTACACTGCCTATCAGATATATTTAGTATCAGTTTAGCATTCGCCAGTGAGTTGCGTCTACCATTACATGTAACTCTGGTATAATTTTAATTAAGTATATTTATAAATAAATAAAGTGTTAGAAAATAAAGATAGGTAGTCTCTCTAATGATTTTTTCTACTTGTTTTATACAAACTTAATTATACTATAATTTAGTGTAACCGAAACCACACTATCAGATACAATTTTGAGTGAGTATCAGTTTGGAACAGGTACATTAAATATCTGAAACGACCCATCTCTTAGTAATGGTGGGATGTGTCGAATAGCACTTTTTTCATTCAAAAATTTCCCTTTTTTGCCAGCTTCGAAAAACGACTCCCAAGAAAAGTATTTCTCCCAGACAGGCCAGGAGGACATGTGAACCAGGCAACATTGTGGCCAGGAGAGCAGATTGATGTTGACCATTGACCTTTGGACCCAAAATCTACAAATTATTGTTTTTTTAATTAAATATATTTTTATAATTAAAACATTTTTTTAAGTTGTAAGTATTGAATGTCATATATCACCGGACATGTAATTCAAGGCGCATACAATCGTGATGTTATACCGCCTTTCTGTCTCAATTTTTCATGCTATATCATTCCATGTTTTCTCTTTCTTTCTCTCTTCTCTCTTATTCCATCTCTCTCTGTCCTTTCTCTTTTGTCTTTCTCTCATTCCATCTCTCTCTCCATCTTTCTCTTGCCTCTCACATTGACGACAACGAGGTGCTGTCAGAGGTGACTGTTGTTCAGCGGGAGTCCTACCTACTGCTGAGTGATAGACTTCAACTTTTTTCAGTGGAGAGCATAAACCCTCCTTAGGCACCAGACGGGACCATCGAGGACATTGATAAGCCGAGACGAATACTATATTGTTAGATAAATAAACTAGCTTATTGCTATCAGGGTCTACTTGGTCAAAGTATGGTCAGTTATAACATGCACATTATAGCATTAATTGAAGTGTATTAACACAAATTGTATTGTATATTAGAGTCTCGGTAAAGTGTGTATCAGTCGTAGTGTATTCAAGATATTCGTATCGTGTGTCTATCCACTAAACCTCCAGATCTTACCTTGTGCGGTAGCCTCTAAGGCAACCGTAACAACTGGTGGAGTCTCCGATTCGTTTCAACCTCTCAGAGTAAAGCGAGAATAATAGTAGTTAAATTGTAATATTTAATAATTGTAAAAAGCGCCAGACCGAAACAACCTACTTGCAGGAATTGCAGTTATTCCACTAGATGTGTTTAACTGTGGTTATCATAAAGAGTATAAAACAACGATTATAGAAATCAGTTTTCTTAAAGATTAATTGAAACACGTAGAGACATAACCGCAGTTAGCAATTCAAGGTTGCCAGAGTTACATTATAGAAACTGCAGGCTGATAGTAAGTACCACAGCTCAGTGAAGAATTTACTGGATACATTTCTTATAATTAAAGTGCCAAAATTTTAAGAAATGATAAATTCAACATAAAGCACATGTTGCATAGAAATTACAACAACTAAGCCTTCATAAATCGATATTGCAGAGGAAATATTTTTAACCATGCAGAGCGCAGTATACGAAAGTCATTCATGCCATGTACAAAGCAGGGGTCATTGAACACGAAGTCGAGCTGACACGCTGTAGAATGTACAACATTGCATGCATAGTAAGAACAGCAAACTGCATATCGGCACATTCACAAAGCCCCGCACTGGTGCCCAATGTACACGTAGAAAATGCAGTGTAGAATGCTTTTGGCTCGTAACTTTTAATGCATACTACTTTAAGGGAATCACTTTTATGCTCCGAATTGAATTTTATTGCAAACCTCCACATAATCTGTAGCATTGTGAATGCCAATAATGGAGAATTCTATGCTTTAGAGTGAGTAGCAAATTAGAACAGAAGGATTACAATGTGCGAGAACTACACTACAAAACACTGAACAGTGGACTGATCTACAATAGAAGAGCACAGACAAAGAAACAACATTTTTCATATCAGCTAAAAAATTATTCAAAACAGGAACACTAGATATAACATACACGAGAAAAAATTAGAAGTATCACAGAAAAACACTGCTGCACGATCTCAATCATTAATATACAAAGCTGCAAAACTAATCCAAGAGAACCCAGAATTAGTCTCGGAATTACACACACACACTCCACATGGTTAACCAGGTACTTAATAACCAAAATTATTAACAAGGGATAAGTGCCAAGCCCAACATGTTCTCCAATTCATAAAATATATAAAGACATATATACGACGAATGCCAAATTAACACAAGTTTCCACACCGAACATAGAAAACCAAAACAGACAACCATCCCTAGCAACATATTTAAATACTCAATTAAATCAATCACAACCACACGAGATGGAAAACACATAGTCAGCGCCCACAAGTAATCAAACAACAGTCCGAGAAAATACCAACATTCTCAGGGTTACATCATGAAAAAATACATGAGTTTTTAGAGTAATATGCAGCCGCTACTGACATTAATGGATGGAGTGACACCCAAAAATGTTGGCACATAAAATTTTACCTTAAACACGCAGCTAATAGCGCATACGAAAAAAAATACAAAAAAAGTGCAGGAGATATCACATGGGCAATAATTGAAACAAAATTGAAAAACACATTCACACCCACATACGGACTAGAAATATTCAAACAGTTGTTGTGCCAAAACAAAAACGAATGGGTGAATGTTGCCAAACACACATTGAGTATTTAATATACTACAGAAGAAAATACAAACCACACATGTCAGACACAGAATTTATAACTATTGTGCGAAAATCCTTATTACCCTCAATTGCAGATAAAATCATAGGATTACAGAATGACACAGTACAGTAATTAATAACAATCTCAATGGAATAGAACTGGATCTATACAGCTACATTCAAACATTTGATAACAACACACAACCCCAAGATAGAGCAACTACACACAGAAATATCATATCTCTAAGAGGAAATAGCGAACTTAATGTTCCAAACACAGAAAACTAAAGCAATAGAACAACAGAGCACACCAAGGTACGGTAGCACACAGGGCCCTAGAAGTAAGGATTTAGAGAACTTCCAGGAGGGGGCGAAATATGGGCAAAAATCATCACAAATTAGGACTCATCCTATTGTGATTATACAAAAAGAGTATGATCCAGTCACAAGGTGACAATATTACAAGCCACTCCAGTATTACACCAAATATTATAAATCTCAACCACATAGAGAAACTAGTCAACAAGCAAAATATAATCCCAGAGTCAAGGATAGTAAATGGTCAAAATCGAAGGCACAAAGCCACCAAGGGGGCGAAAAGACCTATGAATGTCTGTCCGAAGACAAAAAGTATTAAAAATAATAAATAATGAGGGGACAAAATGTGCTACCCACACAGGAAAAAAATGTGTGTAGATCTATTTTTAGTAGGCGCACACCAGGCAAAACATATGTAAAAGTAGTACATTTAAATGCCATAAGCAACGGTCAAAGTAGGACGGTAGCTACAGAACTGCTACACAAAAGTCAGAAACAGGTAGAGCGAAATGAAAAAAAAATTCAGTTCCATATGTACTTTGGTAAAAAAAAAAAAAAAAAAAAAAAATAATAATAATATAGGCATTAACACACATTGCAAAGTAAACAGACAAGACTCTGGCCAAAATCAAAGCAAGGACAAAATATCATGTTGTCAGATGGAAGTTGTAAAGGACAACACAGTAGAAAACAACATGGACAAATGGGAGTGCGAAGAGAATGGAAAGAAAGATAGCAAACGTCTCAAACAACAAAGCACATAACAATGAACGAAAGTTTATACGACCGTGCAACGAAGCACAATGTACATCTGTCATTTGTTTCTATAACTGCCATAAAGCCAGGTATTGTGACCTGTTCTCCAATCAGGAAATGGAATTCGACAAATATATTGAAGCCCAGTTTTAAAGTTTTAAGTACTGATTTGGTATAGGATACATAAAGCATATTAACATGGAATACGACGAGAACAGCTGTAAACGTAACAATAACACAAACGCAGAACAGCATGTCTGCTATGATGACATATGCCAAACAAAGGCACTGAGCCAAAGCGAGTTCTGCAAACACGAATCAGCAAAACAAACATGACATATTCAGACACACAAATGTTAGAAAGCTACGATTTGAACTTCAACCCCATAGGTCCAGATTAAGATACAAGGTAAACAATATTATGCTCTTCTAGATACAGGATGTTCTCCAACTAGCATAGCAAGTACATTAATTACAAATCAATAATTAACACCAGGCACAGAACAATTTTTGCCAGTAGGGGCAACACAAAAAATCTATACCACAAAATATAAAGTGAACATTAAATTGAGCAGAACAGGATATACATTTCCACAAGAATTCTTAAGCATAGACAATCTAAGGATGGACGTCATATTAGGAGTAGATTTTATTTAAAAAATATTACATCATTCCATTTCTTAAATACAACATAATGTTTATCAATGGAAATTATAGTGATAAAGTACTACAAATTCCCATCCATACTTCTGTTATAGGAAATGAACATGCAAAGAGAATTCAATATTGTATTGACAGAATAGAAAATATTGAAACAAATACAGAGGAATAAATACTAAGAAAAAAATAATAACAACTTAGATTCTTATCAAAAGCAGGAAATCACTAAAGTAGTTAATAAAAATAAAGATAGTTCTGCAAATAGCATACTAGACCTTACATAAGATTTGAGATAACTTCTGATAGAGCAATTCATAGTAGACCCTATAAATAGACAAAAAATTGACAAAGAACTTCTACAACAAATTAAAGATATGCAATCAGCAGGTATCATAGAAGAGTCGGATTCACATACGCTGCCTCTATCATAGTGGTATGTAAAAAAGAAGGGAGTATGAGATTTTTAACAGAATTTAGACAAATTAATCAATTTATAAAATGAGTGCAGTTTCCTCCCCTAAAAATGGAAGATAATTTTAATACTTTACAAAATTCCATATTAATAAATCATTAGACTTATTTTCCGTTTTCTATGCCATCTTCATCAGGCAAGAAAATCATCATAAATTTGCATTTACTAATGATGATGTAATTTTTAATCAGTATAGGAGGGTATCTATGGGACTAAGTACATCACAGCAATACTTTCAACAGTTTATACATATACTGTTAGGACCCTTTAGATGAAACACAGCCATTGTCTACATTGGAAATAACTATATAATTGGTAATACACATAGAGCATGAAGCTAACATAAGAAAAGTAGTGCAAAGATTAAGACAATTTAATTTTAAAATTAATGCAGAACCAATACTCATTCGCCCAGCAGGAAATAAAAATACTAGGGCTTTATGTCACACAGCAAGGGGTCGACACAGACCCGGAAAAAGTAAAATTGATACAGCAAATGTCACCCCCAGGAAACATAAAAAACTAAGATCATTTTTAGGAATTACGTCATATTTACATAGGTACATACAAAACTATGCAACTAAAGCAGAACCAATCATATAACTCACAAAAGAAAACACTATTTGTAAAGGGGAGAGAAAAAACATAAGATGTACTTGGAGTTTAAGAAAGCAATACAGAATGCGCCAATTTTACAGAAGTTTGATGAAAATCAACACACTCTATTAGATTGTGAAGCATCACAGGTGCAATAGGAGCCAGATTAACGCAACAAAAAACCTGACAGTAAATATGGACTTAACATAGTGTCTGCATCAAAGAAATTTTATGTAAATGAATCAAAATGGAGTATGACAGAATGTAAGCTATGTTTATTAAATAATTCTGTAAATATTTTAGACGATATCTCTATGGTAGAGCTTCTATGATCAAAACTGACCATGCGCGCCTTAGATATTTAAAAACTATGGCATAAATAAACTTAGAATTCAGATAATGGCATTAGCATTGGTATGTGATGCTGGCGCTAGTAGCTTGCTACACTATCACTCATCGTCGGACTTTATTAAGACTCTATTGCCACTTGCACGCTCCTTGTCTAACTTCTCCCTCCCTCTGCTGCCTACTCCCAACCTCCCTCTCCTTTTCCCCTCCCTCATGGTTGTCGATTTAAGCCCTTGCACTTCCCCTCCCTTCCTTCTTATGCCTGTTTTTGCCTTCAGACTCTTTACCAGTTCTAAGGGCCTGCAGCTTAATCATGTTACTGCAAGGTGTGATACGATATCCGACAGAATTAGTTAACCGCATTGCTACTGTGGTTATGCTGCTGCCACAAATAGTCTGCAGTTTTGTAATCATCAGCTTATGGAACAGCGACGCCAGGTTTGGGTGCTTTGAACTGGATGGCCAGCTAATTTGGTGGTTTGTGAGTTCGTCCTCGAGCACTGAGATGGTCCTTTGTATGGCGAGTGTTGCCGATCGAGATGGTGAGGAATTTTGGTTCAATTTTTGGTGAATGTATCGTTGGGGTACTGTAACCCATGCAACCTTCAGTTTCCAGGCTCGAGTTTACTCGTTCGAATTTTTTCACTACACTTTTCATCGGGCACGAGGTAGTGATGGGGTACTGGTGAATTTGACTGGTTTTTAACAATAGGGTTGGCTGGTGCTGTAGTGTAGGGGTTACCTTAGGGAATGAAGTTTACAGGAATTATGAGATTTGATTCCCTGATGCCAACATGTAGTATACGCTGGTAAGATTACAGGTTTGTAGGTATTGGGTTTGAAAGGGCACTTGACGGTACCCAGCACTGCGAGTCTGGAGTCTCGACTTGATGTCCTAGGGTTTTGGGTTAGTCGGAGGAGAACACCCTAAAGTAATTGTGAATTGTATGAAAGTATTGGTGTGACCGAAATAATGTTAGGTTATTGCCGAGAGCTCATAATTTGTAGTTTTGTATGTTTTCGGACCCTCTTGAAATGCTGAGAACATGGTTTGCCAGCCAGATTCGTAGTGGCTTAATAGCTTTAAAGTAAGGTTATTTTGCTCATTTTGACTTTTCTTAGTTACTGCTGCTCAGTACTTGACTTTCATGTATTATTTGCTGTTTCAACCAGGCTGAATCTTATAAATAAATATTTGTTTGCTGCTATGTATGCAACCCAGAAGTGAAAGTGCAGACATTTCTCCCTCGTGTAAAACGTTGGCTGCCGAATGAACCAATTTAGGTCAATAAACAGTGACTCAATATATTTGGAAAGTGGATGATTATCCCTTGCATCTCAATGATTACTATTGTCCATACCATTGTGGATAAATGTTGAAGGTATATTATATAATTTTTTTTAATGAAGCACTGGTGTGCTTCATTATAGAAGAAATGTTTATGCAGTGTTGCACAATTCTTAAATGAAAGTTTCTGGAGATGCTGAGTTAATCAGGTACTTGTTGTGTGCTGGGACACCAGGTGTTGAATGTTAAATATTCCAGCCATTTTTCTGAGGCTGTATTTTAATAGGGTTAATCATTTTGTATATTGTGTTTAGAGTTTGTGCTTAATTTTCCCTTGAATTTTAAAAGAGAAATTGGTTGTTAATCAAAATAGTACACACGTGATTAAGGCTGGTCCATACACTTTAGTTGTGGGCCTTCTGAAGGCGATAAATAATATTTTTTTTATATATGCGCATTATCTTAGAAAGGCTGCATAAGTATTAATTTGTACGCTGATACATCACGAACTGAGAGAGCTGAGACTGTGATAGCATTCGGACGTATTAGTTTTATGATAGTTCACTTTTGTGATATAAATACTTAATGATTATGTTAATTGGCAAAACCATCTTTTCGAGGTTGTTCATATAGTGTAAATTGTGTCACCGTATATGGAAAGAGTGGCGGGAGGCTTCACATGGTAATGTAGTATACGTATTTTCCAGATATCAGTTGGAACTTTATAATCAGCATATATATGGTGAGGTTAGAGATGGGGCAGTGCTGGAATGAAAACGGGCAATCCCAAGAAAACCCACCAACGATCGGCTTCATTCAGCCTGGTTCCCACATGCGAAGAATAGGGAGCGACCCCACCAGGAATTGAACCCCGTTTGCCTTGGTGGGAGGCAAGTAGTCTAACCACTACACCACCGCGACCCTGCAAAAAAATTCCAAAAGACTGTTTTATACACTCTTGTAAGATGTCCCGCTATCCAATTTGCATTTCTGTATGAAATGGTTAGCTATACCATCATTTAATATTATCAATTCAGTGTCAACTCTCCATTTTTCTGTTATTTTTTAAAATGCAATACAGTACTGATTAGCAAATTAGCAATGTAATATTAAATTAAGAAATCCTTACCCTCCCAAGCAATTAGCAAAAATTATTAGAATATCGTTCAAGTAAATATTGAAATTAAATTGCAAAAAATCAAAATGCACAAGTACAACAATCAATTAATTGTACCAAATGACAGGAAGTTACACAATAATTACCTATGTACCAACATGAGCAGGAAGTTACACAATAATTACCTATGTACCAACATGAGCAGGAAGTTACACAATAATTACCTATGTACCAACATGAGCAGGAAGTTACACAATAATTACCTATGTACCAACATGAGCAGGAAGTTACACAATAATTACCTATGTACCAACATGAGCAGGAAGTTACACAATAATTACCTATGTACCAACATGAGCAGGAAGTTACACAATAATTACCTATGTACAACATGAGCAGAAAGTACACAATAATTACTATGTACCAACAGAGCAGGAAGTATTACAACAAAATAATTTACCTATGTACCAACACGAGCAGGAAGTTACACAATAATTACCTATGTACCAACATGAGCAGGAATATATAAAACTTGAAAATGACAACGAATTATTAGTGTGTCCAATAGACACACAAAATTCACTATTATTAGGGGAATATGCAAGGGAACCCCACGTACAGAAGTTAAAATTAGCACTAACAGACCCAACTAAAGCAGACACAAAATAAAAAAAATTAGCCCGGCTCTATGGAAAAGTGGCCTACAGGGAAATTTATATGAAAATACACACACCAATTGGAGAAAAAACTCACTGTAGTACAAACTTACTATATAAATGAAATAATAGCAACATACCACTACTCACTACTAGGAAGTGGCCTGTTTAGAACATTTGAAACCCTAGGTAAAATTAAAAACATATACTGTTGTGACACCATGAACAAGAATATTAAAACCCATATTAAGAATTGCCCAACTTGTCAAAAAATTAAACCTACGAATCAAAAACTGACAGGACAATTCCCAACCATATCACCACCGTTATTACTCAAATCATGGCCACTAGACACAAAAAGAACACTACAAAGATTGATATATATATATATATATATATATATATATATATATATATATATATATATATATATATATATATATATATATTGGTAATAATATAATTTTTTTTTAGCAGATATGTAGTAGCAAAACCTGTAAAATCAATTTACACGCATACTAAAATACGGTTGTCCGCAACAAATATTTACAGATAGGGGAACTTCAAACAATAACGAACTATTAACAGAGTTGCTCAAAAAATTACAACAAAGAAACTGCAAATTACAGCATACAACCCAGCATGCAACAGGCTTGTTGAAGCCATGAATAAAGTGCTCGAACAGCATCTAACAGCATGCGCACGCAATGACCGCACCATCTGGGATGAGTATGTAGAGTTTATAATTTTCAATTATAACACTAGCATAAATGTGAGCACACATTTCACGACATTTTAATTGTTACGCAGCGTGGAAGCAACATAACCATTGCATGTTATCACAAACAGCTACTCACAAAGAGCCGGCAATTGGTGCCAAAAATTAATAAAATACAAGCATTAGGCTAGATTAAATTTAATCCAAGCTCAGCAAAAACAAACAAAAAAACTCTATCTGACAGAAAATATCAACCCAACAACATCAATAAATGAGATTTGGTTGGGGTAAAACACGGGAACTTAGCGAATCCTTTAGGTTTAAATACAGGTGTCCGTATAAAGTAACAGATATAATTGGTATCTCCACATAACAAACTCAAACAAATATACATGGACAACCAATAAAAGACATGGTAAACACAAGAAACATAAAAATGGTGCACATTAAAAATTAATTTTACTTTGCTATGTGCAGGTGAAAGAAGATGATAATGGCAACAGCAACTAGAAGACTAACGGCCATCCTATTTAGTATTATAGTTCATTCAAGTCTCGCGTCTTATCGAACACATGCGGGACTCTACTGGAGAATGGTAGATGCAGCATTTCATTATCAGGAACCCATACCGCTTACATACCGCATACCAATCTAAAAACCGACCACAACACAGGCATCAGACAGCTGGTTACACAGAACATGCGCAACACACTCAACACAGAGTGTCAGAACGCTAAAGCGAGTTACAAATATATCAGAGTGGTTAAATAAATTATCGTGCAGCAACTTTTTAAATGAGATCTCAGTGACTACGAAACAAGAGTGAGGTATACAAATTATAGGTGAAGTAGGCAACTGGTGTTGCAACTTCCTCGCAAATAAACATTTACATTCACTGCTTGCAAACGATGTACAAATCACAAGACAATTAAATTAATTATCAAATATGGTCATGACCTCATGCCAAAATATCGCTGTGCAAAGCCGTCGCAGAAATAAAAACATGAAAAATAAGTATAATAACTTCGCGCAAGCTGTCAACTTTATAACATATACAGTAAACGCACAAAGTAAACCGATCGAACTGATTGAACCAGCAATAATGTTACAACCTCTCACTACCACTATTCTGCTTGACATGATCAATAGAGTTGTAAACGAACAAGAAATTCTAACACATTGCCAACAAAATCACCTGCCAATACAAGCAGTAAAGTGTTACCAACTCACTGCACACCTTCAAAGTACTGAGACAAATATCAAAGAACTTAACTTAAAACTCAGAATACCCACTTCCCCCATACTAAAATATTATTCAAACCCAGTGCACCATATCCAGCACACAAATATTGATGGGGCCACGGTCGCTGTGCGATTAGCACACTCGCCTCCCACCAAGGCGAACCGGGTTCAATCCCGGCTGGGTCACCGGATTTTCGCAAGTGGAAACCGTGCGGTACAATGCCATTGATCGGCGGGTTTTCCCGTTTCCCTCGCCCCTTCATTCCGGTGCAGCTCCATATTCACTTCAATCACCCTCATCGGCTCTGAAGACCTCGCTCTTAAGAGCCGCCAAAATCTCTTCACACTTAACACAAATATTGATCAAAAGACAAACACCACCGAAAATCGCAAAGAGCGAGTGACAATGTTTTCAAATATTCAGCACACCGTACTCATTTGAAAACGAAAAATGCACTATTGACACACCAAGTGCGGTAAATGCAATTGAAGATACATGAAAAAAGAGTCAAATAGATACAAAAAGATTCAAACTTTGAATAGAGCTATTTAGAACAATAATATCGGTAACACCGAAGTACAGATACCAAGCGGGTACAAACTCAATTCAAACACACAAGTCATTATGGAAGCAACACAGTCATGCCCATTCACTGGCTTTCAGAATACCAAATATAAATATAACAACTGAGACTCGAAATCATTTCCACAATGTCACTAGATAATTAAACACTGGCTGTAAAGTTAAACACGCCTGTGTTACCAACATATGGCAAACCAAACTACGCACCCATAGTTGAGAGAAACAGAGTTTTTACGTTTTTTGAACAAGAGCATTGCAACTATGCGAGCGAACTCACTATTATAGTGTTGACACTTATACTGATAGCATTGTATGTTGAAATGTTAAAGTATCTATACTACCAATAAACTAGCGCAAAATGCGTAATTAAAATAATGATTACGACCTACGTTCTCCAGTAGAAGCGAACCCTGTGACTGTTATCAGGACTTCACTACAACTAGATGCTGCAAGAGGTGAGCGTTGATCTAGGTTAATTACTATCAGGGTCTACTTGGTCAGAGTATGGTCAGCAATACTTGCAGATAATAGCATTCATTAGATTGTATTAACGTAAATGGTATTGTACGTTAGAGTAACAATAAAAGCGTGTACCAGAGATAGTGTATTCAAGATCTACTTATATTGTATCTAGCTACTAAACCGCAGATCATATCTTGTGCAGTAGCCCCTAAGGCAACCGTAACAAAAGGCAACTACACACAACAAGTGGGGAGAAAAAGAACACAGCAGCTTTTTTAGAATTAAAGACAGCCATAAAAAAATGCACTTCTACTGCGTTTTGATGAATACAAACATACTATTCTATCATACGAAGTGTTACAGACAGCGATTGGAACAGTATAAATGCTAGAACATCAGTAGTAGGGAAATGGTGGTTGGACAGCCAAGGGGATCGCGGATGGGATTCGGGTTGGGGGAGCAGCTATGTTGTTACGTCACCTGACCACCATCTTGGATGTAATTGACCTTTTACTCCTGACCCATATGACCTTTGACCTTGATCTTGACCTTGACATTGCGGACCTTTAACCTTAAAAAAAACTTTAAAAAATTAAAAATGACCAAAAATTACTAAAAAATTCCAAAAAATTCTCAAAAAAAAAAATTCCGCAAAGATCTGTTATTAATGTTATTATTAAATTATTCAAATTATTTAAAAAATATTAAAAGGAACCCCAGAAATAACCCGTTTTTCCCTCAAAATTGTACAAGGTTCCATTTGCAGAAAAATCACCTGAAATCCAATTTTCGTCAAGTTAATTCATTTGAAGGGCGTCCTTAGGACCTACAGAGAAGTGGCGGCCATATACGTTTTGTAGGCATACCCTATGTCAAATATCGATACAAGGTATACAGGATAGTATTCAGACCTAAGCATCAGACATCTTGCATTCATATTGTATGCAGATAAAATTTGACTTTGGCCTTGAAAATGGTAAATCCAAAAAATAAATAAATACAAATATTCACAAAGAATTCCAAAAAAATTCCCTAAAAAATTTTTTTTATTATTATTAAATTATTAACAATTATAAAAAACTATTTATAAACTTATAATTTTTTTTAAAGTCCGAAGGTTTCACAAGCACAATGCTCAGCAGATGACTGACTTACTCACCCTCTTCTCCACACTAAATACTCGTTCCGCCACCTTGACTTTTAATTCATTTATTTGTACATTCCTGGAGGCCACCATCTTAGTAGGTGACCGCCATCTTGGTAGGTGATGACTATCTTGGTAGGAGGCCACCATCTTGGTAGGCAACCACCATATTGGTAGGCATCTCACCTCCGCCATATTGGATGGCAATAACAATGACCTTGACGCCATTTCCTTGAATGACCTTGAAAATAAAAACTCGAGAAAAAAAATACACAAAAGTCAACAATAATAATACATTACAGACTACCACCGCCATATAGATGCAGACTACCTCGACCTCGACCTCATAAACAAGAAAACCAAAACTCGAGAAAAAATACATAAAAGTCAACAAGAATAATACATTACAGACTACTGCCGCCATATTAGATGTAGACTACCTTGTCCTTGATCCCATGAACTTGAATTACCTTGAAAAAAAATTCGAGAAAAATATATGCGAAGAGGTAGAAGTTAGAAGAGACGATCCACCTTTCACGACAGCTGCTGTCAAACTACCCATCTCTGCTGACCTCCCTACTACTTATATATGAGTATGCAAGCCCTGTGTTTCATACCTACTTTGAACCAATCGTATTGCACCATTAATACATTGTGCGAGCACCGACTAGCCAATCACTGACCAAACAATCACAACGTTACCACATTATTGCAGCTGACCAATCACATGCAGGCGTTGAGACATCATGCACACACAGGCAGGTATGCAGGCTTTAGATGTCAGTTCCTTGATCACATTACTATTCAGTTATTTCTTCAACAGTTTCTTTCAGCCAAGTTCTCCGCTCACCTATAAAAAATGGTCACACTTAAAGCAGACAACTGACTCCTCTTGTCGGACTGATCCTTCATAAGACCGACCCATTGACCAATGACCCATGCCCCATTGACCTATTGTGACCCCTGATTGTGATGCTGTCCCCTAATAACCCCAAAAGACTTCTAAAGGACTCCTAATGGTTCCAAAATGACCTCTGCTCGCGATACTGACCCCTAAATGACTATTAAATGACACCTAATGACCCCAATATGAATTCTGATTGTGGTGTTGACCCCTAAATGACCCTTAAATGACACTTAATGACCCCAAAAAGAATTCTGGTTGCGGTGCTGACCCCAAAATGACCCTTAAATGACACTTAATGACCCCAAAATGATATCTGATTGTGGCGGTGGTGGAGGAAGTAGGGGGGGGGGTGGCGTTGGTGGTGGTTCGACCAAGAAGACATGCAGGTACTATCATAACAATATGTTATTTATGTATGCTCATAGGCATATCTATAAACTGTACATAAATATAGAATATATAAATAATTTTATTTGTCCATATTTATATGTGCATACTTATATAAAGACATTTAAATAAATATTATATTCCAAATTTATATACGCATAACCATGTATAGACATTTAAATTAGTTTTATATTTCCATGTTTTTATGTAGGTACATAATTATGATTAAGATACATTGAAAATAATTTTATGTATACATACTTATATAACTATACATTAAAATTAAATTGAAAATATTTTTTTTAACATAGGTATAAGACAACAACTATAAAAAATTAAATTGAAAATAATTATATTTTAAGTACTAATATGTACATAACTATAAGTTATACCAATTAAATCGAAAATATCATATTTACATACTTATATGAACATAACTATATAAATACATTTCATTGAAAATAATTTATATTTACATATTTTTATACCTATACATATAAATTTAATTTTAAAATAATTTTGCATTTTCATAGTTATATGAACATAAATATATAAATAAATAAATGTACACATATATATATTAAATTGAAAATAATTTTATATTTACACATTAAAAAGTATATAAAATAAAGTGAAAATCATTTTATACAAAAATACTTATATTTATATATACATAGCTATTTAGATATACCTATACATACTTCGATAGTTACATATTTATATAACTAAATATTTATATTATTATAAATAATTTTTAAGTTCCTATCTTACAAAAATACATAATTATTTATATTCCTACCATATATAAAGCATAATTATATATAGTCCTATTATATATACATTATAGTACCTGCATGTTTTCTTTATTGAACCACCACAACTGCCACTACCACCACCACCGCCACCACCCCTGCAGTCAGGGGTCATTTTGGGGTAATTAGGGGTCATTTAAGGGCTACTTAGGGTCAGCACTGCTATCAAAGTTCATTTTTGGGTCATTAGCGGTCATTTAAAGGTCATTTAGAGGTCAGTACCTAATTCAGGTGTTGTTTTCGTGTTATAAGAGGTCAGCACCGGAATTAGAGGCCACAATGGGTCAAGAGGTCATGGGTCAGTTGTTAATGGGCCAGTATTGTGAGGGGTCGCTCCGACAAAAGGAGTCAGTTGTCTCCTTTAAGTGTGACCATGATTTATAGGTGAGCGAGGAACTTGTCTGGAAGAAACTGTTGAATATATAACTGCATGCTTAAGTGATAAAGGAACTGGCATCTAAAGCCTGTCTACTAGCCTGTGTGTGTGATGTCTCAATGAATGCATGTGATTGGTCAGCTGCAATCATGTGGTAACTCGGTGTTTGACTGGTCGGTGATTGGCTGGTCGGTGATCGCACAATGTATTAATGGTGCAATACGATTGGTTCAAAGTCGCTACGAATCATAGGGCTTGCATACTCATATATAAGCAGTAGGGAGGTCAGCTGAGAGGTATAGTTTGACAGTGTCTGTCATGAAAGGTGGATCATCTCAGCTAGCTTCTGCCTCTTCGCATAGATTTTCCTCGAGTCGTTGTTTTCATGGTCTTTCGAGGTCATGGGGCCAAGGTCAAGTTAGTCTACATCTAATATGACAGTGGTAGTCTGTAATGCATTATGCTTGCTGAATTTTGTGTATTGTTCTGGAGTTTCGGTTTTTAAGGCCATTAAAGCTCGTGCGATCGAGGTCGAGGTAACCTGCATCTAATATGGTGATGGTAGTCTGTAATGTATTATGCTTGTTCAATTTTATGTATTTTTTCTCGACTTTTTATATTCAAGGTCATTCAATGTCATGTGTGCAATTCCAAGGTAGTGTGCATGTTATATGGTGGTAGTGGTCTGCAATGCATTATGCTTGCTGACTTTCATGTGTTATTTCTCGAGTTTTGTAATTCAAAGTAATTCAAGATCATTGGGTCATGGTCGAGATGGTCTGCATCTAATGTTACAGTAGTTGGTAATGCATTATGCTTGTTGACTTTTATGTATTTTTTCTCGAGTTCTTATTTTCAAGGTCATTCAAGGATATGGCTTCGAGGTAATTGTTATTGGCTTCCTATATGACGGATGGTTGATGCCTACCAATATGGTGGTTGCCTAACAAGATGGTGGCCGCCTACCAAGATAGTCATCACTTACCAAGATGGCAGTCACCTACCAAGATGGTGGCCTCGTGATATAACATTACAATTTTGTTTTTCATGTGGTACTATTTTGAAACATTTGGGGCACAACAACAATATAATTTCTAATTTCACTGCTCATATGATGTACTGCTATTATGAGAAATATTGTTTAAATCGGTTGAATGGTTCTCGGAATGACGTATAACCTTAAATGTCAAAATTGTCGCCATTTTGAAAGTAAGTGGCCGGCTTGGTTGATACCTTTCAAACTCACATGTTCTTACTAAGTACTATATGTTTACCGAATTAAGTGAAATTCGGTTCACGCTTTCTAGAATTGAAAATGGGGAACACACACATGCTCACACACACACACACACACACACAACACACACACACACACACACACACATACACACAGGCAGGAAAGTGATCTTATCAGCCTTATTTTCCTTCAGAAAGTAGGCTAAGAATCTCATTTAACGCTGCGGAAAATCAAGCAAATATGTAATAAAATATTTCTATCAAGGCACGTGAATACGTGAGCACTCATATTCAACTTCTGAAAAACATCACTGCTCCTACCTATGCAGAATTAATATTGAATAGCGTATAACGAGCAGATGCAGAGTATTTCCTTCAGGATTGTTCTGGCGCCAGTATTCTCGCTGGTTCAGGTAACTGCCCTACAACTACCAGCATTTCCTGGCTCGGCCCGACATTCACCCAGCACAGTCAAGAGCATCAATAAGTCTCCAGAAGATAATATTGTATCTCCCGCTGGTTACGAAAGGCGGCGACCTCCTCCAAGCCAGCAAACGACTTGTCACCTCTCTAGTGATTTTTTAACCTAGTTTCTGCTATTCTTTACCTGCTCGTTTAAGTCGTATTTATCCAAACGTGAATAATTATCTATGACTCTTTTCCACGACTTCACCTAGTATTTCTTTGACCATGTTCCCATTGGCACTTTTTTTTGTTAAAATGACTAACTTACCTGATTTTGTTCGCAAAATTTAAAAAGTATTAAATTACGTTAATTTTATATTTAGCACCGTTAATGCCGACAAACAAATGTGTACTTCAATAGTTATAACTATTTCATAAAATTATTCGCCAAAATATTTATCTAATATTTTAAGATAAACAACAATTAAGTCATAAATTTAAGTTATATTAATTTTATTATTTACGTTAAACAAATATTGTGCTCTATACACATTTTTATATGGGAATAGGTTGATATTGTGGGTTTTCTAGTATCAATTTCTATCTGCCATGTACGAAGTCGCACATAGCAGCACATATCCCGTTCCTATGAAATGCTTCAATGCCCTGAGTTTTTTGTCCAGACAGTGCCAAATAACATACGTTTTCTAATTACTTATTCAATCACGAATACTCTTTTCAATTGCATTTTTTTTTATATGAAGTGGTTTTCTTATAACGGAATTACTTAAAAAATGTTATACCTATGATTTTAATACCGTTTTTCCAATTGATTTTCCATGCAAGAATCCCAATAAAATTCTAAAATCTCAACAAGAACAGTACATTTTTATACGGCAAGGTAAGAATGGACGGTAACCTATTTAATTGATCAAGTTTTCTAATAGTTATACCTTGGTGATTATAGAAATAGTTATAATGCGGTAAAAGAGTTTAGTGACTCTTGCTATGAAGGTTTATGTGTCTCGGTTACCATAAATAAAGGACGATGTTAAATAATTACATAGCCCCGTGCCTTCACTGCTGCCGTGTTGGCCACGCGAAGCTGCATAAACGTACACTAACATGTTCATTTCACAATGAACTGTGTTTATCATTCACACGCCATGACGTCACGCGAGAAGCAGTCTCCGCCAAGTTGTATTCTCTACTACTATCTACACATACTATTTATATCTCTGGCTACATGCTCGTCCCTCTGCAGTGTATCCCTGGTCGCGGTCCGTCTTACGCACTCACGCACGGAAGACCGTATCACATGTCTCCGTGCTCGTGAATTATGTTTTACGGTATTCACTTTTATCGTCAATAAACGGACATTCTTACAAGCAATATTAAGATAACATACGGAAACACAGCATGTGATAAAAAAAATTATCTCCATACGTAAATTAATCTATCTGTATTCCTCGTGGTTTGGGGTGTTTTGGAAAGAAAGCATATATGGAGCAACAAGAAGCATTCTGGAAAACTTCATTTCTATGACAGGATATTTAGTGTCAGTGAATAGTCAGTCCTTCCAGGGATGGAGGTATTAATTAAACAGATGAGAAAATTTAATTTTCTTTTTTATTGAAAATCTTGAAAAAAATTTATACCTACAGCTACTTCTTTCATAAAGCTTACAATAAGTCGGTCCTTGCTGTATAATACTGCCATGCAGTAATCAACACGTTATTACATCAGTAAATTAAATAATAACATTACCGTTAATAACGAACAATATTCAGACGAGTGCACAAGTTTGTTACAGTCTGTAGTGAACTCTTCTCACCCTCCGCTACAAACGGCCAGGTGGGCGCACATAACAGCACCTGAAACACGCTCCACAGGCCGATGTCTTGGCGCTGCTAATGACTACCTTAGCAAGGTGTGCTCACAAGGGCTGTTAATGAAGCAAACTGCGTCGTTTACTAGTGATGGGGGGGGGGGGGGATGCACTCGCAGGTCTGGCCGTGATATCAGCTATTCGATAAACATCAGTCACGGCGGGCTCAGTTGTATGTAAGGCAATGGAGAACAAGGGATGTTTTTCTGAGGTATATACAGAAAAGTTATCCTCAGTGTTACCAAATTGCACTTGCCCACGATATTATATTCATATACGATCACATATCATAAAAAATATACAACTTAAATATGACTTAGGTAACACTAGGATAAAATTCGCGTGAATTCATTTATGCGGGTATTTTTTACAAAGTATATCTAAACAGTAATTTAGGCAAATACATTTCTTTTGAAACTATAGAAATGTGTTTAACTTTATTAGTTAATGGTCGCGAAAATTAGTGTTTTTACTCGTACTGGACTGTCCCGCGTTTTAAAGAGAGCCTACACATAGTTTTTATAAAATAAGTATTAAAATAAAAAAAATTAAACAATGCCACCGCTATAACATATTACACTATACAGTATAATATCCATCCAATTGACAAATTCGACCCAATTAATCTGCGTGTAAGCATTATTGCTGTAGCGGTAGTTTATGTTAAATTGTGGTCAGTATTCGCCTAGGTGTTCAAATTATAAAGACCACGCGAATCATAGTAAATCATTGAGCGTTCATATAAAAAAGGTTTTAAATCACCATGCCAAGTTATGTAATATTTCTAGAATTCCGAACCACGTGCAAAATTATTGCCACCTGTAAAACTGTTTATCCAAATAATGCTTGTTTCGGCAGAGTGGTGCAATCGCTGCAAACATATTTTTGTATTCTTTATGATAATTTAATTGTTTGTAATAACTTAACAGTCCCTAATATAATTTTGTATATGATTTATGCTAGTAAATTATATTCCAAACGCAACGTTCATTACGATAAAATAATTTATTGATTATGAAACAAAGAATGTCCAAATATGTAATCCTATTTGAAAAGCATTAAAAAACTAAAACATTAACAGTTTGATTTTTTATGCCTGCCAAATTACTAAACAGATTCGAAACTAACGCTATCGTTAAGAAAATTAGTTTGTTGGTGTTGAAGGTAAGTTCACGCGTGTTTTCTCTAGAAATTACTGGTTCGATTACGATTTGTAGCTTTTTTTTTTTTTTTTTTGAGATAGTATAAATGATTGTAGACTGTGTGTAGCCACGCGTATGGGTGCCAATTTTATTATTTAGTATATCAGGGATGCCAGAGTTGTATCTGGCACCATACTGTGTAGTTAGTGTATAGGGTGCAATTGGTGTGAGATAAATGGGTTACCCAGTGAACAGAGTAGTAGTGTGACATAGGATATTAGTTCTAAATAAATTACCAATAATCATATTCTACAGTTTCATAGAGTGTAGTGAAAACAGTACGCTTAATTATTTCCTCAAATACTGGGCTACTACTAGGGCTCAGAAGTATCACGATCTTAGGATAAATAATTGTGCCCTCTTGGGATACTACACTTACCATAAAGGGCAAAGTAAATCAGCTTGTAGACAGATAAAACAAAACATAAACCAAATACTCTCTTCCAATGACTAACACGACTGGGATTTAACACTAGCAATGACACTCTCCAGGTAACTTTAGTATAGAAATGATTTATTTCAAATAATTATACTGTAATAAGTTATGTTTATAAAATGTTATATTAACTTTGTTATTATTGGAAATAATAAAAATATTTAATAAGAATTACACCGAATAGATATGGAATTGCCGTAATCGAAGTAGCAACGCCCTGTGAAAGTCTATATATATATATATATATATATATATATATATATATATATATATAGACTATATATATATATATATATATATATATATATATATAGACTTTCATTCAAAAATAATAATTACTTTGTCAAAACGAATATAAGTTCACACAAATCTGATAGGGAAGAGTGCTCTTAGAACTCAGGGGTTGTAGCTTATACTGTTAAAAAATTCATTTAGCGTCGGTTCAGAAACATGGCATCTGTAGCAGTATGCAATAAAAATGATATCTGCAGCCATGTAAAAATGTATGTTTGTTGTTGCAGTATAAATGTTAAGAAGTCACACGTAAATAGGCAATGCTGAATTACGTTGAAACGCAGCAGATAGTGACCCGCGAGGCATCTACTTGATTGGCTTCCCTGGCTTTAGGCACACGGTCCTTGGTACATGACTCTTGCAGTCCAATAAGTACCACTCATTCGTTCGCGGTAGGCGGACTAAGTTAATCCATTTCTCCGGTTATTGTCCGAACAGACAGTATTCTTCACCTGAAGACAGTCCCGGTGTGCTTCTTGATGGTTTGTTATGAGAGCACTCGCATCACATTTCTTAAAGCTGCATTGGAAATACCCTACCAGGTTCATGACACATGTAACAATCCGTCTAGTCGTAGAATCAGACTCAACATGGCCCCGATAAGCTCCCTAAAGCTTAAGGGGACGGTAGAACTCCGGCCAATCACAGAATGTCTACTTCGTTCAAATCAACAAACAAAGTTACCCATGGCAACTGGCCACTAGCCTTCACTGACAAGGCTATTCAAAACATTAATTAATATAAATTGTATCGGAAACAGTAATAATCATAAACACAAAATTATTTACTCTGACACATGGATAGTTACACAAATATCCTGAATGGTTGTATCTGAATTAGCATGTAAGATAATCCAGTCTCTCGGGGAATAAATTAGGTGGAAAATTCGCAGCTGTTAGAGATTTTCGCCACCAGCATTTTCACAAAGTGTGAACTTGGGAAAATGTCTATGAACAGTGACGGCTGTTAGAGTTCAAACCTCTATGTAAGTTCAACCATTCACTGTGGTGCTGAACAATTATTCATTTCATTCTCTACTACAGGTGACAATCAAATTATACCAGAGTGTTAACCTCCTATTAATAGTAACGTGTTCACTTTCAACACTACAAAAATAACCATTACATGCAAATGAATACACAATAATATTATCTCTGAATTAAGATTAACGTGAAGTATCGCTTTATTTATCATTTTCTCCCATTATAGCACAGCTGATTGTCCTAAGTCAGTGACGTATCACTTCCTCTTGAGTCGTTCATCAGTCCTCACTCTACTCGGGCTCCACGAAGTTCGATTGCTCGCTGTCGTTTCATGTTCCTTCGTCCATTACGTCCTGTTTCGCAATTCCCTCAGTTCATTAGCTCAGACAGTACGTAGCAACATTCGGCAGGCGACTAGCTCATCAAACAAGTCATCTGACCAATAAGGGATATCCTTGGATTATCATCTGCTTCTACGGATTAAAAGCTTTCAAGAACTAAGCATGTTAACCTTGCCTTCCCTGCGATTAGTGTTTATTAGACGAAAAACCATATTGTGCGTCTGTTGAGAATTAGTACTTTTCAGTACCTCCATATTGCGTGCGCACTTGTGTAATGTGTAATCAGTGAAGTGAAAAATATTTGTGGCAGTTTTGTTTTGTATGTTTTTAAGTGCAATATTACGCGTGCGTGTAAGTGTGCACAACTTCTTGACGTTTCCTGTTTGCAGTCTCCACGGAATTCGCACCAATAAATTACGGTGATGTTTATAAAAAAACACGCACATCTAGATTCCACACGAGCATTTAAATCACGAAAATGTTCGATCACAAAAGCGACACTTTACAATGGTGTGCTGAATCTAGCTTCGTTACAGCACACTTTCTTTATTATGATACAGTGACTCAAGTACCTACAGTGTCAACAATAGATGTTATGGAAGAAAACTTTTGGTTCTTTGCCTATGTGTAATACAATCATCGGTCTCAGGTGGAGCCATATGACTTCAAGAGGAATACAGCAATAGCATTTCATCCAACAATGTAACAACACAGGAGAACTCATGAAGACAAAACCACGATGAATATCAAACAAAATATCTGTGTACAACCTGTAAAAAGGCAATGATAAGCACAGTACTACTGTCAACAAATATATCAATTCTTACTCGTCAAAGTTTAGTGATACAGCATATGGTGTGTATCGAAGCACTTAGAAATGGTATGTAGGGAATAAAAAAATATTTCTTCATTCTGAAAATAATATGCAAATTGGTAATGTGGCAAGTTGTTCATTTAACCAGAGCTTTGTAAAAATTCTTGCAAAGCGTTAAAGTAGCATAAAAGACTTCTAACACCTACAAGTGGGTATTACAAAGATAGTAAGTCAGCCAATAATGAATATAAAGGCACAAATAATCCGAAATGTGGTATTGAATCTTGGCTTTTCCTGAATGTAGAAGGTTTGGCTGGTAGCAGCTTGCCAAATGAGCTGCATCAGATGAAAACTGACAATGCGTGACTTACACATGCTAGAATGACTTAAATGAATTAGTAGACCGTTTGTGTCGACTTATTGCCTCACAAGGACTGGAAACAATTCTCACATAAAGTAAATAAATTATATTGTGAAATAGTTGTGGAAGGTTCGCTACATAAAATAATATGTCATGCTGAAATTGCTTGTGAACTGGACAGGTCTGCCCATTTTATATTTCACAGAAGTGCTGTTGTTTGGAAACAGAGATCTGTATCAAGCTGGCATAGTGGAAATTATTGTATATTCCCGAGAGAATAGAGGATATAAACATATCCTGACAGTTATAAGTTGTTTTACAAAGTGTGCATAGGCAGTTCCAGTCAAGACGAAAGCTGGGTAAGATCTGACTAAGGCAATTAAATTTGTTTTAAGTGACAAATGTCCTAATGTCACATAAAAATTGGCAAACAGACCTCGGTAAGGAATTTTAAATTCCTTTGTGTTGTGTCTTAATGACCAAGCATAACTACAACCATTACTCGATGCATACTTGTGTTATTAAGACTATGGTATTCGAGGGTTTTAAAAGAATACCGAAGAAACAATGGGCAAGAATTTGCGTACAGGGTAGTTACAAGTGGCTGTAAATTTTTCCTTGGCTCACTAGTGAATAAAATAGTACAAGACACCGCACCACTGAAATAAAACATGTTGATGCTATAGATGATTTGCTGCTTCACTCAGTTGTCAAAAATGAAAAGAAAAACCAAGTCTAAGGCGAACGTTGGATCCCTAGTCAGGATATGTAGGAAAAATAGTGTATTTGCCAAAAAATACACAGCAAATTGGACCTCGGAATTTCTCAAAGTTGTACTTATATGACCTTATGAACTACAAACTTATTAATTAGGAGATATAAGGGGTCAGCTCCAGCTTATTCGATGCAGCTTTCATAGTGAAGATATATAAGTTATGAAGTATCCAATAATTATAGTTTTGAATAACTAATAAAATAATGCATTGATATACTGGCTTGTTTTTTTATTCCAGCCAAGACACATGGCTGTTAATGTAAGACATTACCGACGAGTAATATCTTCTTGACAGAATTTCTGTTGACAAGCAGCACTCTGAGGATTATCGCTAGCATAAATCATGCTGGTTTCTTAATAAAATATTCATCTTACAATTTGGAAAATATGTTCGAGCTTATAAATACAGATGTAGTGGTCAACTGGCATCATTTTGCTCGAGATATCCGACAACTGGTGAAATATTTCGCTCAGTGATGATGAAATGGACAACTCGATAAGTGAATTTCCTTCCTTTCCGGATACTGCAGTATTTCCAGATGTGCATACAGCATCAGGGTACCCGTGGTGCAGACAAGCGGAATTTCTCATAGGTCGAAGGTATCCTTTGCAGTTAAGCAGCAAGAGTAAAGTTCAAAGATACGGGCGTATTTTAATACGTGGTCTTTCATTGCGTGTAATAAAACCCCACTGTTACAGATCTAAATTGCACAGTACAGCGTTACGACGAAAACACTACACGCCTTGTGCGTAGGAGTGAGGAGGCACTAGGTATGCGTGTTAGTTGCACCCGTATCGCTCACACGCTTCTTGACCTTGGACTCGCAGCTACATAACACCCTTAAAGTGTTTTGGGACAGCCAAATAGTAAAGTGCACTCGCAGAGTAAGTTATTGGAACGCTATCCTTAGAGTGTCAAATATACCTAAACGCCACTAAGATGACAAGCCAAGGGGCGGGGAAGAGAAGGAACAAGAATTAGCGAAGTTACTTAGTTGTCTGCAAGATGGTGCCACGGGCGAATGAGCGTGATAATAGAGGTGCCTTGAGGTGGACTAGGAATTTAATGTAGTTATACCCACAACCCAGTTGAAATGCTCACTACTGTGTTCCCTTTATCCGACCTCCCGTGGTGCAGTCGGTTAGTATGGCGGCGGTATGCGGTTCGGGAGGTTCTGGGTTCCAATCGTAAGCAAGGCATGGGTGTTGGTTTAAGTTAGGTCAACTTTCCAGCAAAATATTAGTCGATCAGGGCCTGGTACAGTCTCTCCAGCTGACATCACAGTCAATATGGAAAGTTTCGCAGAAAGCGTAGCAAACCAGACAGATTCCCTGAGCCTCAGGCAGCCAATCACTGGGCTGGTACGCACACACCAAATGAACATCTCTGAGCACTTGTCTACTCGGTGGTATTATTGCTTATATAGAAGCGTGAGTAGGGTGGACGCCGTAGCCCTAGGTCAAAGGTTCAGCACAGTAATAATTGTCGAGGGCTACGGTTGGTACTTGAACCACTCCAGTCCTCAGTGGGACGATGACGAGACCCCCACGCGTGTCAATAGCAGATGACGCTACTGAAGCGCGAACGGGCAGGGCGCTCCACTTAAGGCCGATCACGGGGCGATCTCGTTTTTTCCGCTCCGGTCACAGGGAGCAACGACTTGGTGTCCCGCGCAAAGCCTTCCTCCCACTCCAACCCCCGACTTACTTTTTTTTTTTTTTTTACCACCGAAACGTTCTAGGGTGTGCCAGCGCTTTGTCCTTGATACGGATCCGCAGCAGTGTTGCTCCGTGCGAGATTTCTAGTATGTATACGAGTATTTTCGTTCTATGTACGATGTAAGATAGAATATTAGAAATCGTAAGTTTATGTACAAAATGTTTTAGGACCAATAATGACAGCCAGGATGATACAATCTTGGACATTTCATACCTGTAAACAATTTTCTTGTTCGGCTGTGAGTGTCGATTTAACTTTCCCGCACCAAAAAGACCATTAAAACAACTTCACTTTCCGTCACTTACTACTTGTAAGTTGAAAATTTGCTCGTTTGAAACGACGTCCCAATTACCGTGTTATTTGGGCTCATTTACGGCAAGCAAAATAGAAGGCAGATGTATGATCTGAAGGAGGGCCGCGGTAGCGTAGTGGCTAGACTCCCTCCATTGCTGAGTGAACTCACTTCCGTGTGACTGCGAGAATACTCTTGTTTATATTGGCATACGTGGAGGGCGTTGCATTTCCCGCAACTGGCTCTCCAGGTGCAGTCCTTCACTTCTCCCCTCCAAACTGCCAAGATCGACATGCCAAGATTCAACACAGGGGCGTATTCTCCATGAATGCGAGGCATGCAATGCATGCTTTAATGAAATTAAAACGCGAACATATCTCCTAACCATATACTACCCAAAATTCTTTGAAATAAAAATTAATTTTCTTTGGCACGTGGGACTGGGATTGATGCATGCCTCTTTTCTCCTAATGTTTTCTCGTAACGTCGCGGCAAGGCGCTGAGGGGTGACGCGTCAAGTTTCGATAATCAATGGTAATAGTTCCCTGAAACGTCGAGGCATAGCGCTGTGGTATTCCCAACACTCGTTCAGCTGGTGTGACTTCACAGCAAGTTCGCGCGAAATGTGGGCGAATGCATGCACAAGGATACATTGCATTCGTCTACGTACTAGCGAGTGAGTTAATGTATCTTAATTCAGTTTTTAGTGACTGATGGGTTGGCGAGTTTTACTGTTACATTTGAATTCGTATTTTAAACAGTAGTTTCACAGGATTAATGATGCCTGTAAAAGTGGCATTGTAATAAGTGTATTTAATAAATCTTTCCAGTTGTGTGTGTTTAGTGAGAAGGTAGAACTTGTTTATAATGGGAGACCTACGCCCGTTATCAACAATTTTAAGACAGAGGACAAAGTCAAAAACTTTGTACAAACATTTAATAATGACCTTTAAAAAAATAACAGTTCTGTTAGCCATGTCTGTTGGTTGAATGATTATTTATAAAACAAATGATAAATGTTACAATGAAAATAAACCTTGAAAACATACAATTTAAAAGTGAATTTTGTTTTGTAAACGTTCAGAAGGAATTATATTTATTAATTACATTTTTTATAGATTAAAAATTATTCTTCTTGACAAGCACGTAACATTGCCTTTGCCCTAACCCAAGAGACTTACTACTAGCGAATTTAACTGTTTTGTGACTTTCGTATGTTTAAATGAAACTTAAACTTTTCATCTTTTAATTGAAAATTATTTCATTTGACAAATGGATCTTGCTATTTGCAAACTGGATTAAGAGTGAGAGGAAAAGGGCACTAAATCACTTAATGACATTTCCAGCAACTTTTAATTTTTGTTTTGATATAATTATTTATTTCCTCTGCGCAAAGTGAAATGCGAAAAGTTTCGCGTTGCATGCCTTGCCAAAATTTTCAGGATAATCCCCCGCTTCAACGCCTCGGCTCTTCATCGCTGCCTCATACAAATACCTCATTCTCACTGTTTATAACCAACTCGTCATTTCTTCACACTTTCTGAATCAAACCTTTTTAGAATCACCCAATGTGTGAAGTATTTAGTTATTTCCTACATATACCATGTATTACAGGCCCTATATACCAAATAAGCCAAATTGAAGTTTTACCAGTTTTTTTTTTTTTTTTTTTACATTTATAATAAATATGAATGTAAGCAGTGAGACAACATGTGCGTTGGTACTGTCTAGTATGGAGTGCGTAGTTGTCAAAAATATCATTACAACTGAGTCTCACGCATTCGGTGCGTCTTCCCTTTGTTTATACACCTGAGTTCCATGGCGATAGTTGTTTTGCAATAGAGGTCTATGAAGACAGGTGCCACTTCTAAGCGTACAGCGTTGACCTGCACGAGCATACGTGTCAGTGGTCAAAGATAAATACATGTGAGAGCTCCCTTATAAATAGATCAAAGCAAAATGTGCAAGTCATGAATGCAACGTGTGGGCGCCCGCAGCATCGCACACACACACACCAATGATAACCGCTTCGATGACATCTCTCGACATCTGCACAGGTTCGTTGCAGTGGTAGCCAGTTTTTGCCAACCGCCTAAATATCTGTGGAGACAGTTTATTGCATGCATTTTCACAATGTACGTATATGTATTTTTTTGTTGCTGCATGTTCGAGTGGTAGTTATATATATATATATATATATATATATATATATGGTTATACTATTTTCATACATTCTATATCATATGAAAAACAAAACAAAATCTAGGAGTAGAACATATTTCGTATTTTTAGTGGACGGATATTTTAATGAACCTTCAGAATAATTATCAATTCTTGTGTTCAGACAAAGTAATCGGGACTTGGCAACATTATATATTCAAAATTGACGCAAAAATTTCTGAACTCGTCTCATCGCTCACTGGTTTGCACGATAACATTTTGTGAACACCTTTATTCTATTTCTCTTGCTACACAAAGTCCACATTTAATATAGTGTTCTTGTCAAGTTTCTTTGTTAAACGGCCGTCCATCGGCATTGCAACGGCTAACGGATATATGTTGTTATATTTTTCATATCTTTGCTTTAATGCATTTCTCTACTTTTCTGGACAATATTTTTCCGTACGAGATCTAGTTAAAATGGCTCTGATAGCAGTTTCCGACATTCCCAATTTGAATATTTCCCGTTTTAATAATTTCTACGAATATTCTGCCCTTTTTTAAATCTCTTTTCCTTTTAGAATATCATTCCTTTTTTCGAGCGTAGTTATTTAGAGAGACTTGGTTACAAAGCCCCTTTCAAATTAGCAATATAATTTAAGGACAGTTTGAAGCTCTCAAACCCGATATTTCTGGCTGTTTAGATTATCAGTGTTCCAAATGGCTGTAGTAAACTCCCATTTGATTGCAACGTCCAACTCGCTATTGTATGTTGTTCAACAAGATTTACTGGAAAGGTGTCATATTCATATAAAACTGTTACATCTTCTCTTTTATTTGCTACATACTCGTCCAAGACTTTAACACTATGTTTCGTGATTAATTTCACGCATACGTTATACATTCAAACATAAAAGTAATAAAAATATAGTATACTTTCCTATCATCGAACGATGAGACTACTTTGGAAACGCTGACATATCTGCAGGTGAAAGCTCTCAGTGAAGTTAATTGTGATGAAGGTATTGATCAGCAGTTTGCTGACTCTTAAGACGACTTAAATACATCGAACAGATTATGATACTCCACCGTCAACTTTACTAGAACGTCAGTCACTCTGTCCATTGAAATATGCGCAGTTGCAAGTAGGAAATATTTCAAACATTGATTGTAGAAATAGGAACGGTGGTTCGCACATCAGCTAGAGCTCTCGCCTCCTACAAAGGCGAACCATGTTCGATTCCCGACGGGTCGCAATCGATTGTTACAATCATGACGGATGATGCCGCTGGTCGGCGGGTTTTCTCTGTTCCTACACCCCTGCATTCTTATGCTTATCCATACAGATTTTTGCTTCACCCTCATCGGCTCTCAAGACCTCTATTTTAAGACATGCCCAAACATTTCCACTCCACTTAATTCTAAAATTGTCCAGTTATCAGCGAACCATCCATCGGTAAGTAAATTATAGGTGTACGAGTGTTCGGGAGTGTGAAGCGAGAATTTTCATGACTTGGTACGATAATGAGAAATGTAAGTTTTAGCAGTGCCGGCCAGACCTTGATGCGAGTGTATGAGGAGGCGAGGCAATGGCCGAGCGTGTAGGACAAGTCACGAGTTCGACTCCCCTCCAGACGACTTGTGGGGCCAGTAACCTCACGCGCGCACCTGATAGCCCGTGGCCATGGACCTCCCACATGCTCTCCGAAACACGCCCAGCCAGACAAAGAATTTCGCGCGTTCATTTACGGCAAGCTTAGAGTCCTACACCTCACTCGTGCCACAACTGCGTATTTGCTGGCTGCTGCCGTGGCTGCGCTCACGTAGTACACTCGCTTCCCAACAAGGCGAACCATGTTCGATTCCCGGAAGGCTCGCCCCCAAATTCTTGCACGTGGGAATCGTGCCGAACGATGCCGCTGGTCGGTGTGTTTTCGCGGGTATATTCCGTTTCCCCCGCCCTTAAATTCAGGCGCTGCTCCATGCTCACATCGCTTCACCCTCGACGCTAGTCGCCTAATGCTTTCACTCACTCCCTTGCTGATCCCATAGAGCGAGACTTTTTTATTCAACTTGATTGCACACGATAGAGTTACATTATTTTTCCATGTTTGTTACTGGTCAAAGAGTTGAAGAGGGCGTGTCAAAATCGCAGCGCTGTGGTTGAATGAACACTAGAGTACGTGAGATTGAAATTCAGTCTACCACCAAAGTAATTGACGACCTTCACGTACCTCTCTAACCAGAGACTAAAGATGAGACAGGACAATATTCGTCTTCTGCCCAACAGTTACTTATCGCACACAAATTCAACTCTAATGGTCACGTGGTCAACACTGATGAAGCTTTTCTTTATGTTGAAAGACATACCCATATATATCACGTGTCACAAAAATTACTATCTATGTAAAAGAACGTAATTGCGACAAACCAGGATACAACAAAAGTGCTTTATTTCAAAGTAAGTGCCACACAGACTTAGGGACGTTTAATGACTGGAAAATGCATTCCAGCATTTGTGGAGTGATGTTTTGAATGACAACGCGAATACTCTGTGCAAATTTCTAAACGTGGTGGATTTTCCAACACTTGTATTGTGACTTGATGAAGCCATATGCTAAAAATCTACATGTGATACATCCGGTAAACGTGCGACCAATGGACGTTGTTCTCCACCACCAATCCAGAAATCAGAAAAATATGGTATCTCTTCGATACTTACTAAGATACTTATTGAATTTTAAGAATTTTGTATCCCACCCTGTTGAAGTTAAGGCATGATAGAAAATAAATGTAAAAATGCGACAATTTCAAACACTATTTATCATCCATTAACCACAATATTTACACAGTACCACTGCAATCACATTATATACATATTATTGTTCTATAGACAGTTCTTGTTCATTGGAGTGAGGTTAACACTTGCAGTTGAAAAGCGAATCACCGCCCCTCGCTGGTGAATGACGATGAACAAGAAACAACTGATATCACAGTGGAAATTTTCGAAGAAAACATTAAAGTTTTATTGGTTGTTTATAGAAGTTGAAGTGGTGGTTTGCAAGGTAGATAGACCCACACATCAGATGTGGGTGTCGGTTCACTGACAGAGGTGTAAAATGTCGGCAGCAATTGACTGGTAGAGGTGAAGGTTGAAGCAGCTGGTGTTGGAGTTGGTTTAAGTTAGTGGTAGAGGTGGTGGCGGAAGCAGCTGGCGTTGGTTGACAGGTGATGGCATATGTATTGGTTGAAGCAGCTGGCGTTGGTTGACAGGTGATGGCATATGTATTGGTTGAAGCAGCTGGCGTTGGTTGACAGGTGATGGCATATGTATTGGTTGAAGCAGCTGGCGTTGGTTGACAGGTGATGGCATATGTATTGGTTGAAGCAGCTGGCGTTGGTTGACAGGTGATGGCATATGTATTGGTTGAAGCAGCTGGCGTTGGTTGACAGGTGATGGCATATGTATTGGTTGAAGCAGCTGGGGTAGTTTGACATGTAGAGGTTGAACAGCAGGTGTTATGCCTTGTGGACAATTGTGAGTAGGGTATGTAATTATTTTGGTATCTTATAATGCCTCCATGGCAGTGACATCACGTTATCCGGTTCGACATACAGCTTGTCATCATTAATCGAAAACTCCACTTTTGTTACATGTTCGTTGAAGGACTCACATCCGTGCGAATAGAAGTGAAATTGGGTCCCCATAACTCTTGACTTTTGATTGAGGCAATCCATGTAATCCCCAGACAGAATGTGCTGCAGCACATTTTGCTTTATCCGCCCTCCCCCTTTTTTGCTCAACTTACACACTGTTAATGGAAAACAATGTATGAATAAAGTGTAGGGTGTAAGCCTACAAAGTGCATGATGATGTCACCAGCGAATTCTTCCTTTATAAATCCGGTAACACATTTGTTCACCGTGAACTTTTGCAGATGACCTGGTGCATAGATAAGAGACTCGAAATGTGAAGCCATATGAGAGGAAATAGTCTTGTAGGCATAATAAAGATAATTTCATAAACATGTATCTGTATTGCAATACAGGAGATACAAAGCCTGCTGAGGAAATTTCTGGATCATATATGTAGTTTTATTTAAACCATAAAAAAAAACCTTTTGATAAATATTAGAATTCCAATATCAGTTTATAAAGTTCTTTTGAAAGCAAAACAGACCTTTTCCATTTCGAGCAGGACTAGATCATCATCTAGGATTTGCAGTGTCTTAAATGTAGGTCGCCCAATCAGTCCTGCCGCCCTGTAACTCATGTCATACCATGGTATGACACTGATGTCTGTTTCCTGGCGGACATTCTGCAAAGTCTTTCCATAGACTAAACTATTAATTAATTTAAAAAACAATTTCTCGAATGCGTTCACAGCCTTAGCACATTTCTGGATATTGAAAGTGAAGTCTGGAGCCATCCACACCTCCTGCTCAGAGCACAGAATGCGATGAACAATTTCCAGTTTGGCTCCATACTTTAAATAGTGCTTCTGTGCTTTCCTACCAATAACATATTTCTTCCGTGGCTCGAGAGTTAAAAGCCATTGCTCAGTTTTGCTGTTCGGGGGTTTGACCGATACTGGGACAAAAGGCAGATCAGCTAAGGCATCGTGACATTCATTCGGAAAAGACAAATTTACTTTCATGAAAATTCTTGTCTCCTTACCATTGTCCACATTGGCAAAAGCCCCTCTCAAAACCACGTCTGACTCAACCCACTCAAAATTACCAATAGGTAGCTTACATATTTCATGGTGTGACTGTATACACTGCTAACATTGACGTAACAATTATGTTTGACCACCACACTGAGGTCGTACTTATCTCCCATGTAACATTGTTGGTTTCCACATGCCTTATTGAAACTTGGGTAATATCACTGCTAACCCCACCTTCTATGAAAAGGTACATATCTGCATTCATGATCAGCTCCAGCCACACACCTGTTTTTAAGAAAAGAACATCCCATGAGAGATATGGAGTTATCATGTACATGGCAGGGTAAAATCCATATCCTGCCAAACATACAGTTCTGAAATTTTCAAATACATCTGCCAACAAACACGTGTCCACATGTAAATACTGAATTGTGAACTCTAGCAAAATTTGGCAAATTAATACAGCCCATGTGGATTGGGAATGAGAGTAGTCTTCATCGCTAGTACCTCCGCCTTTCATTATATTATGAAAGGTGTCCTTGGGCGGGAGTAAGGTATGGTCCAGACATCTCATAGATTTTACAAAGTCATAAGGAAACACTGTGTGTTGTATGGAAACTGTGAGCGGCAGATAATCAACAGTGCAGAAGATAAATTACCTGCCAATGTCTCCAGATATGTGCTCATTAAATTATAAGAGTCAATGAAGCACAAATTCACATACTTTAAATTTCCCCCATAGGGAATAATTTTGGTAATACACTTATAATTTTCCAAGGTTGTTCCAATTACCTTGATTTGACATGGATTTTCGATATTCCTGGTTACATCGGGTTGTGTGGTGTGTCTCTCAGCCAATGGTTTTATAATAGCGTGGGTATCATATTTTAACAGATTATGGAATACAGTTACAAGTTGGTTTCTTTTCAGTCTGAACAACTGATTATATTAAATACGTGTGTGGCCTCTCACTGCACCCATCAAATGATTATGGTCGATCACAAAAACTTTGCCGAGTTACTTATTACAAATATATAAACTTACTTCAGCTATAAGCTTATTTCTCTCGGCTATTGTTAATGGCTTCATTGAGACAGATACACTGCATATGTCTGCAAACCTTAAGGTTAATTAAACTAATTTGATTATCATCGTGTATATGCCATCTTCACCCAAAAAATTATGGTATTGTGTTAAACTGTAATCATATGCACACACTAGCAGGTTGCTACAAGCATATGGAATATGCTTATTGATGGTTGTGTGCTACTACTGTATTTGTGTTCTAAGCAAGTGGACATGGGTTTCAGAAACACTTTGGTGTCACAGTACACAACAAAACCCATTATTTGCTGATTGGCAAAATTCTTAAATTCAAGGTTCTTTTCTTTCTCAGACAGGAAAGTACACCTCACAGCATTGTGTTGTTGGCATAAGTCAGTATGGTTTGCAAGTTTCTCCTCCATACAAAGTATCGGAGATAACAATTGCAATCAAAAGTTCGGTTATGGTTCTTATTCAAATGACTGTGAAGCATCCATCACATGTTCTTTATCTTTACAAAATGCAAGAGAGTGGTACTACCACTTGCAATAATGGCTAACATGTATACATTGCGATCACATTACATAGGGGAAATGTGGATGGGTACAACTAGCACCTCCTTAGGGTTATCAAACATTTCGTCAACAAGATTCCTATATTTGTCTACTACATAGTAGACATTAATAGAAATATCACTGAGCTCCTCAAAATATCTGATAATATGTCATTCTACAGGAGTCGACAATCCCTGCATATTCAGCAACCCTTGAAGATACTGGAAATGAAGATGATCTATAACCATGGGATGTGACAGGAAATAAAAATGCTACTACCAAATACAGTAAGCATTCGTCCTCCAAGCATTGTACATTAATGCAGGCTTTCCTATCGACAATTAAGGTAAATTTGTGTGAGATACACCTATGGTGAATGGTCTGTATTGCGAAATGTGTTTGTCCATTTGCAATATTAGTTTCATTACCCATCCGCTATCACTCGCAGAAATTTCGGTGAATTGTGTGGTGGGATGAGGAACGATGTTTTCCTCATAATTTTCGTCTACATCAGACGAATGGAGGAAGGGAATGGCTTTACTGTAAAAGTAAAATATCTCTGTAATGTTCTTCTCAGCAATGGTGTTCTTAAAGAGCCTAACTGCTACAGGGGATTAAATTGTGAAAGGCCTGGGTGCCTCATTGCTAATGGCCAGAACAGATGCTTTGCCACTCGCGAAAAAGGAAACAAGTTCTGTGTCTTCTTGAAATTTGTCATTACATATCCGCACATCAATAATTCTTCATCCAGATTATGTAACTAGAACTACATAGGCCATGTCAGACGGCGAAGATTTGCCAGACATCGACGAACCAGACTCCGAATAAGAAATCTGATTCAAACGACAAACCAGAAGAATTATCTGACTCCGAAATAATGCAACGATGCTTAACTATGGGGAGTAGGCCATAATAATTTACATCTACTCACCAACACCGAAACCAGTAAACAAAGATACGATCTGGAACAAAAGGGGAAATACCATATTGTATACACATGAAAACACAGTAAAAGTACCTGAAAAACAAATGTGTGCATATGTGTGTGTTTGCATGTGTGTCAGCATGTGTAGGTGAGTGTGTGTGTGTGTGGATGTGTGGATGTAAAACAGTATGTTAGCAATTAGTCTACCGAACCAACTCAAAATTAAAAAAGATAGGTCCACAAATGTTAAAGTCTATGAAAAAGTTAAAGTGCAAGAAAATAAAGTCCACACAAAAGTTAGAGTCCAAGAAAATGTTGAAGGCCAATGAAAATGTTTGAAGAAAACATATGTACTTTCATTTTAACTAGCGCCGGTGAGAGCAAGGGTGGTTCTAGCAGCTGTCATGCTTTAGAGTGCTGGTAAATCACAATGATAATCGAAGGTCGGCAACCGACAGAACTCTAGTAAATCTTGCTGACATCTGGTCACCTCGAAATATGGCGAGCGAATGACAATGAACTAAGATTTGCAGACCCCTTCTATACTTTGTAAGTGAGTTTTGCTTGTGTGAGTTTGGAAAGCAGAACTAGAACATGGGGATTCCCAGCTATATTAAAGGTTGTAACCAATAACTCTGAAAATTATATAGTTTTAATAGATGATAACTTCTTTGTCTTACGAACTCATTTTTAAATGTAACAAAGCAATTGCAATAGTTAAAGTAGCAAACTGTAATTAACTCATCACACTTTTTCATTTTGTGTTACCAGGTTTATGCTACTTTAGATTGTTAAAACCATGCTATCAATTGTTTAAATGTGAATCACCTGATTCATATTGAATGTTACCTGCGAATTTTTTAATGTAGATCAATTGTATTATATGTATTTCTTATTCTTAATTTGTATATTAAGTTTTTTAATTGCGGATTACTTGTTTGTGAATGATTTTAACTGTTATTTATCATCATACATGTTTCCAGTTTCCAGCCCAGTGAAGGCCGTTGTACATGTGCCTTTTTCTCGTATTGTTAATATACGAATATCTTGTAGTTGTGGTAGGAATATTTAATTGGTAGCGATTTTTTTTATTTGCTGTCTTCAAGTATAGTTGGTTGTAGGTATCGTTGTAGTGCATTTTGTTGAGTGAAATGTAATATTAATAGGCACATACTTGCCGTTTTGTAAAATTGCTTGTTCCGCAATTTTCCTTATCGCCACCTGCAATGAAGTGATACAAATATAATTTAAGTATTTATGTTAAAGAGCGTTGGTTTCAGGAAACATGTGCAATGTTGATTTTACTGAATGATTCCTCAAATTAACTATTTAATGCAAGTGACGAACAAACGTGATTTTAGTGAAGTAAACTTGCAAGGAGTCCCATAGAAAAACATGTGTTCAAGAGGTTGCGAATTTGACATACAATAAGTTTTCGTGATTTGTAAATGTATTTGTAAACCATTAATATAATTATTTAAATCCACGAGGCCTGAAAAGCAGCACTTTTCACACTTTTGTAGCAAGTGAATAACATTTGTTTATTTTCCTGTATCGTAAATTCAAAGAGTGTATGGTTAACTTCGGTCAAAATGTGTGCACGTGTAATGCTGCATCTGTACGAATACCAACAGTGATGCATGTATCATGTTTTTTTAAAATTAATGTTTAAACTTTCGAAGTTAAATAATTTAGATGTTATTTTCATAAGAGCAAAATTTTCCACTGCTACATTAAAACAATATGCAACTCAAAATGCCACACACTCATAAGAATATCAAAATAATGCTATTTCACGAAAGACGTTAAACTAAAGCTCCCACTGCCTCATTGTTTCCTTTTCCCTCAAAATAAAATAAACAGAACCCCAACAAATTTAACTTGGTTTTTTAGAAAATAAAACAGGTTGGAATGTCAACGTAGCTATAATATACTACATTTACTACTGGACAGAAGTTAGCGAATGTTCGTGTTTCAGTGCCTATCATGATGAGAAACACGAGGAAAGAGGAAAATGCAAGTGTGCATTGGACTGAAACATTTGTAAACAAATGTATTTTTCTTCAGTGACAAAACATCTGTGGTGGAAGAATATATTGTGGCTGTGCAACTTTTCTAGAAATGTCAAAATTTACCCCACTTACATGAAATACGCTATTTCATACTAGCACTGTAGTAACTAGTGGTCGCATCGTACTTTCTTTCATTCGGTTTGTACTGCACTGCCACCCTTATTTTCTTCCCCCATATCTACTGTACTCTTTCCTTTGCTGTAGCCTTTCTGTGCACTCCTTTGTCCACTTCGATTATGTTTTAGGTGGGTCGTTTTCCCTTGTGGTGTTGGAAGATGCCATTCCACTGTGCTTGGGGTACCACTGGCATTTTGTTTTCCTTATACACATACATGTACACTACTTGTTTCAGTATAAAAAAAAAGGAATTCCAGTGGTGTCTTTGGCTGGTATAGTGAACTGCCCGGTACCAAGCTTTGGAGGGCAATGCTGCGAGGTCAACGGTGAGAGAGTGAGACCATGGATGCAAGAGAGAGAATAGGCGAGAGGCAGGGTGTGTAAGTCTCCATGCCCGTGCACAGCAAGGTAATGTACGTATAGTCAATTTCGCCTTAGGGTGATATTGAGTGATGTGAGGGTTAGGGCCTGAGATGCGAGAGATAGAATGGACAAGAGGGGCGGGAAGGAAACTGGAAGAACAAAGATATGAGAGAGCAAGAGAATGAGAGGACTGTGGGAAAACTTCAGGGGTTGGAGGGCACAGGGGTTGGGGATAGGGGCGAGGGGACAAGGGAAAGAGAAAACGGATCGGAAGTGGGAAAGAGACCATGACAATGCGGAGATTAGAGAGCAAGAGGATGGAAGAACTACGATAAAACCTCAGAGGTAGGAGGGCCCATGGGATTGGGCATGGTGATGAGGGTACGAGAGAGAAAGAGAAAAGATGGGAGGCAGG
The DNA here is from genome assembly GCA_029891345.1 of Dryococelus australis. Lineage (NCBI taxonomy): Eukaryota > Metazoa > Arthropoda > Insecta > Phasmatodea > Phasmatidae > Dryococelus > Dryococelus australis. The sequence goes on from CM056999.1 coordinate 24,055,298, forward strand.
AAGGAGACCAGTATAACATGGAGATGAAAGCGAGCAAGGTAATGGGAGAACTATGAGAAACCTCAGAGCTGGGATAGCCTAGGGGATTAGGGATGTGGACAAGGAAACCCTCAGAATAGGACGCAAGAGCATAAAGTAGGGACATCCTGGATGGAATGAGAGAAAGTGAGTCAATAAAGGAGATTAGGAAGACTCAGATAAATCCCTCCCACACAGAATGCAAGAGCACGAAGTGGCCACATCCCCATGTGGAATGCAAGAGTATGAAATAAGCTCATTTGGTAGGAAGGAATGACAGAGCATGAGAAAATAAAGCAGATATTGGGAAGATGCAGATATAATCATCCCAACAGGAATGCAAGAATACGAAGTGGTGACATCGAGAGTGGACTAGAGGTAACAGGAGGACTCTGAGGACACACCCTCCAAAACATAGAATGTGGGAGATGGAAGCGACTGGGAACACCTGGAGAAAATCCCCAACTGGAATGCAAGAGCATGAACTATAGATGTCCAAGATGGCCACCAGAAATGATAGAGTGGGAGAGAAAAATGAAATTGCGAGGATAAAAGGGAAAAAGGGCGATGTCACATTACCCAATATGGCGTTCGGCCATTCCGTCATCCCCATCCCCAATCCCCTGCTGCAGAACCTGTATTTTCTATCTACTCCTGTCCACTCTCTTTAAACACTCCCTCGTACGGCAAGCATAAATGCGAGGTGCATATTCACTTGCGAACTATTAATAAATTGTAATTTCTCCCAGGTAGTTGTCTCTGGAGTTCTTGTAATAACCCACATTAAATGTGCTACTGTTGACAGCAACATCTGGCAACACTTTATCTTTTCTAGTAAACCCAATACAATGGACACTACAATCAGACTGGGGAGGTATATTGTGACTGCACGTGGAACCACCTGGAGGTCTCTCTCTAAACTTAGGTATAGAATTCTTAATAATTTTCTGTTTCTCATCTGTGGGCTTCTCAAGGTGAATATAATACAAACCCATTTGAATGCCAGAAATATATACACTAACTGTACTCAACATACCACTCCTAAATGTACCTATAAAAGCTTCTTCTCTACTAAACACTTTCACATCACCAAACAAAGTTTTTAAGTCTATTTTATACAATATTTATCTAATTGTCCTGCCCCATGTTGCCACACCACTTGAACGCCAACATGAGTTTTCAAAATCGCTGTCGCTCTCTTCTGAACTAACAGAACTGGCAAACGTATTATGTTCTGAGGACTGTCCAGCCTTCTCCTCCAATAATGACGCTTCGACACTAGCCGCCGCCTTGCATAATGCCTCGTCCTCCGAATCCGACGAGATGATCATAGCCAACTCCTCATCCCTTACCTTTCCTTTCTTAACCACCTGCGTCTGCGGTGAATTCCAAAACGGTACCCCCGCCGAAACAATGAGTAATGAGGGTTGTTAGAAGTCGTTTTGGCGAGCAGCTGGGAAACCCCCTGCCTGATGCTAAAACTGCTATTGAAAACACTGAGTCCTAGTAGTATTGGTAAAGTGAGTCATTGGCACGCAATTTAAAATATTTGTTCATTAAACATCCCCTATTTCCAAATGTCCAATAAATTAAAATATTATATGCACATTAGTCCACAAGGAAATTTTGTGAAATAAGACTAAAATAATAAACTTAAAATTTAATAAATATTTTATGAAAGCATATTACTAGGCAATTTTGCAGGAATCAAACTATTTTTAACATATGAATTCAGATTTAAATAATAAGTAAATATAAATTTAAGAGTGTCACATACTTCTGCATAAAATTTTATCTTTAAATATAATTTACTGCCAAGTGTTCCAAAACTATCCATTCACTGAAGAGTGGCAATATTGTTATACATTACGCCTGAGGGGAGTATCTGAGTTCGTGAGCGATGGAGGTCTTTATAAAAATTAAATTAATAAATTCAATAATGTTATTTATTCTCAATGTTACAAACAGTCAAACATCTATTATTCACCAGTCTGACCATTCTATTTAACTCTTATTATTCTTATTGAGTACAATATTTAATTGCTATCTCCATTACAATTAAAGTCTTTATCACAGTCCTTACTCTTGCTAACATATCTTAAACTGCTTCAATTATTTCCACACATTTAGTTAAAACTGTATATTTTCATCGTCCCGAATGTGTTTTCACTCACGCACCCAGTCAACAGTCCCACAGATCAGCCCCTCTCTTTGCTGCACACTATCTCGCCGAGACAGTCTCGTAGATCGCTTCAGTTGTCACTCGCTATTCCGGAATCAACCAACTGTCGCTTAAGGTCGCACGAGATGCCAAAACCTTGGCTCCTAATTACTCAGTCCTCAGAGGCCCACACGTGGTATTTATACGTGAGGTAGGTGCTGTAGAGAATGTTCCGGCAATCCAAGTTGTTCCGGGAAAAATTATGGTGAGGACGACGACATTCCTGCATGGTAAATGGAGAAATATGAGCATCTCAGGGTCAGCGTTGTGCGCGCTGCGATAAGTTTATCAGCATGTGCAGTGGCGTCCTTTATGATAAACCGCTCGCTTCGTCTAATGTTACAAACTTGACTCCCAGCTCTTGGCGCCTTACCACGTGAAGGAAACACCAGGCAGAGACATGCAACACTGCCCCCTCCTCAAATCTGTTCGTCTCGAATAGACTCCAAAATATCCGGACCTGTGTAGGGAGCCAGTCGTTCGATGTGGACAGCCTTTGTCTTCGACTGAGAGCCTTGACGACAAATACGGAAGACCTAATTTTTGATATTATTCAGGATCTTGTAGGGGGCTTCCCAACATTTCTGAATATTCGAGTAACCTTTTCGTCTCGGTGGATTATAAAGCCAAACCAGCTGTATTTCCTCAATTACCTTGCCCGACATTCTCCTCTCATACTGGGACTTCATCCTGTCACTATATGGTCGTTTGTGACTTACAGAAGGACTAATCCTTATATTACGGTTCGAAAGATGAAATATGCTGGCACTTGCGGTGGTTGCTGCAGCTTGTGACTGGATCCTCGTCCGACATACATGGATTATAAAGCCAAATCTGCTGTATTTCCTCAATTACCTTGCCCGACATTCTCCTCTCATACTGGGACTTCATCCTGTCACTATATGGTCGTTTGTGACTCACAGAAGGACTAATCCTTATATTACGGTTCGAAAAGATGAAATATGCTGGCACTTGCGGTGGTTGCTGCAGTTTGTGACTGGATCCTCGCCCGACATACACGTGACAGGTCTGTGAGTTGTGTTGCTTGTGGTGTCTCAATAGTTGGGCATATGCTCACAAATTTCTTCATGTAAGTCCTTGCATGCGCTCATCGAGGCCATATGATCTTCACCGCCCTGTCTCTTTACTGGCCGCTGCCGTTTTGTGGGCAGTAGGCTCTTACGTGTTCCGGCTGTACATGTGACTAACACTCCGCGGCCGTTTAGGGGGCGGGGGATTGGGCGGCGAAGCTCTGTAGCATGGACCCTGCAAGCGATGTCTCTTATGGTCGTCTGTATATCCTTCAGTGTATTCGTTAATATGCATTTGTCGTCTTCGTTCAGCAACACTGATCATGTGCCAGATGTTGTGGTGATGCTCCCTGTCTTCCTGACTCCACCTCCAGTGCTCGGGTCAGGGTGTCCTGCATGGTGTGGGGTGCAGATAAACGCACAGTTCGTAACACTGTGTCGGCGATGGCATCGATGAAAAAGCTGACTGCTATGATGTCGCGCATTTCCTCGGGAAACCCTTCCAGAGATAGGTAGGATAGCCCACGATGTCTTGCCATAGCTCCTCCAGATCCTCCCCTGATCGCTGGGTGCGGCTTCGCAGTCACGCATGGCGGGTATGTCGCAGGTACAGGTCGCCGAAACGTAGCTCTAAGACCGAAACCAGTGTGGGGTACTACAGTTGATGTCACTGCAGTATGCCGAGTATGGGGCCTCTAAGTACAGCAGCGAAGTAGTAAGCCCGCTGCTGGGTTGACCAGCTATTCAGAGTGGCGACTGTTTCCAAGATATGTTGGTACTCCCGCCATGGAGTCTGACCATTGTAAGGGCCGGGCATAATTGATGCCTCTTCCCCACAGCCGGCTGCACTATACCAAGGCTGCTGAGCTGCTTGCTATCTTCCGAGGTCGCTGTGTTGACGACGACTTATACTGCTTCCTCACTTTTCTGGTCTAGCTGTGTTGTGATAGTAGAATTTCGCTGCTGCAGAAATTCCTGCTATTCCTGCTTAGACACATTTATTTTCTGTTCCACATCATTCTCGACACTGTCCATTCTGTCATTTACAATATCCACTCTTTCATTTACACTGTCCATCCTTTCATTTATACTATCACTTTTCTTGTCCACATACTCAATTCTCCTGTTCATCAGTTCGCTAACGCCTTCTTATTTCCTGTCCACATTTTAATTTACAGACTTAATTTTCCTATCTACATGTTCATTTACAGAGTCAATTTTCGTATCTACTAACCATACATTAGTTAACTGGCTATTTAAATTACTTATTTAACTTTTTACATTTTCCACCAAGCTATGTGCACTTGCACTCACTTAGAATTTAACCCCTCGATAAATGCTCGCAGTGTTTCCAGTTCTGCAGACATATTTCTAGTTAACATTCTGTTCAATGGTTGTACAAAAGTCTAAATTTAACGCCTTAAAGCTACTAACATCAATAACTTTTAAATATAGATAATTACTTGTATCCTATCTAATTTAATTTACCATTAAATGTATCCATCCCTATGTAACACCAACGTCACACAGGACACTGAGGAGCGTATCTCAGTTTGTAAGGGATGGAGGTCTTAATAAAAATAAAATAACAATTTTCAATAATAATATTTATTCTTATTGCTACAAACAGTATTTACTAATATGAGCTTCATATTAAATGTTAATTCTTATTGAGCGCAATATTAAATACTGTCTCCATTTCAATCCAAGTCTTTATCGCTGGCTTTACTCTTGCTAATGTCCCTTCAACTGCTTCAATTATTTCCACACATTTAGTTAAAACTGCCTATTTCCATCGCCTTGAATGTCTTTTCACTCACGCACCCCGTCCACAGTCCCGCAGATCAGTCCTACTCTTGGCTGCACACAAGCTCGCCAACACACTCTTGTAGATCGCTGCAGTCTTACCTCGCTGCTCCGGAAACGTCCAACTATCGCTTAACGTTGCACGACACGCTAAAATCTCGGCTCTTAATCGCTTCCCCCTCAGAGGCCCGCACGTGGTATTTATACTTGAGGTAGGTGCCGTCTAGAACGTTCTCGTCAATCCAAGTTGTTCTGGGAAAATTAGTGGTGATGAAGACGACTTTCCTGCATGATAAATGATAAGTTTATCGGCGTGTTCAAAGGCGTCATTGATGTTAAGCCGCTCGTTTCGTCTCAAAGCCCTCGGCGCCTTTCCACGCGAAGGAAATAGTATTTTCTGGTTACTGATTACGGTTCACTCACTTCTTATTATCACTGATGACGTAACTGTGCCTTTAATGCTCATTTACAGTAATGGAAGGTGGTACCCAGGCACCTATCCAATTGAGATATGAAGGTAATACAAATTGTGAGATATGACAATTTTAGAGCACATATATTATTTTGCTCCCTAATCGTTAGCTTGAGATTGCCTCTCTTATGGCTCATTCCTAGGTTTTTACATTTGTCTAGACCTTATCGGTATCGATGTAAAATTATTTAATGTTTAAACGAATATTCCTTAGGAATGGCAATGAAAGTAGGCGTATGTATATTCGGTTGCAAGGGCTAGGAGCTGTGGCTCGGTGGCTCAACCTTCAATAAATTCGACCTACAATTTTTCCCGTTTTCTCCAAAAATCATTAACTTTCACTCAAAATCGTACGTTTTAGACCAAAATGCATTAAAATGTCCCTTTTCCACAACAATTCCCGCTATTCACTAAAAAAAAATCCCTTTTTTCTTTAAGAAAGCACCAAAACACTCGTGGGCCCCATCACTGCATAAACGAGCCAATTCAGGTGATTTGTGTGGCTCGGTATTCCTTCTAGACGAAACAATATGATATCTAATAAAACGATAAAATAAAATCAATTCAATTATTATTATTATTATTTAGAATTTATATATATTTTTTAATAAACAATCTAAATGCCTAAATATTAAGTGTTATATATCACTGGACTCATATTTCATGGCGCATACGATCGTGGTGTCATACCATCATTCTGTCTTTATTATTTATGTTCTATCATTCTGGGTTGTCTGTTTCTCACTCTTTCTATCCATTCGTCCACTCAGACCATACAAAGCAAATATACAGCCCACACCCATTCAAAAAAATTCTTCTAATGACATTCACAATGCTGGCTGACACCAGTCAAAATACAGTAACCACCAATGCCAACACTTTTAACTCAAGCATGCCATAGCGTTACAGGACTCACCGACACACACATACTGTCCACACCATTCGATATTCACCAACAATCGCAGGACAGATATTCTGGAAAGCATATCACCCAACATACTATCAATCATAACCCAAATATACCAGTCAAATTTTATAGCTAGACCAACCCTCGACCTCTAACCGTGACCCATTGACCCATGTCTCGCTCCATTACTCCATCGATCCACCAATACAATCCAATCTAATCCATCGGTCCACCAATCCACCGATCCATAAATCACCCATAATGACTCAAAATTTCGCCACAGAAGAGGAGGAATTGGCATAAACAAGCTTCCTGATAACATGAAGCAGGTTTAAGAATATCTCTTCAAGTTATCTAGCATCATAGCTCCTGCCACTCATACCTTCTGCTCTACCAATCGTCACCAGACTAAATTTATTTACCACTCATACTTCTGCTAGAATTCAAGCATACCTCAGCCCACACTCACTAAAATATACCAAAAATCGTAACTTTAACATGTTTTTCATTACCATCAGACATCAGACAAATATCATAACACAGATTAAATAAACTACCTAACTAAATCAATCATCACCAGACTAAATATACTCACCACTCACCAATACACCAAGTCCAATATCCAAGGCCGGCCCATAAACTAACCCCCATTCTATTTGTTCTACCTACCAACTCCACTTACATCTACCTACCATACTACTAACTACAACACTAGCATACCTCAACTATTCGTCCATACAGACCACACGAAGTAAACATACAGTCCATAGCAGTGACAAAATCAACTTCTCATGCCATCCAACATGCAGGCTGATATCAGTCAAAATACGCTAACCATCATTACCAACACTTTAACTCAAGCATGCCTTATCATTAAATGCATACATACTGTCCACTACCATTCGACATACACCAACAATCACAAGACATATATACTGGAAGACATGTCAGGTAACAAACTATCCATGATTACCTAAGCGTACCAAGCAAATTTTATAGTCCAGACTGACCCTTGACCCTTTACTCTAAGTAGAGTGCTAATTACTGTGCCTGCAGTGCTAATAGTAGTGCCTGTGGTGTTAATTGCAGTGCCTGTTGTGCTAAGTGGGGTGCCTGTAGTGCTAACTGTGGTGACTGCGAAGGGAAGTGCGGTGCTGACACCCTAAAACCTCAGCCAATCAGCAAACACAAGCCTTACCATAATTTTCTCTACCACCCATACTATCTGCTCTACCAACTGTAATCAGATTAAATATAATCATACCGTCCACTAGAATCCAAGCATAATTCAGCCCATACCCACTAGATTTGACCAAAATTCGTAATTCCAACATGTCTGTCATAGCATCAGACACCAGCAAATTATCATACCAGATATTAATTTAAATCATTCTATCAAACATCCATACACACAAAATGATGACCAAAGCACCTCAGAAATACGAAACAAAATATGAGTAACCCTTCAGACCATAAGTACTGGGTACTGTACCAAACATAACCCCAGCATACTTCAGTCATGCCACACAGATCACATTGTATATGCAACATAAATTCTCATTTCATACCGCCTCACAAGTTCCATTAAAAGTGACTACCAAAATATACTAGGACACAACACTCCAGCATACCAGCCAACAAAATAAATCACTCTATCAACAAATGAACTAGCTATTTATACCAGCCATACGTACTTATAGATGCTTTAAAAACCAATCATGTACCTCCAACACACGTAATCACCATAATTACACCCCATTGGTACTGAGTACATAAACAGATATAATACCTTTCCCTATGACATTAGCTTGCTTCAGCCATGCAATGTCGACAGCCATACAACCTAGCATACAAACGTACTATAACCTGTGAATATATCAACGAACCACCACAGCCGATAGCCATACCAACCAATATATACAGCCCAAACCATATAATTCACTCTCATCCAAGCATACCTCATTCTTGCTATTAAGGATACATACCATATCAACCACTATAGCTCAGACTTACTAATCAATCATAACACTCCCCTGTATTGACTTCCATTTCAGTCCATCTAATTTCACCATTTAAACATATAAACAAGTCATACCAGCAGCCGAGCCAATCAAAATATTCCAATCACAAGCTCCAACCATGCTATCATAAGTTCAATGCTAATAATTTGACCATTTACGATATCCATAGATTCTTAATTCCCAGATACAATATCAAATCATCTACTCATACTAACCAACCATACCAGCCAAGCATTCTGCCCATCTTATACCTACTAACTAAACATCCCATCGAACCATTCTGCTCTTACAAAACTAATTATAGGCTGTTCATCGTAAAGTGAGCACTTTCTAAGGCCCTTAAAGATTTTTCCTTTCATTCAATTCCCATCTACCTGCTGCTTTTTAATCTAAACATTGCAATGTCACCAACAAACACGGTGAATACATTTCACCACCATCAAAATTTAATGCCTGAGGCTGCAATAATATATTTATTAGAGGTTAATGCCGGTTGGGAGGGCCTTAAAAAGTGCTCACTTTATAGTGAACAGCATATAAGCAATTAAACCATTCTCCCCAAACCATTGAAGCCACACTTTTGCCATACTGCCAAACTAACCGAACATGGATCACGTCCAATCAACATAATGGCTATACCAACCATACAAGTAACTAATTGTACAACCAAGTCATACCGATAGGTTATACCATTAAGATATAACAGCTATAAAAAAACTAAACCATACAGGCAGCCCACACCAGCAGACAATACCATAATGTTACTCCATTCATTCCAACCCCTCTAAGAGATCATACCAAACAAAACGTAGCAGTTAGACTTGCGAAAAAACATATTACCACAATAAGCTTCCTCTAACAACCATGCAGATAGATCATACAGTATAAAAATTCTGAAAGCACCTCTACCAATGATGAGCCTACATACAATTCATATTATTATCAGACTGACCAACATAATATTCAAGCCATACATGTCGACCTTCTAAACTAACCATCACACCTGTGATCATACTTCCTGCCCTCTTGTTTAACAGACATATAGGTGCATCACACTCATATAAAAAGCTTTTTCATCAAAATACACTCCATCCTACCATCAACACTAAATACTACAATGTCCCAATCACACATTTCAGATATTCTTACTACCATTCTGATAGGTCATACAAGCAAGACACACCACCAAACCAGTCAACCAATGAATATACACAGGGCACCATATAGAATAGTTTAAAAAACAAGAGAGACCTCACTCACATCTCTATCATATCTCTCGAGACGTTACATCTCTCGAACGGTAGACCCGAGTATCGCCAACCAACTTGCAGTAGAGATGATGGCGAAGGGTAGCGGAGGGCGAGACTAGTTCCAACATTACCACTACTAGAGGTGCATGTCGATGACGAGACATTTATTCCCTACCACCTGACCAGATCACATTTACCTAATGTAACATCCTGCGAGGGTATCCATAAAACGCTTAGGAATAGCAACTTTACCATTCGCTATAGAAGAAATCTACTAAGCTATCGCATTCCCTAAAACAAACATAGATCTTGTCCATCACACGCAACCCTATGCAAACATCTGAGCAGACGAGTGACTGTCAGCGATCGTTTTGTCAACGTCTCATGCGAACCAACATTTCTAGGGTAAGAAGTAAATATCCATTCTTACTATACTTTCCACACACACTCTCAGAATGAAGGTACACACCAACCATTTATACCTTTCATGAATGTAGTAGCATACGAGGGAAGAGAATATCATATCTAAAATCCAGCCATGGGTAGTCAAACAGATCATAAAGGATATAATGCATTACTTTTTAAAAATAATATGAATGCAAAACTCTTAATATGTATCTCAATATACTTCTTACATACAAGAAATTATACCATAGTCATATATCACACCAAAGCGAACACCATATTTATACACTCATTCGGAAGGATGTAGGTTCGAACATTCTACTAGCTCTTACAAATAAAAGTAGAAATATTCCATTTACTAGAAAAATTCGCTGCGGGTACTCCATTTCATTTCTCCTTGCAAACATGTTACTACCATATCAGGATATTCTATTTACTATAGAGCATTCGTTATAATAAATAGTCATCATAGAACCATCTTAACTCCTACACACCACTCACTTGTAAACTTAATTTTGAAATCCAAGATATATTGTAATTGCTTGATGTATTCATTTATTTTTCATACTTATATACAACCACATTTTTTTTATCACATGCCAAATGATCATGCTTTATTTACATAAACGGAGACCACACACGTATCACAATATTATTATTAATTAAATATTTCGACCAGCTTTGCCCAACTTCCAATCATAATTTAATGTCGTATCAAACAAATATATTGCCCACACCTCCATATTCCCATCAAAAATAGTTTAAATTATCATGTGATATTTTGATGTCATATCATAGTTGCTGCTAAAACCGACCAAAACATCAATTTATACTTATTTTTCCAGACATAATATTGTAAATTGTAATATCCCGAAACACATGAACACTTACTACAATCCATTCCATTTCATAATATCGGTGGTACCAAATACTTCCCTTCATATCATCCAGGAGAACAAATCAGTAATATTAACATTCCTGTGATATAGTCTAGCAAATTTATGTGATAAAACCTTTCATCATGTAATAGGAAAATACATACAAATATTACCAACACCCATACAGTTTACCATAGTCAACAATCCAACATTAACAAAATCTCTTTCCAATAACCAAACTCGCAATTCAAAATGTTCCAGCAGCAGAAAAAAACATAATAGCCATCCATTCTCAACTCCACTCCCTTGCCATCAAACGTTACCAGCAAAACTAACATTCAATACAGACAATATATATTAACCATGGAACGATGCATTAAAAATAGCTTTACCAACACACAATATGAACAGTTTTGTCAACCAGACACTACCCAAAACTCATATTATCAGAACATTCCTATTAAAGACTCCTGTAAAATATATTAAAACTAAATCCTATATCATACAAAACTCTTTCTTCTAGTAAATCGCACATCATTTCGATATCATCGCAGATGTTCAGAACTCAGTATTACTTTCAAACATTTTCTATATACTCACCAAGAGTAATTACTAAGAGATTTATAATTAAAACACCAGTGTTAATTTTTTCCCATATATTGCAAAAAAAATTATATTTGATTATAAAATGAATAAAAAACAATAGTCTTGTATACGCTTCAACTTTATTTCACACGCTTATCAAGAATTCATAGTATTACTTACATACTTTCAAACATATTCTCCATTCAACAAAGATATTTATGCTTTACTCTAATTTTATAGTACGGATCCTGTTGTGAGCACCCAAGGTAGCCTTATTCGCATACACAGCACAGCAATTAACACGTGGTCATACCTTGTATGAAATGCTGAACATAAAATTTCTAGCTTCATGTTTTCTAAGGCTAGAGCTAGTCGCGAATATCTTGCTGCAATACTTGCACTCGCTTCTAGATGAACGACGAACATTGCCAATACACTTCTCCTTATGCTTATACAATTAATTCCTGTAGGTAACAACATCATCTCACTTATTACAATAGAATGAATTCTATGTTGGACTGAAGAAGCAATGACTACTTTCATGTCGGCACTCATGACAACATTGGCTAAAATTATTTCCACAATAACACCATTGATACCATAATGCTTGTAGCGACTCTTCAGAAACCCTTGTTGTCTGAGTTAAGTTACAAATAGTAGGTTTTCAATAATTGATGCAAATTGTTACAGAGTACACGGTCATAGTAGAAGATTCCACTCGTGAAGATCACTTCCACCACTGTCGTTGGCGAAATTTAATCCGTTCTTATATGAAGCAAGCTTTTATATTGTTTTCACAACAGAACGATTAGTGTATGTTATCAATTTCAACTGTCTCACTATAGGTCTGCTGAGTAGGAATATGTAAAAAGCAATAAGCTGGATGCAGTGTTATATGAATGACAATCAACCTGCTCATTATCTGAAGTGTGAATTCATCCATAAAATAAACATTCGTCTTTACACTTAAACATCTTTCAATGATGGGGTCACCTTTTCTTTTTCTCTTGTAAACCCACTTAATTTCATGTCGGGCATACATCAGAAGGAATTCGTTAGGTAGGTAGGTGTGCGAGTTCAGTAACTGTGTCGAGTGCTGGAAGTGATTTAAGCTTTCCATATGGCCCATTAGCTGATAAAAATTATCTGAATGCTAGGACAAAAAAACCTTCATTTTTCACTATACCTTCACGATTAGAAAAAAGGCGGTTTGAGATTATTTGTAGGGACGTCACCATGCTGCTTTTGTATATCTAAAACTGGTGTAGCAAAGTCTCAAATCACTCGAACTCAGTCAGGGAAAGAGAGCTCATACTCGAACGACAGACGAACTGCGAATGAGACCAACTCAACTGTCTCAATATATGTCTGAAAATTAATTGCACTGCCCAGGATTCGATCCCACACTAACATTACAAGAAATTAGAGCTTAAATCCAATGTCTTAGACCGCTCGACAATCTGAGAAGTTCAGAAAAAGTTTGTATAGTGAAAATTCTTAACATTATCCTTCTATGACGTCATAGAATCTTAACATTACTTACCACATGTTCAAAATATACAATTCAAAAAGATGAATAATTTCGTACCAAAATTTTAAATAAGTAGAAAAAATCATAAAACCTTCGTGGTTTGGAGTCGTCTAAGAAAACCCAAAGACATGTTCACCTAGAATAAAATATGCTATATGTATAATCCTAAATATCATACATTATTATGTATATTCCTATCTCATAGACTATTTATATATATATATATATATATATATATATATATATATATATATATATTATATATATATATATATACATTCCTATGTTATAGATCAGTCCATACATATACTCCTATCTTCTATATTACTTTCTTATATATATATATATATATATATCTTATAGATATGTATATAATTCTATGTGATTTCTTCCAGGTGAATGTGCCTTTGGTTTGTCTTAGAGTGCTCTCAATCGCGAAGTTTTTTAAATTTTTTCTGCGTATTTTAAATTTTGGTAAAAAATAATGTTCCTTTTTGTTTTAAATGGTAGATTTTGAACAGATTGCAAGTAATGCTAAAATGCTATGACATCATCCAAGAGTAAGTTTAAGAGTTTTCACTATACAAACTTTTTCTGAATTTGTCAGGTTGTCGAGTAGTCTACGACGTAGGATTAGGCTTTAGTTTATTATAAGGGTAGCGTGGGTTCGAGTCCTGGTAAATGCAATTAATTTTCAGACATATATTGAGACATTCAAGTTGGTCTCATTTGCAGTTCGTCTGTCGTTCGAGTAAGAGTTCTCTTTCTCTGACTGAGTTCGAGTGACTTGAGACCAACCTACATCATTTTTAGATATATAAAAAAGCAGCATCTGTTTCGTCACTGCAAATAATCCAAAACGTATTTCTCTCATAGTAAAGGTATAGTGAAAAAGATGGTTTGATGTTCTAGCAGTCAGATAATTTCTATCAGCTACTGTGACATATGGAAAGCTTAAATCACTTCCAACACTCGACACAGTTTCTGAACTCGCATACCTATCTACCTACCTACCTAAAGAATTCTTTTTGATATACACACGACGTGAAATAAAATGGGTTTACAAGAGAAAAAGAATAGGGTATCTAACAGTGAAATATGTTTAAGTGTAAAGAACGGTTATTTGATGGCTGAATTCACCGGTTAGATAATGAACAGGTTGATTATCATTCGTATAACACTGCATCAAGTATATTGACATTTACATATTCATACTCAGCAGACCTATAGCGAGACAGTTGAAAATGATAACATACACTAAGTGTTCTGTTGTGAAAACAATATATAAGCTTGCATCATATAAGAACGGATGTAATTTCACCAACGACCGTAGCGGAAGTGATCGTCACGAGTGGAATCATCTACTATGACCGTGTACTCTGCTAAAGATGACATCAATGGTTAAAGACTTACCATCTGTAACACCGACAGCATAGACGACAGCAAGGGTTTCTGAATAGTCGTTACATGCATTATGGTATTAATGTTGTTATTAAGGAAATAATTTTAGTCAAAGTTGTCATTCGTGCTAACATGAAAGGAGTGATTGCTTGTTCAGTCCAGCATACAAGTCATTCCACTGTGATAAGTATGATGATGTGTTTACCTGTAGTGATAACCTGTATAAGCATAAGAAGAAGTGTAAAGGCAGTGTTTGTCGTTCATCGAGAAGCTAGTGCAAGTATTGCGTCAAGACATTCGCGACTAGCTCTAGTATTAGACAACATGAAGCTAATAACTTTATGTTCAGCACTTCATACAAGATGTAACCACGTGTTAATTGCTGTGTTGTGTAAGCGAATAAGGCTACCTTTTGTGCTCACAACAGGATCCGTACTATAAAATTAGAGTAAAGCATATATATTTTTGTTGAATAGAGAATATGTTTGAGTGTATGTAAGTAAAGGCTGTTACGATAAAGTGAACACTTTTGAAATTAAGTAGATAGTAAGCAGATCTTTCAACAGTGCTCATTTTACCGTGGACAGCCTTTACTACTATGCATTTTTTATAAGTATGTGAAATAAAGTTAATGTGTAAGGAAAACTCGTGTTTTTTATTCATCTCATCATCATATATACATTTTATTTTTGCAATATATGGGAAAAAATTAACACTGGTGTTTTAATTATGTCTCTTAGTAATAACTCTTGGTGAGTATATAGCAAATGTTTGAAAGTAATACTGAGTTCTGAACATCTGCGATGATATCGAAATGATGTGCGATTTACTAGAAGAAAGAGTTTTGTATGATATAGGATTTAGTTTTAATATATTTTACAGGAGTCTTTAATAGGAATGTTCTGATAATATGAGTTTTGGGTAGTGTCTGGTTGACAAAACTGTTCATATTGTGTGTTGGTAAAGCTATTTTTAATGCATCGTTCCATGGTTAATATATATTGTCTGTATTGAATGTTAGTTTTGCTGGTAACGTTTGATGGCAAGGGAGTGGAGTTGAGAATGGATGGCTATTATGTTTTTTTCTGCTGCTGGAACATTTTGAATTGCGAGTTTAGTTATTGGAAAGAGATTTTGTTAATGTTGGATTGTCGACTATGGTAAACTGTATGGGTGTTGGTTATATTTGTATGTATTTTCCTATTACATGATGAAAGGTTTTATCACATAAATTTGCTAGACTATATCACAGGAATGTTAATATTACTGATTTGTTCTCCTGGATGATATGAAGGGACGTATTTGGTAGCACCGATATTATGAAATGGAATGGATTGTAGTAAGTGTTCATGTGTTTCGGGATATTACAATTTACAATATTATGTCTGGAAAAATAAGTAAAATTGATGTTTTGGTCGGTTTTAGCAGCAACTATGATATGACGTCAAAATATAACATGATAATTTAAACTATTTTTGATGGGAATATGGAGGTGTGGGCAATATATTTGTTTGATACGACATTAAATTATGATTGGAAGTTGGGCAAAGCTGGTCGAAATATTTAATTAATAATAATATTGTGATAACTGTGTGGTCTTGGTTTCTGTAAATGTAGCCTCGGCATTGGGATGTGTGAAAAAAAAAAGAAATTATTAAACATAATTATGAAAAATAAATGAAAGCGTTAAACAATTACAATATATTATGGATTTTAAAATGAAGTTTATATGTGAGTGGTGTGTTGGATTTGAGATAGTTTTAACAACTATTTCTTAAAACGAATTCACACTTGTAAATAGAATATCCTGGTATGGTGGTAACATATTTGCGAGGAATATTCATAATGTTTGCCTATAGGAAATGTGAAATAAATTAATTATAGCGAATGTTATCTAGTAAATGCATTATCTTTGATGTATATAGGCAAGGGATAGCAGAATGTTCGAACCTATGTTTACATGCTGTATAGTTTTTGTATGCCAGATGTATATGAAGGTACCCATTTTTAAAAGAATTTTGCTTAAATATTTTTTAAACATTACCCATCAAACAAAACCTGTCGGCAAAGTGTCGGCTCGATACCAATACTATCGGCAAATGTCGTTTCAATGCCAGAAGATTGCCTTCTGACAATGGCGTGATGTCTTTTTTGAGAGAGTATGTTTGCCGTTAGAAAAAAGACAACAGCCTACTGTATTTTTAAAGATAAAATATTGATATCACCTAAATTATGTCTGCGTGATATCTCACAACCAACATGACGCCAATAGCAAAAAAAAATATTCTATCCCGATTCCGATATAGCATCTTTGTTTGTTCGGTAAGCTGGACATCATCTTATTTTTTCTGGCCCGCTAACGTTTTCCAGACATGTCTCTTTATCGCAATAAAGATATCTTTTTGCCGACAAACATTTGGAAAGTGTTTTTTGAATAGGCAACATTTAAGCTAGCTGTTAATGGCATGATGTCTTTTTTGAGACCATGTTTTAATCATTAGCATGATTGTTTCATGATTATATATGTGTCACGTGGTAGCCTATGACATTTTTTACTTAGAATTTTTTTTAAATTTGTACAATGATATAACAGATATATTAAATACTAACAAAAACGATTTGTTTGCAAGCCTTTGAAAAAAACGAAGATACAGATTTCAAACAATCAGTGTTTTGAAATTATTTGTTATACTGTGATGGAATTTACATATTCATTTATAGTAATTTGTGTCATGATAAATTTGAAATTACTGAAGAGTATTAGCAAGTTCCCCGTGATGTATAGGTTAGCATGCTGGGCTGTCAACTCAAGCGTCTTTAGTTCGAGTCCGCACTAGGCAAACAAAAGATTTTCTTATCGTATAATGTGTTGAGAAGTAAATTAAATAAATATACGTAAAGAGGAAATAACAATTTATAAAATATTTAATCGAAAATTTAAGGTTTTTTCATGGTTAGACTGCTTATTTCTGGACATCTTGCTCCCATAGGTCCTGCATCTTGCCACCATCCAGCCGCCACAGGCCCAGCATCTTGTCATCATCCAGCCGCCACAGGCCCAGCATCTTGTCATCATCCAGCCGCCACAGGCCCAGCATCTTGTCATCATCCAGCCGCCACAGGCCCGGCAACTTTCCCGCCATCCAGCCGCCGCAGGCCCAGCATCTTGTCATCATCCAGCCGCCACAGGCCCGGCAACTTTCCCGCCATCCAGCCGCCGCAGGCCCAGCATCTTGTCATCATGCAGCCGCCACAGGCCCGGCAACTTTCCCGCCATCCAGCCGCCGCAGGCCCAGCATCTTGTCATCATCCAGCCGCCACAGGCCCGGCAACTTTCCCGCCATCCAGCCGCCGCAGGCCCAGCATCTTGTCATCATGCAGCCGCCACAGGCCCGGCAACTTTCCCGCCATCCAGCCGCCGCAGGCCCAGCATCTTGTCATCATCCAGCCGCCACAGGCCCGGCAACTTTCCCGCCATCCAGCCGCCGCAGGCCCAGCATCTTGTCATCATCCAGCCGCCACAGGCCCGGCAACTTTCCCGCCATCCAGCCGCCGCAGGCCCAGCATCTTGTCATCATGCAGCCGCCACAGGCCCGGCAACTTTCCCGCCATCCAGCCGCCGCAGGCCCAGCATCTTGTCATCATCCAGCCGCCACAGGCCCAGCATCTTGCCGCCATCCAGCAGCTGCAGATTTCGAAACTTGTCGGCTAGCTTTTACCGGCCCAATTCTGTCCCGTATTTTTGTCTATGTTAAGCTGGAATACATTTCGTATCTTGCGGTTAGCAGTACGGAGTATTTTTGATACTGTCATCAAATAGTTAGCCGCCAGTCCATATTTCCATGGGGCCGCTTCCGGCATAAGACAGTGCAGTGGGCCGACATCATCTGGCCGGAGTTTGTTGGCTATCTTTTACCGGCCCGATTCCGACGTGTATTTTTTGTGTTTGTTGGGTATGCATTATAAAGATTATGATCTGGTTAATTAACCATGGCTGGATTTTAGATATGATATTTTCTTCCCTGGTATGTTGCTATGTTCACGAATGGTATAAATGGTTGGTGTGTACCTTCATTATGTGTGTGTGTGTGTGTGTGGAAAGCATAGTAAGAATGTATATTTACTTGTTACCATGGTTCGCATGAGTTGTTGACGACACGATCAATGACAGCCATACGCCTGATGAGAAGTCTTCGTAGGGTTGTGTGTGATGAACGAGACCTATATATATATATAATGTATTGTGATAGATTATTAAATATGTTCTGTAGCGAATGGTAAAGTTGGTATTCGCAAGGGTTTTATGGATACCGTCGCAGGCTGTCATTTTAGGTGAATGTGATCTGGTTGGGTGATGGGGAACAAATGTCTTGTTGATACGCACCTCTCATAGCGGCTATATTGGAACTAGTCTTGTACCCCCTCCCCCAGCTAATATCTCCTTTGCGAGTTCGATGGCGGTTCTCGGGTCTACCATTCATGATATCTAACCTCTAGAGAGATTTGCTAGAGGTGTGAGTGCAGTCTCTCGTTTTTTTTTAAAACTGGTCTTTGTGATTTTTTAACTGTTCTTTGTGATGACCTGAATATATTAATTGGTTGTTGGCTGACTCGTTTGGTGGGATGTTTTGCTTGTGTGGCCTATCAGAATGGTAGTAGCGCTGTCTGAAATGTGCGAATGGGACATTGTAGTGTTTTGGGTTGATGGTAGTAGGGAGTTTATTTTAATGGAACAGCTTTGTCTCTTAGTTTGACGCGTCTGTATGGCGGTTAATTAGGAGGGCAGGATGTATGATGCCAGATGTGATGTTTAGTATAGAAGATTGAAATGTATGGCTAAAATATGTTAGTCAGTCTGATAATAATATGAATTGTATGTAGGTTCATCATTGTTAAAGGTGTTTTTAGAATGTTTATATTGCATGACCTCTCTGCTTGGTTGTTATAGGTAGCTTGTTTTAGTAACATGTTTTGTTATTATGTCCGACTAGTATGTTTTGGGTTGGTATTGTCTCTCGGAATGGCTGAAACGAACGTAATAACAAGATGAAATTGTCTGCTGGTGTGGGCTGCCTGTGCGGTTTTGTTTTTTACAGCTAGTACCTTTCAATGTTGTAACCTATTGGTATAATTTTTTTTACAGTAAGTTTCTTTAATGGTTGGTATAGCTATTATATTGATTGGTATGAACTGATCCATGTTCGGTTGTTTTGGCAGTATGACATAAGTGTATCTTTGGTGGTGTAGAGATAATTGTTTAATCGTGTAACTAGTTTTCTAAGAGCAAAATGCTTGGCTGGTATGGTTATTTAGCATAGTTAGATTGTTTGATATGGTATCTGGGCATTAGGAATCTACGGATGTCATAAATTGTTAAATTATTAGTATTGGTCTTATGAAAGCTTGTTTGGAGCCTATGATTGGAATATTCTCACTGGCTTGGCTGCTAGTATGGCTTGTTTATATGTGTAACTGGTGAAGTCAAATGGACTGAAATGGAAGTAAATACAGGTGACTGTAATGATTGATTAGTTAGTCTCAGGTATGGTGGAATATATGGTCTGTAATGTAAATAGCATGACTGAGGTATGCATGGGCAAGAGCGAATGATATGGTTTGGACTGTATCAATTGGTTGGTATGGCTATCTGCTGTTGTGGTTCGTTGATATATTCATATGGTAAGTATGTTGGTATGCTAGGTTGTATGTCTTTCAACATGGCATGGCTAAGGCAAGCCAATGTGATGGAGAAAGGTATTATATATGTTTTAGTATTCAGTACCAATGGGTTGTCGATATAGTTGTTAAGTATTTTAAAGATATGTTACCTGTTACATTTTGTTGGAGCATGTATTGTTATGTATGTCTGGCATAAATCAGTGGTTTATTGGCTGACAGAGTGATTTCGATTAATGCCTGGTATATTTTTGTTAGTGTTAATGGTTATTGTGGTGTTGTATGAAATGTGTAATTATGTTGCATATACAATGCTATTTGTGTGGCATGACTGAAGTATGCTGGAGTTATGGTTGTTATAGTACCCAGTACTCCTGGTCTCTAGGATTACTCATATTTGGTTTAATATATCTGTGGTGTGTTGGTCTGCATTTGATTGGTTTGTATGGTTGATAGAATGATTAATATTAATGTCTGGTATGATATTTGGCTGATGACTACTGCCATAACAACCTTGTTGGAGTTACTAATTATGGCATATTTTATTTGGTGTGGGATGAGGTATACTTGAATTCTAGTGGAAGGCATTAATATATTTAGTCTAATGATGGTTGGTTGAACATATGCTATTGGTGGTTGGAGAAAATTTTGGTAAGGCTTGTGTTGGCTGAATGGCTGAGGTTTCTGGGGTCAACACTGCACTTATCGCTGCAGACAATGCAGTTAGCACCGCACAAACCATACTTAGCATCACAGGTGCCGCAGTTGGCATCGCAGGCACCGTACTTAGCACTGCAGGTACCACACTTAGCACTGCAGGCACTACAATTAGCACTGCAGGCACATCATTTAGCACAGCACTTAGGGACAAGGGCCGGTTTGGACTATAAAATTTGCTTGGTAAGCTTGTGTTATCATGGTAGTATGTTGGGTGATATGTTTTCCTGAATATCTGTCTTGTGGTTGTTAACGTATGTCAAATTGTGTGGATGGTATGTATGTGTGTAATGATAAGGCATGTTTGAGTTAAATTGTTTTGTATGGGCGGTTAGCATATTTTGACTGGTATCAGCTGGCAGCTTTGATGGTATGAGAAGAATTTGATTGTCTCACTGGTATGGGCTGTATGTTGGTTTTGTATGGTCTGTGTGGACGAATGGTTATTGTATGCTAGAGTTATAGTGGGTGGTATGGTTGGTATGTGTAAGGTGTGCTGGTTGGTGCAACAAATAGAATGGGTGTTGATTTGGCCTCAGCTGTATAGCTGCTCGAGTTATGATGGATATTGTGCTTGGTGGATTGGTGAGTGGTGAGTATATTTAGTCTGGTGATGGTTGATATAATCAGGCAGTTTATTTGATGGGTGGTTTTATAATTGGCTGATATCTGATGGTAATGACATACATGTTAAAGTTACGATTTTTGGTATATTTTAGTGGATTTAAGCTCAGATATGCTTGAATTATAGTGGGAAGTATGAGTGGAAATTACATTTAGTCTGGTGATGGTTAGTAGATCGGATGGTATGGATGATAAGAGCTTTGGAGTTAGATAATTTAAAGAGACAGTCTAAAAAATTCTTAATATTATCAAGAAGCTTGTTTCTACTAACACCTCCTCCTCCTCCGGAGTCATTCTAAGTCATTATGGGTCATTTATAGATATGTGGATAGGTGGATCGATGAATTGGATTGGATCAATTCATCGATGGAGCGATGGGGCGAGTAATGAGACAATGGGTAAAGTTTAAATGTCAAGGATGTCTTGACTAAACATTTTTTTGTTATGCTTGGGTTATAATGGATAATATTTTGGGCGATATGTTTTCCAGAATCTCTGTCTTGCAAATGTTGGTGAATATTGAATGGTGTGGACATTATATGTGTGTCGGTAAGTCCTGTTATACTATGGGATGCTTGAGTTAAAAGTGTTGGTATCGATAGTTACTGTATTTTGACTGGTGCCAGCCAGCATTGTGGATGTTACAAGAAGAATTTGATTGTGTTACTGGTATGGGCTGTATATTTGCTTTGTATGGTCTGTGTGAACGAATGGTCTAGGTATGCTAGAGTTATATTCGGTGGTATGATGGTAGAGTAACTAGTATTTATTTGACTGGTGTCGACCAGTAGAGCAGAGAGTATGAGCAGCAAGAAAATTTTATTGTAAAGGTCAGTATATGTAACAAAGCTACTACATGTAAATAAAATACTTCAAAATTGCATTCGTTAAATCTGAATAAGAAAATTATGAAAATGAGTTTGAGATACCAAAAATATATTATATATAAGTAAAATTATAAATACATAAAGAGCAAAAGAAAGAAACAACATGGAATGATATAGCATGAATAAACGACACAGAATAATGGTATGACATAATGAAATTATACGCATTGAAAATACGAGTCATGTGATATATAACACCTAATACTTACGCCTTTAATATTTTTAATTATAAAATATATTTAAATTTAAAAAAAATATTATTAAATTTATTATATTTTATCGAACTCAGATACTGTATTGTTTTGTCTAGAAGGAATACCGAGCCCCACAACTTACCTGAATTGGCTCTTTTTTGCAGAAATGTGGCCCGAGAGTGTTTCGGTGTTTTCTTATAAAAAACTCGGGAATATTTAGGGAAGAATTGGAACATTTTTAGGAACAAAGGAAATTTTAACGCATTTTTTTTTGGCTAAAACGTACGATTTTGAGTGAAAATGTGCGACTTTGGGAGAAAAACCGGGGAAAAATTTTGTTCGAGGTCATTCAAGGTCGAACCACCGAGCCACTGCCCCCAGACCTTGCAACCAAACATGCATACGACTACTACTCACTTCACGCTGACTCTCCCCAAACAAATGCTGTTTGTGCCCAAGAACAAACACTGTTCCTTATGGTATTTCTTTCTATCAAGCAAAAATTGTATGCAATATTTACAACTGAGTGAGAGAATGAAGAGATTCGAACGGCTCTTAACAGCAAGAATAGATGTAGAAGGGTATTTCTAGCTCACCTCACATTTTCATCGAAAAATCAAGTAATTTGAGTCCAAAATCAAGATTTTTTGTCCCAAATTCATGGTTTAAAATTTCAGAACCTTCGCTTTAAAGAAAAAAAAAAACAAGGAAATTTACCTCAAAATGAAGCAAATCTATTACTTTTTTTTTTTTTTCGAAAATATCTTGCAGGCTTGTCACTCCATTATAAAAATTAAATAATAAGCTAAAATCAAGCACATTTCTTGATTTTCAAGCAAATTGTCAAGTTTTGTATAGATAGCAATTTTGCAAGCGAAGTGGCAAATTTTGGGCTGAATCAAGAAAAATAAGCAAAAATCGAATGAAAATATGAAAGTGAGGAAATTTTAATTAGAAAAATTATTTTATATTTGATCAAAAATTCGGAACAATTTTCAATGCAACCACATAACTATGAGTCGAACAAATTGCATTAAAATATGGAAACAGTTTCTTGTTTCTGTAAAATCATTTTCATTATTCATTTAATTAAATTAAAAATTTACATATCCTCAAAGATATTTTCTTTCAAATAATCGTAAGTTAAATTTCGTTGGGTAATTAAAACATTCCGAATTGTACCAGCCTCAACAGATTTTTTTAAAATCTACACTAATTTATATATTTGTTTTATCTTTAACTACTACTGTTTTTCTATATAGCCAGTCAACAACTTATGAAAGTTATTCACCCCCAAAATGAATAATAATTAATATCGTCATGATAGTTTGTAAATTGGTTAAAAAAATTCATTATTTCTGGATGTAGAATCTAATTTTGTTCTGTAATTTCTAAAATCATTAAAAGCCAGAAATATTTTAAGACAAAGACCATTTTCAATATGTATATTCCAATTTTCTTTTGTAAAAATTTAATTTCTTCCATTTTTAACAAAAATATTTCTCACATTACAATTATCTAACATTGAAGCATGCACATATTGTTCAGCGTGATTTTTTCTATTATTCTGGAAACCCACAATTACAAAATGAGGCATGTCAAATTGTAAATTATTAAATTGATCTTTTATACCAAAGTTAAAAACAGTGTACTTTTTCTGAAAATAGCCAATACTTAAAAGCAATATGAATTTTTACAATTTTTATATATTTTTCTTTAATTTCAATTTTTATGTTAGATTCGTATTCAACAATAAGCTACAAAATTCTAATTTTTCAATAACAATTTTGCCTGGATCAGCATAGCTTTTATCAACCGAACCATCTAGTTTTTTAGTTTCATAAACAAATAAACAATTGTTATCAGAAAAATTAAAATAAAAAAATGTGATTTTTTATCCATCTTTCCAGTAAACTTCATTATTATTGTAAATAAATCCAAACAAATATCATAATCAATACATTATTTCATTTTTTCTATCCCAACGAACAGATTTTACTCGTAATTTACTATCAATACCAGTAGAAACTAAATAGTTTTGTTCAGCAGGCAATCTGAGCAAAATATTAATCATTGTTAAGGTTATTCCTGGATTATCAACAACCTCAATGATCTGTCCACGTTTTGAAATTTCTACCCTAGAAAATTGAAATGGAAAATATTAGAATAAACATCAGTCATATAATTTTTCGTATTTTGCATCATCTCCAGTTTTATCACCTTTTAGTATGTTATATTCTTCCAAAACATAAGCATCATTTGGAAAAGAAAAGCCATCCCCCATAGGAATATCGAACTCGACTTTATTATTGTAAATATTCTAATTCCCCCATCTTTTGATCAGTTGGGGGAAAAGTTTGTCTCTCAAAACTGTCAATACTTTTATATCTAATTTATAAGTTTAAAAAAATACATAACTGGCAGAATCAAAAGGAATTGATCCAGTGAAATTGCTCATCGAGAAGTACAGATATTATAAAAATAACAACGAGGAAGAATATAAAAAAATAAATAAAAAAGATCTACCATTAATTCGTGAATTATAAAATATTTGCAAAAAAGTAGAACAAATAAATGAAGAAAATAACAATTTTATAATAGCACTAGTACCCGTTGCTGCAAAAAAATTAGATTATTCACCAACACCAGAAGAAATTTCATTTTGAAAAAGAATTATTTGTAGAACAAAAATCTCCTGATTTTGGAGAGCAAATGGAAATTGTAGCATTGAAAAATTTATCGCCTATAATAGTTGCTTCTACTATAAATCTCGGGGAAAAAAATTCTGAAAAATTGCTTTGATGAGCAAAAATTGTGATTTTTACATTGGAGATACAGAAGTAATGATAAATAATGATTAAGTATCTGTTAATGGCAAAGAATATACATTAACAGAAGGCCTTTCTAATTTGTTAACCAAAGAAAAAGAAGAAGATCTTGAGGATAATTTCACCATTAACATATATGAAAATGATAAAGATATTGTCATAGACACAAGTGTTGCATTCTGAAAAAATAAAACTATTTATGAAATAAATGCCAATCAATGTTGGAAGTACGAGCAAATAATTAAACCATTTTATGATCGAATTTATACACAGCATATAAAAATGCTGTCAAAATCAGCACCAAATATACCAGAAAGAATTATTTCTCAAAAAACTCCTAGATCTGGTGAAGGTATAAAAAATATAATAATTTGCCAAAGAATATAATTGGATGGACAATGTTATAAAATTAATTGACGGATTATTAGCTATTCACGGTGAAGAAAATGCTAGCAATAAAGATTATTAAAATGAAAAAGTTAATATTATGAATATGATAAACAATACATTTTCTGACTTTGTTGTGAATGGCCAGAAAGGAATACCATATCTAATACGAGTTTTAAATCTTATTCCGTAGTCATTTTGGAATTCTGAACACCATGGCGAAGGTGTGATAAATTGGCCATTAAATAAGATAATTTACCCGAAATGTATTTGCCAGGTCATAATTATTGTGGGCCATTAAAAAAATTAAATGAAATATTAGAAAGTGGAGATGCTGGAGTGAATAAACTAAATGAAGCTTGCAAATTTCACGATATTGCTTATAGAAATCATAAAAATTCAGAATCCAGGCATGAAGCTGATAAAATTTTACAAAAAGAAGCAAAGAAATTATGCCATATAAAGATACTCCAATTGGAGAAAAAATTGCATCTGCAGTTGTTGCCTCAACAATGTGTACAAAAAGAAGATTAGGACGGGGCATTAAAATTATTTAAACTATTAATATATTTTTACTTACATTAATTTGGGTACAGAGAAAAATTTTAACAGATGATCAAATTGAAAAAAAAATTAAATTAAAATTAAAATTGCAAGAGGGGAAAATCCTCTAACTAACTTTACCATTGCCAACAGTTTAAAAAATGGCAATATAAAAAACTGGCAATGGTTTACATCATGGAGGAATTATTTTCATTGTACTCGCCGCTTTAGGAGCGGCTGCTGCAATTTATAGTACTACTAAACAAACTAGCAAAAATAATAAATAATTAGAAGAACAACACAGACATAATTTGGCAATGGAAAATAAAGCTGAAAGTGGTGTAGTTACGAAAAAAAGGATGACCAAACAACATTTGGAAGTATACCCACTATCAAATGTCAATATTGAAAAATATGTAAAAAATTAAATATTACATATTTTAGAAATTTTTATATGATTGGCGAACTACCAAATAGAATGCCCAAAAATTACTCCGCTATGGTCAATTTTGATATTTCAACAAATCCTGGTACTCATTGAGTCTGCTATTTTAAATAGAATAATAATGTTTATTATTTTGATTCTTATTCTCATATCCTAACCCTAACTTTTGGCCCATGTTTAAGCTGTTCTGTTCTACATCGATTTTAATTAGTTCTAAAGTATTTGTGAAAGTCTAAAATGTTTTTAAATTGTCCCTGCATATATAAGAAGCAAACTCTAATGAATGCAGAGATGGGGGTAAAGTTTTAGAGAAAATTTCGCTACAAAACCAGCAATGGTAAGTGGAAAGTTGAGTGCAATGTTGGCATTCCTTCGGCAGGTAACATTTCGTGAATTTTTGATGCTGGTATGGATTGAATTTGATGAATTATTAATGTGAAGTGTTTTTGCAGTGCTGAAATGTTGGATTTTATGCTAATCTGCCCTTTTTTTTTTTCAAATTATAATGTGTTTATGAATTTTTAATTTCCAAGTGGAAATTCATATTTGTTGTAGTGGTTACAAGACAACTACCTCATAGTGAAACAACGGTATTTTCGAACAGTGTCTGACTCATAGTGAGCTGCTGATTTTAGGCTGGGCATCCTACTGCCTAAATGGAAAGTAATGGGATACTACCACATTATATTACCCAAGTAGTACATGGTATGACTCTCTGTGTAAAAGAATCCGGATGTTAAACTTCCCTTCACTCGGATCTCTGGGAAGGGAATACATTGAGAGGACATACCAATGGAAGAAAGAAGAAAAGGAAAAAGGAAGGCAAGATAATGATTACAAACTGGAATGTTTACACGTTATTGCAAGCAGGAAAGCTAGAAAATGCAAAACGGAGATGAAAAAGAACAGATTAGATGCACTTGGCATGTGCGAAATGAGATGGAGAGGGAACTGGGAGATAGAAAGTGGAGATTATAAGCTTTTCTTCTCAGGAGAAGATAAGAGTGGTGGAAATGGTGTTGGAATACTGGTAGGGCAAATACTGAAAAATAAGTTAATGAAGGTGCAATATATCGAGGGAAGATTGATAATTATATGGTTGCAGGGTAGTTCGAAAGACGTGATATTAATACAGGTATATATGCCAATTAGCCAGCATAGAGATGAAGAGGTGGCAGAATACTATGTAAAGAGTGAAGAAATTATTGAGAAAGGGAATAAAAAATGCCTGTATCATTATTATGGGAGACTGGAATGCAGTGGTGGGTGAAGGAAATGAAGAAGATATAGTAGGAAAATTTTGAATAGGGGTAAGAAATATGAGGGATGAAAGACTAATTAACTTTTGCAAAGAAAACTCACAAGTGGTGGGCAACACCCTATTCTAAAATCACAAAAGGAGACGTTATGCATGGGTCTCTAGTTTACATAGAGAGAAAGGCACGAGCTGGATTACATCCAGACACAAAAAAAAGTATAGTAACTGCCTGAAGAATGCCAAAGCTTACCCAGGAGCAGACATAAATTCAGATCACAATCTTGTAGTGGGATAAATACAGTTAAAGTTGAAGAAAGTGGAGAGAGGTGAATCAAGGAAAAGATTAAACTTAGAGACACTCAAGGAGGCAAGTAAGGCTTCGGAGCTGGAAGACAGGTTTATAAAAACATGCCAAAGAGGCAGAGATGAAGAATGTATAAATGAAAAATGTATAAAAATGAGGGAAGGACTCATGACATATGCCAAAGAAGTTCTAGGAATTATAGAGTCCAAAATTAACAGTTTTTATTTAGAAGTGGAAAAGGAACAAGAGATGCTATAGGCCTGTTAAGAATCACAGGGGAATGATATATTGAGAAAGTTAGAGAAATTTATGCTGTCTTTATTGACTTGGAAAAAGCTTTCGACAGAGTATAGTGGAACAAGCTGATGGAAATTTTGAAGAGGAAAGGAAAAGGAGTAGATTGGAAGGAGAGATGACTAGTACAGAATCGATATGTACAACAAAAAGTAAGAATAAATATAGGAACTGAATTATTGGAAGAAAGCAGCATTGGAAGGGGCATTAGACAAGGCTGTTGCCTTTCTCCCTTGTTGTTCAGTTTATACCTGGAGGAGATTATTGAGAAATTTTTATATTGAAGAAGAGGATTGCATATTGGCGGAAGAGAATAGAATGTATTAGATTTGCCGATGATATGGTTTTATTAGCAGAAAGTGAAAGAACTATAAATAAAATGCTAAAATATCTGAATGAAACTTGTGAGGAGTATGGAATGAGAATCAATACATCGAAAACAAAGACTATGGTATTCAGTAAAGGAAGGAAACCGGGAAATATTAAGATAGGACAAGTTAATATCAGCCAAGTAAGAGCATACAAATATCTACGAAGTACAATAACTGAGGACTTGAAATGTCATCAGGAGGTGCAGACTCGTATTGTGGTAGCAAAGGAAGCGTTCAATAGGAAGGGGAGATTGCTATGCGGAAAACTAGATAAATCATTGAGGAAAAGACTTGGCAAGTGTTTAGTATGGAGTGTGGCACTCTGTGGTGCAGAGACATGGACACTGAGACGCGAGGATGAAAAAAGGCTAGAAGCATTTGAGATGTGGACGTGGAGGAGAATGGAGAGGATAAGCTGGATGGATAGAGTGAGTAATGAAGAAGTGCTGAAAAGAGTTGATGAGAGGAGAAAACTGCTGAAAGTCATAAGAGAAAGGAAGAAGAACTGTATGGGACACTCGTTGAGACATGAGTGTTTTTTGCTAACAGACACTATAGAAAGAATAGTTTGTGGAAAACGATTGAAAGGGAGCAGAAGATACGAGTTAATAGATGACATCAAGGAAAGCGGAAAGTATATGGACCTGAAGAGGTTGACAGAAGACAGTAGAGCATGGAGAGATACCACATGAAAACCTGCTTCTGGGCAGAACACAAATGATGATGATGCTAATGGTTTTAATTCATTTGGAGGCAATATTCCTAATAATTTAACTAGTTATTTCAAAAACAGTGATGTTTATTACAATGATGCTCGAGTTCAGAATTTTAATTCTGTTAACTGTGGACATTTATGTTTAATTGTTTGACACCTTTTTCCGAGAAATTTTATGTTTCGTGATATAATTTCTATTTTATGAAATGGCAGATTTATTTGGGAAACCATTGATCGAATCTTTAAGTAAAATCTTTGATAATATTGCTGATGATTTAAAAACATTTGTAGATTGAAAATGCAATTCGAGTGTTCCTTCTTTACAAAGTGAGTTAAGCACTTGTTTTGATTTTAAAAAATCACGTGTCTCATTTTGTGGACGAAGAATTGTTAATATAGGTGAACCTGTTGATGAAAAATATGTTTTGTATATATATATATATATATATATATATATATATATATATATATATATATATATATATATATATATATATATATATGGAAACTTTTAAAATAAATAAAAAATATCTGAATATTCTGATATTTATAAAAAATATGTACATATAAACACATATGCTCCTCTTTTGAAAACACTAAAGGTTTACAAGCAAGCTAATGCCATGCCAGGGAACTTATGTTTTTGGAGTTTATAGATATCTCTATCATGCCAGGGACTCTATTATTTTTATTTTTCTGGCCATATTTAGCACCTACAAAATTCAGATTGCAGAAATCCATCACCTCAACCACCGGCCGGCCTTTTCATTTATAATTTTTTTTAGTGGAGAGGTGATAGATTTTTTATTTTTTTTTCTTGTACTCTCTCATATGCTGCAGGTGCCTTGCACCATATGAGGAATACACACTTTTTTTTTTACATAAATACTTATATACAGAATATATGGACAAGAGGTATTGAAATTGTTTTGGCTCAAATTTTGAATCATTTTGGTGATGATTTAATAGTGTGGGCGCCTTTTAACACAATTAAATTATCCTCTCAACTGGGGATCAAATCCCGAATCTCGAGTTACAAACCAAGCACTCAGCCACTGAGCCAAAGTGGCTGAGCGAGTGAGGCGCTGATAAAATTGCTGCATGTGGTGCGCTACAAGATTAATAATGCGAGTGTTCGATGCTTGGTGAGGAAATAATTTTATTCACTCTTGCAGCAGTGATTCGTAGTGTGTTATCTGTGAGGAGAAAATTTTACTATATCTTAGGGTAGCACTCGCAGAGAGCAACGCAGCCGTGATATTAGTACAGTAGATAACATATTTCCTGTTGCCTGAGAGTTTATGGAGGACAGATACTCACTGTAAAATTACTTTGTCCTATCGCAGGCAGAGTGTGCAGCATTTTATTGCGGACTCCCAGTGTAGCTATCCTTTTTTTTTCACTACAAGAGTGGCTGAAGTTTAGTTGTGGATGAGAGAGCAGATAAGCTTTTTTCTGTCACTACAAGAGTGCGCTGAAGTTCAGTTATGGATGTGGTTCACATAAACTAAATTTATTGCGGATGTATTAGAATATCGACAAATACACAAAGCTTATAAGCATATTTCAGATGAAGATAAATGTCAAGTAGAAAATCTGAACTCTGGAATATGTCTGCACAAGATTTAAAACATCAATATTTTCATGCTGACCTCTAGTAAAATATTCGCGGACTATTACTTGCTCAACCAATATTACATCATCAAGAATTATGAGAGGATTATTTTCATGTTGATCTAGTGAAACCATTTCACCATTGCTACTTAAAAAATAAGCTATTTTTAAAATATTTTTTTGCATATCAGTTCAAAATCATCTTGTAAATGAATATATTTTGGTTGATTCAAACTTTTAGAGCAAACATAGAGTTTATTAAAATTTAGCCATCCAGTCTTACAAATAAACTGAATCATTAAATTCATCTTCCCCCGAATATTATCGGGCAATAACTCAACATTTTTTATTTTTAGGAGTTTCCTCAGAAACTAAAACACTAACCCCCCGTCAACTTTTTTCATTTTATTACAATAATTCTTGTAATAAATGGAAACTTATAAAGTTTTCAAGTTAACAAACAATAGTTCTATTCTTAAGAAGAAACTTCACAATGATATTATTCATAAAGATAAATCGATAGCATTTATTAATTTTCTTGCAAAATTTTTAACCTCCAAATGTGGAGAACAATAGTGTATATATATATATATATAATGATTGCTATTGTTGAGGATAATACAGTTAATTATTCCCGGGGGCCAATATGATGTTAAATCATTAAAAGGAGGTATACATTTAATTGAACCATATTCAATTAAAAAATTCGATATATCAGACAGTGTGAAAAATAGATAACAATTAAAACCAAGTCTAATATTAAACTTGATGATCACTTATCTGCTATTCTCAGTTTTGAAAGAAAATTAACTATTGAAAAAGATAAAATTACTGTAGGCATTAAATTACCCCATTTTTTTTCCATTCAAAACAATCAATGCTCATTGTAATTGGTCATATGGCATGTTTAAAAATTTTACCAATTTAGCCATTTGGAGACTAATATAATTGCTAGGTTTCCACCAAAAACCATGATTGGTTTTAGAAAGTATATCATTTTGAGCCCTCATATCCAACTTTTATAAAATTGATAATGAGCAATTTAATAACATTGTTTTAGAAATTAGAGACAAAATTTAAAATTGAATTTATTTTGATAGTTCTGATATCGATGTTGTTTTGGATATTAAATAAGTTTAGAATAAACTTTTATTTCGGAAATAAGTGGGATTCAAAATTATGTTTTGTTTTTTATTCATAATGTTGTTTCAGGGGTTATGAGCATACCCCCATAGATTTGAAAATACATAAGAAATAAATTTTAATAAATCTCTTATCAGTGCACCTTAAGAGGTACATAAAATATAAAAATTGTATTTCAGAAATAGGTGTGATGAATAATTTTTGTATAGCACCAAGTGTCAGTATTTTGACGATACCTAATTCGTAATATTGCTTTCAATACTTTTTATTACTCATCACACCATCTCATTAATAAAATTATGAAGATTTGGATAGAAGTGTCTCACAGTTAGTGGAGAGTAAAAAAAATAATTATAAATTTGATATACATATGGCAATGTATCTATTTTATTTTCTAGTATAATTCTCTTGTTATCACAAGGACTCAGAGCTATTTTATTAACTTCTACTGTTTAAAATTTGTGTTTCTCACTTCTTTTCAAACTCGTTGCCCTATATTGAATTTTCTCATCAAACACACATTTCTTACAGTCCTCAAAATTAATTCTATTATTGACTAAACATTTTTTAACACCTTTAGATTTTTTGTTTTCTTTATCGCCAACTCTATATGCATACATTTCTGCTCTTAAACCAACAAATTCTTTAATTATTTTCTCTTTACACTCATCTTTTATTTTGCCTAATTTTTTTTATTGTATTTTGGAAAATCACTTGTATCAAATTTATATAACTTCATAAAAATCATCTGTTTTAATGTTATAAAGTTATGAATTTGTGTCTTGATAACACAACTCAATTTTATCATCACATTTGGGTTTCATCACTTTATAATGGAAAACATACATTAATTCTTTCGATATTTCCAAAATTGACATGCCCAAATATGTTGGCTAATTAAATTTTACATTAATTTTATTCATGTGAATAGTTGCAAAATTCTCATAAATGTAGTACTTTTCTTAGAATTTGGTTTTGCAACTAATTTTTTGGAAATTTTTTTTACTTGAAACTGGTTTTATATCAATCCTGCTTCTTATTGTTTCCATTGTTTTGATAAACACTGAATAATTAATCAGTTTGTAAAAGTACATTCAAACTCATTTTTTTTATTAGTCCTTGTCATTGTGTTGAAATCCATGTACTTCTTCAACGAATCAGATTAATTAAATGTCAAAATTCTGTCTATTTTTGTAAGCTTCAGTCCATTATTTAGGCACTGTTTTTAAATTATGTTAATGAATTGCATATTTCTCTTTTCTATGCAAAGTTGTGAATCATTTAGATTGATTTGTTTTTGTAACTAACTTATTTTCTGGACAAAATGAAAGATCTTTGTGTAAATTATGTAGTTCTTGTAAACATTCTAAATAAACTTCTAATATATAACCAAACTCAGAATCGTTTTTCAATTTTAATATTTTTTTCACTCCAGTAATCGAAATCATATAATTCATAGTACACCCACTCGAAACCTTCATATGGTAAATATTGTGACATTGCTCAACCATAAAACTATTCCCATCAAGACAAGCTAAAGAATTT
Source organism: Dryococelus australis (assembly GCA_029891345.1). Lineage (NCBI taxonomy): Eukaryota > Metazoa > Arthropoda > Insecta > Phasmatodea > Phasmatidae > Dryococelus > Dryococelus australis. The sequence goes on from CM056999.1 coordinate 24,089,369, forward strand.
GATTCTTGAGTTGAGTTATAAATTTCCAAATAATTGTTATTTGCTTTAACATATTGCTCACAACGTTGTGAAATACCACCCCGAATTTCTTTTTTAATAATTAAAATTATATCATAATTGCATAATAAATCTAATGATTGTATAGTCATTTTTAACATTGCATGCCACGATAAACCTGGTGCTGTAAAGTACCATGCAGGGTCTAGACCATAAGTATTTATGTATGTTTTTCTAAAATTTTCGAATATTTCTGCTAACAATAGTGCATCACGTTTTAAATATAAATCATGGTACTCACCTAGATTTTTTATGTTAAATTGGTTCCGTACATTTTTTGCATGTTCGTATTCATCATTAGATATACTATTTTAGTTTAATTTATTGTAAAATTCACTCTTTGGTGGAAGTTCGATTTCATCCAATTTCTTCCAACTATCCATAAATCATATGGGTAAACACATCTTTTAATAACTAAATTAACTTGGTATTCTGAAGAATGTCTTTGTGTGTGTTTCGTTTGATCTTAAATTATATGATAATTTATCTAAACTACTAGCCATAAATTTAAAAATGTCTATAAATTCAATATTTTTAATAATGTGTGTTTTTCCCAAATGTTATAGCCTTTTCCTCATTATTTGCAATTAATTCTATACTTATATCATCATATCCTAGTTATTTAATAAATAAGTTAGCATCATGACCAGCTAAGTAATGAAAATAAATTGATACAAAATTGGGTAATCTTAATTGTAAATTAGAATTATTACATACTGGATTAATGAATTTCTCACTTATATGATCATGGTGGTACACTTCTTTATTTTCCTCCCTATATTGACACTCACATACAGTACATTTTTTTGATTTCCTATATAATATTTTTTCTTCTTTTGTTTTTGGATGCATTGGCTCGATTTGCAAATATATTTCTCAAATTTCTTGTACTTCTCTTTTTATCTATCGTATAAAAATGTTGTGTGCATCTGGGCCGCCATTAACAACAGGTGATTTATAGTCGCCATAAGTAGATACAATATAATAACAAATACCAGAATCTTCATGTAATTGATGTTTCATTGTATATGATTCACAATTCAAATTTAAATCACTGTTATTTATTTGCTCATTTCTAAGTTTATATCTTTCTTTGAATATTTCTTTGTAAAGACCATTATCAACGTCATCTTCTGTTAAAACTGGATATTTTTTTACTAGTTTATATATATAAATTTCTTTTGGATTTGATTTCGTTGTTGATATTTTATTTAGAATTTATTCAAAATCTGCATATATTGTGAATGGAAACTTCATTGTGTGTTTATAATTTTTGAAAATTATTTGCTCTCCTTTCGGAGGTAGTCGAATTTTTACTGCTTCATTTTTAGAGCAGTCGTCAGTGTGTTTATTTAATTTTTCTTGTGAAAAAAAAATTGAAACACATATTAAATATATGAGTTCGACATGTTTTTTTTTTTTGTGGTGAAACTAGCCTCGATAAATCTTTAATCGAACAGTAATGGAGTTTCTATCATTTTTCAATTAAAGTAAATTTATATGCGTTTTCTTTTCATTTCTTGTGAGTTTTAGTGGATATACCACAGATTTCTTACCTTCCTCTTCAATAGAGTATACATTTATGGATATGTTAATTTGATTTTATATTTTTGGTATATCATCAATTTTTATAGGATATTGAGATTTATGTATTACTTTATCGATATTAAGACCCATATTTTTATATTTGGTTACTCTATCTGAAGTTTTGTATGCTGGAAATAATGCTGATTTTATTGCCCAAAGAAAGCATTTTTGACCAATGTTTTTAACATTTATCAATGCTTTTTTAATTTTTATAAATTCAGGTATATATGATGCAAAATTTAATGGTTTATATTTATTTATTGCAAATTGTATCCCCGTTATTCTATCTAAAGTCAACCCGAATCTCTTTTTTGGAATTCAGAAAACTTCGTAATTATTTCTTATATTATGCATTTATAAATTCTTTTAATATCTCCATCATTCAATGTTGTATAATTTGGTGATTGAAATGTAAATAATTCTACTTGATTATTTTCTTGGTTACTACAATTGATATATAATTTAATGCTGGTTCTCAGTCCTCTAAATTTTATAAGATGATGTATTTTCTCAAATACCTTATTTTTTACTGAAGTCAAAAAATGACTAGGTTGTTCTAAATAAAAATAATTTTCAATGCTATATGTTGATATCCTACTTTAAAATCTTTATTAGCTAAGTAAGCTTCATTGGGTTCCTTATTTCTTTTATTAACGAAAACATTAGAAAAGATGGGAAAATTTATTTCAAATCGTTTTATCTTGTTTATATAATTCGTTGATATCAGCATCAGATAAAGGTAAATTTGTATAATTATTCTTTGTACTCCATTCTGTTACCAGCTTACTTTGATCCATCAGTTTTACAAATACATTAGTGGAAAATGGGAAAATTTCTTTTAATTGTGTCTCAGATTTTCTGTACTTTATTTTATAGTGTAATTTGAAAAGAGTACATTTTTAAAGTTTCCTTTTCTTTGTTGATTTATAATAAATGATGTAATAGCTGCAATTAAATCAGTTTTCCGCATCCTGCACAAATATTTAATTTAAAATCTTCTACGTATAATTCTTAACTCTCTCACTGTCTTTTCACACAACACAGCTGTTAGATTGTTTGTCGGAATTTTTTAGTCTACTTATAAGCGGAACAAATTCCTGAGGACAGCAAACATTATATATATATATATATATATATATATATATATATATATATATATATATATATATATATATATATATATATGTAACAAATATATTGAAAAATGAAATCTATTTAGAGATATTTTTTTAAGTTCAGCGAATTTATTGTTAAGACAATAATTCTTATATTCACTAAAACAATTGTTACATGTTCTCAGTTTGTCCTTATTTCTGTTATGAACTGAAAATAATTTTATATGTTTATTCTCTTTACATGCTCTACAAGTTTTTGTGGGGTAGTTATCGTGTTGAATTTCATTTAGAATATCTACTAACACATTGTGTGATTCCATATTTTTATGCTCTTTGAGAGATGAAACACCAAAATATTTTCCACATTCGCAAAGTACGTTCTCCTTTTTTTTATCTCGTAATGATGCCCAGCATATTCCCTATAACAATTTTGACAGGTGTTAATGTGATTATCATTTGTCTCTTTATAGTTGAAAAACTTTCTATGTTTAATACTTCGCCACACTTTTTACATTGCTTTTCTTTATTTTCCATTTTTTCATTTAATAAGAAAAATAATTTATTGAGAGAATGAAAAAAAATTCTTTAATAATTAGTTTATTCGTAAATAACACAAAACAAAAATTCAAATCTCTCCTCAAGAAGTTGAACAATTCGTATGAACTGACTAAACTACAAGATCTAGAAACAAATAAATGGTTTGCTGCTACAGATTTTGAAATTTCTGAGTCTAAGTTTAGCAAAAGAATTAATTGTATTTTAGATGGCAAATTTAAAATTTCATTGCCGGAGCGCTATGTCAAGATATTTGATGAAAATTCTTTGAAACTAATAAATGGGAAGGAAAATCTTATACCATATCGAAGTTTAAAACAACTGAAAAATGGAAACTCTGTGCATGATATAGAGTTCTCTTGAAAAAATATATAATATTATATTGATTTGAATCTCTTTAATATTTGATTTGATTATGTCTTAAATTTCCTTTCTCGCTTGCAAAATCGATATTTCTAGAAAACTTGAAAATTTGCTTGAAAATCAATAAATTTGTTTCATTTTAGCTTAAAATTTAATGTTTATAATGGTGAGACAAGCCTGCACGATATTTTTGAACAAAATGTGGCATATTTGCTTGATTTTGGGGTAAATTTGCTAGTTTTTTTTTTTTTTTTTTTTCAAGCGAAAGTTCTGAAATTTTAAACCATGAATTTGGGGCAAAAAAAACCTTGATTTTGGCCTCAAATTGCTTGATTTTTCGATGAAAATGTGAGGTGAGCTAGAACTCCCCTTCTACATTGACTAAATAGGTCTTCAGTGCCGATGAGATTAAAGTGAATTTAGTATGGGGCAGGGCCGAATTGAAAGGGCGGGAGAAACGGAAGATCCCCGAGAAAACCCGCCAACCAGCGGCGTCGTTCCACATACGAGAATTCTAGAGCTACTCCACTGGGAATCGAGCCGGGTTCGCCTATGTGGGAGGCTAGTAGTCTAACCACTACACCACCACGGCCCCTTTATAACTAAGATTATGAAATAACGTTGTTAACTTTTATTCGTGCATGTGCAGCCTGGTTTTCTATATTTATGATCTGTAACTATTAATTCCAGGCAATTAAAGCTCACAAAAATCTGCTGTAATTGTATTTTGTTGGTAACCGAACAAAGAATATTTCATTAGGAAGAAAAGTAACAGACAGATTCACAATCGTACTCACACATGCGCTTTTTTTAATATTTTCGTTGTTCGTTTTGCTTTGTATATAAATGTTTATTCACGAACATTTACTTCCATCCCATCCCGTGATTGGCTTCTTACGCCAACGTTTTGCTTAGGATATAAAAATTGCAATTTCTTTTAAATTTCGAGGCTATTCCAGGTAGTGTTGTGAATATCATACTATCATTATTTAAGCTGGCGCCGTAAAACTTCACAGATAAAAATTTTAACTATCCCATTGTTAAATTTGTTATATATATATATATATATATATATATATATATATATATATATATATATATATATATATATATATATATGCACATACGTTCAGAAAAATCTCTTAAGAGTTTATGTGTATGGAACATGTAATTATGTTGACACACGAGGCAAGTATGTGTCATTAATACAGCGTTCTTCAAAATTGTCGCGTAATTTTTTTAATTCGCAGTTTGTGGCAAGGAGCCTTGGACAGTCGCATGCTGTGCGCGCAGGTGTTGCTGGGCCACGCGACCTTCAACAGAAACTTGACTTATTCAAATAATCCAGACGTACGATTCTTGGTGACCTTTACAGCAATGGGAGTATCCGCATGCCTTTATAACAACCACTATATATGGCAGTAATAAATTAGAATGTGCGTGATATCAGTGGGTTAGCTGTCCTCCCTTTTTCAGCGTTTATAATTTGAGTGAGATTGTGAACTTCTATACACATAACCATTTTTTTTAAATTTTTTTTTTTAGCCCTGGAGTTGTCAGCACTGTAGAAAATACGTGAAACTACAGAAGTGTTTAGGAATATTATTAATATTCATAAAATTACGGACGATGTAGTTTTCTCAGTAACGTACGCTATATTCAATTTTATTTAGTGAAACGTCCTGCAATTTTACGTAAATTTATAAATGATTAATATTTATTCTAAATTATATTGTTTTATACGGAGTGCAAAGCGAAAATAACTTTATCTTGAGTGAAAATACTCCATACTTTAAAATACTTGCTCAAAAGTATTACGATGCCTTATTATTCCGTATTTGGAGACGTTTCCTGAGGAAATGAGCAAATGGCTTTAGTATTCCAATAATCATTGTATATACAGTTTTATTGTTTAAAAGAACAGAGATCAGAATTTAGGAACACATTGCTCTATTGTACCAGACTGCCGTCTTTGTTTTTGTTTGTTGTAGACAGGCATTATATTTACGCCTGCCATTTTTTTTATTGTATTTACTACGTAGCACTGGTGTTATCCACTTTAGTTTTTGGTTTCGACGACTAGATGGACCTGGGTTCGAATCCCGGTCCAACCATACTGATTTCGGTGTCACACGTTTTACGGAAATCATTCGAGAGAAATCCGCGGATGGTTCCTCACGTCTAAACGCAACTGCAGATCACTTGCCCGTTTCTGGTTCTCCGAGCGATTTTCTCCGTGTCTAATGACCTTCAATACAATCACGTCAAATAAAATATTAGTGAGATGGCGGGCTTGTGCAGGCAGCCAATCCGTGGCCCTGGTTGAAACCTTGCACGCCGCTGGCGACACTAACGAACTGCAGGCCACGCTAATTACCCGCAGTCTGTGCAGCCAATTAGCGGCGGGGTTACTGCACGGAACTGCCGCGGGGCGCCAGAGAGCCTAGCGCAGGATTGTCATTCACTTTGCCGCTTATCAGGAGTCTGATAACGTGAGCATCGCTGTCCACGCGTAGCGATACTTTGCGACCACTAGACCACAATAGGCAATGCCCAGCCTCCTTATTGCTTGCACGATGTAACTAGTCTCCTGATAAGCGAGAAGGGAGTGCTCGATGTCTGAGGGCGAAGTAAATGCTACTTGGCCATCCCGCGCGTGCCCTGGGGTGCAATATTCTAACTCCAGAAACACGTCTACTGCCTGTTTGTCGTAGCTATGTCTTAGAACACTGTGGAAGTTTTGGAAAACATCACATGCTTCACAATTGAATCAGAGCATGCATGAATTTTCTAAGTGTATTTATGTCGTGTTTATCAAGGGGCTGACTGGTTGGACTAACGTGTGTATTATATAAATTGAAATTTTTTAAATTATGTTATGTTAATAAGATGTTGTTTTTGATGTTAAGCGCCAGATCACGTTCGTGATAACGAAAGTGTGTGTGCGAAGACATAAAACAATAGTCACGTAGCCATGACAAAACATTAGCAGATTAAACCAGATTCTTACCACATAATGATCAGCTGGCATGCTGCCAGGAACACTGAAAAGTTTAAGATATAACCTAATGCCAAAACATACATAGGATTATATTCAACACAAAGAAAACTCATCTCTGGGATCAATATTAATATTAATTGGCTTGAAAAGAACTGGGAAGGAAATAATAATTAATATTCCTTTTAAATATGTATCTGTGATAAAGTAAAAATTAAATTTATTTACTGCAAGTAGATTTGCTTAGAATAAATGAAAATATAACACCATCGTCATGTAATAATATTTAATGAAGATAATGAAAAACAAATAAAATAAAATAAAATAATTAAATTGCTGCCAATAAAAATGATTTGGTAATTAAAAAGAGATTTATTTAATAACTCCCAGAAGTAGCTATTTTCCTTTACTCCGTAGTTCCTGACGTAAACTCACTGAAAATTACGTTAAACTTATGCAAGTATTACGTGTCAATTCTTGCACTTGAAATAATTAAATCTCTACTCAAAACATGCTAATCTTTCAAGTCCGGTGACAATTAATGCCAATATTCAGAAATTACCAAAGAGTAACTTTTTTACAATATTGTTCCAGCCTTCTGGCTTACATAAAATCTTCTCTCTCGTCGACTATAGGAAAAATGTGAGAACCGTTTGATAGCTCTCGAAATCCCTAATCAACCTGTCAAATCAAAGAAGACAGAAATGTGTCTGAAGAGATCTCGGTATCATCGGTGGAACTACAATACTCTTTACAACATATATAAACGACACAATCTCGAAGAAAATATTCAAACATACATTACACATTGTACAAATATACATAGTGGAAAAAGAAATCAGTGAAAATCGTGTGAAATATCAAAGTGTGAATAAATTATAAATAAAAATCAATTAGGGGCGGAAAAAAAATTTACATCCCTTGAAGAAAATATCATCGCAACGTCTTCACAAAAATTATGAATTCCCTGTTCTCATAAAAAAAAAAATCATCTTAATTATTCTCATCGTAAACATATAATATTTGATTAACCTTTCTTTAGGTAAGTCTCTGCAGGTGGTAGAACTAGGATGTGCATTTGACCTTATTTTCGTAAATATTATTCCAAACTCAGGTAGCCTCTTTAAAGTGATATACTCTTCCATAATAACAGCAAAAAATAATAACTTAATTTACGTTATGTTTTTCTGTATGCTTCGATCAAGATTGTAAAATAACAAGTAAATATAAATGAAGTTCTAGGAACATAAGCTCATCAATTCACATAACCGACTGTGCAATACGACGTAACATTGCGTAGGGGTAGATACACATTCCGCACAAAATAATAATAATAATCTTCATATCTGGCATTAAACACAGGATAAATAATAAACAAATAATATATAACCATCTTAAAGTTATGAATAACGTCGTCAATAATAATACACACAGTAAACTTTGCTAATAGGCTGTGAGCATTAAAAATCTTAGTAAAATTATGATTTGATCACGTCCCAGATGAACATTGTTCGTGATTAACACAAAGTTTAACAGTTGGTTACTAGCACCACCCCAGATAAAGAAATATGTTGTTAGCGATTTTTTCAAGGCAAGAAAAGACTTCACACTTATCTGTCCACACAAATTTTATACCCTTTTTAAGTAAATTGGCCAGTGGTCATGTAATTGCAGCATAAATCTTTATGAAATGGTGGTAATAATTGCATGAGCCAAGAAAACTTTGTAATTCCTTCACATTTTTGGGACTCAGGTAAAACTGAACTGTTTTGATCACTTTTGGGTCTGGACTTACTCCTGGACTTACGCCCAAGATAACATACTTCATTTACGGCGAAATAGCATTTCTCTAGGTAAAAGGATAGTTTAGCTTTCTCCAACCTGTCGAAAACTGATCTAAGATGGTTAACATGCTGTTTCATGTCATACTGAATATTATGACATCATTAATCAGACCATAAGGAAGACTAACATACTTGTACATACCTGTAGTAGTGATGAACGTAGTTTTAGCTTGATCATCAAGATGAACTCCTATCTGATGATACCCACTGGCAATATCAAAACTGAGAAAATTTTGTACTGACCCAAATTATCTATAGACTCTACTACATTAGGCAATGGATATGTGTCAGCTGTAATAACTACATTTAAAGGGCGTTAGTCCACACAAAAACGATATTTCATGTCTCCAGTTTTAGATATGTTTCTGCCAATAACAACAGGAAAAGCCCAAGGAGCATCACTTGGCTCTCGTGGCACAATTAATCCTGACTGAATCTGTTCTTCTACCATGTCTAGTACGAGAATTTGCTGATGAAAGGGAACACGATACGGTTTCATAGATATAGGCTTGTGATACTCTGTATATATCCTGTGTTGGACTAAAGGTGAGACAGGAAAATTTTTACCTCTCTATAAAAATGTGCTGATATAACTGCAACTGTAACTCTAGTAACTGCTTATCTTCTCCTGACAAATTACTTAATTTACCTGTTAGATATAGCCCAGAATAATCTGTAACAACTCGACCACACAACTTCACATAGCCTATTGCAAGTTTCCTGACTAATTCATGTTTCCACTAATGACAGACTCGTCTACATCACAAGGACAAGAAAGGACATCTTCTTTCTCAGCAGCGCCAACACTGCTATCTGGGTACCCCGAGGAATCTCTACTTCAGCTCGACTCATGTTCACAATCTTCACAGGCACTTCTACTTTTTCTTCATTAGGCATAACTCTAGTGACACTTCTACCAACATAACAGCGCTGATTATTCAACACATCACATTCACGAGCATGTTCTACTAGTATAGTGCAGTTATTTTCCACATGAACACTTGGGAGAGAAACCATAATGCGGACTATTTTTTTTCTTTACCTGGCTGTATTTTCTTGGCAGCGACTAAATGTACTGGTGACTGTGTAATCTTAACTGGAGAGGCTGGGTCATGTGATCCCATGCAGCAGTCGTTTACTTGTGGGGTCGCCCTAACAGTGCACTGGCTTAGGGAGTACAATTTATTTCCCAGTTGAATGCTCTGTTTTGCTACATTTACAAGTGCTTGGTATTGTTTCAGAACATCTAGCCCGATTATTCCATCATAACGTGTGTAGTCATTCTGTACGATCTGTACACACATTTCATAGACAGTGTTACATAACTGTATGCTTACAACAATTTCTCCCGAATTCTTTAACTTGTGGCGCCAAAAACCAGACACAACAAATTTTGGCTCTTGGAGACACTGTAAATCTAAGTCTCCAACAACATGTTGCCACATCATTGATACTTGAGTGCCAGTATCTATTAACAACTTGAGTAGTCTACCTCTGTAAGTTACACTTACTGTCAAATAATTTAAGTCATCACCAGACACTGTCGCAGGTATGCACCTTACATGGGACTGTGACTCGTTGCTAGTTCAGTCCCGGAGTTGTTTAACTTACCATTCGTGCCAACAGGAGCATATTATACCTTGCTATGACCACCCTTTTCCTGGACACTCTCGTACTAAATGCCCGATCTGGCCACAACCAAAACATGGTTTTGCCCTCTTGCGGCAATTCCTTATCTTGTGACCTACCTTAAGGCAAAAAAAAAATTGTGTCCATTATGCTCAACTGCAAACACTGACTTACCAGATAACTTAACCGAGCTGTCTTGCTTTTTATCAGGACGCGTGTCAGCTTCGACTACATATATTGCAGATTATAGGGCCTCTTAAAAATTTTATGGGCATGAAATATGTGTAAACTTGCTTCCTTCCACCTCCAAACCATTTAAGAAAGCATCAACAGCCTGTTGGTCAGCCCCATGCTTCATTGCCTCATTTTGCTCATTGTTGAAACCTAGTTCATATATGTTAGCATTAATTTTGCATATCCTATCTGCCAATTCCTCCACAGGCTCATTGTCTAAAATTTTAAGGCAACTCAGCTATTCCCGATAAAAAGGAGTGGTGTGTTTCCTGCCAAAACGTTCTAACATATGCTTTTTAAGCTCCTCATAACTTTCTGCCTCTTGACAAGCACTGTCAGAAAGAACAAAATCTAATGCTTCACCTGCGAGTCTGAACTTAACAAAGGTTAGTTGCTCATTTTCCGACCAGCTACAAACATTTTGATCTTAATAAAAAATACTCTAATATTGTCTTCCAGCTTGCCACTAAATACCATGCATTGGTGTAGTACCCGGCAAATCTAGCCTGTCCCCATTTAAATATACTAGCATACTCGCTACTTGTCTCTTGAGGTCTGAAGTTTCATGCTCTAACCCATCCAATCTATATGCTAGGTGATTTAATGCTTCTTGCAGGTCGAGCTATTTACCTACTACAGTCACTTTAGAAGCCATCATGACAAGTGCCGTACAAAAAAATAAAATATGGTTGAACATATCACCTTAACTGCAGCGATGCGGTGCGACAAACTGCTTGGAAATCCAGGTCGACATGAGGATAGCGGGCATACTACTCCCAGTGGCGAATTGGTGCAATAACTCCATTATCGGCACTCCGTGAAACACAACACAGCAGCGGCACTTGACTGACGACAGTTGCGCAATACAGAACAGCATGTGGAGGCATTAGCTGCTCTTCTCGCGGTGCGGATGCTTGAAGCATACAGTTCACACGGATGTATGGCAGAAGTCCAGAAGCACAAAACGGACACACAAAATGTTCATGAGTACTACTCGCATCTTTGGCAGTCCCGACACATCGATGCATATAGTTCACACAAACCCAGTGCCACAGTCATTCTGTACAACGCATATCAACATTTATGGCTAAATAGCAGCCTTCGAACAACTGATTCGGTCTCAATAGATCGCGGTGCGAAGCACACACAAAATAATGTACTGTTATTACCAGGAAACAGTTAGGCGGGGTCCTGCTTCTGACACCAGAAAAGCTTGTAAGGGTTATTTTCACAGAGACAAGTAAACTACAGGATGAACACCATCTACTGTTTTATTTTACCTGTTACGTGTACACCCATGTTACAATATATGTGTGTGTTACTAGGCACCGAGCTTCATTGTGGAATAGAACCACTGTTCACGCATCAGTGATGGGGACCGACATATCACACGCAAATAGCCTGCCCAGCTTTAACTCTACAGAGCAACTGTGCTGCATAGATGCTGACACAGAGCATCGTGTTTCAGTGCTTCCTCCACGGTGTGCCCTCTATACTTGGTGCATGGTATGCTGCATATCCTTGGTGCAACGTACATTACCTTACACTATTATAATATTGCTAGAAATGATTATACTAAGCAACAATTGATTAATGGTATTAATAATCTTTATCAAATTGAGTAAGAAGATCATTTTAAATATTAATTTACAGACATTTATGTTGGCTGGCGAAATGCTAACCCATTACTTACAATTCATGAGACATTATTCAAATTCACAAAACATCTGTTTTATTAATCTAAAAGTTATGAAAATAATAATTCTTGGTTTAAAGCCAAAGATATTGCTGGAATTTTAGAATATACAGATACGATCAAGTAATGCATAAAAATATGGGATACAGGACATTTAGTAGTATCACTGCATTGAATCAGTTCATCACTTTTTTCATTTTCTAGCAGAAATTAAATCACTTTAAAATGGAAGACACTGTAGCAAGTTTTTGTAAACTCGTGGAGAAGGACATTACCCCGTAGTGCATAATTTATATTAGGCTTCAGTGGTTTAACTCTAACATAATGATTTCCAGGATGAAAACACATCATGTTACTCATCGGAGACCCAACACTCGACTGAGATCAAATCGTTAGGAACAAAATATGTATGCATATTTAAAAATCATTCTGTATCACTTAAAGTTAAAAAGTGATTGAGGGGGAAAAATTTAATTTTTGCTAATTTTATTGCTCGATTGTATGTAAAAATGTGAAGAAACACACCCAGTACAAACTATGTAAACAAACATTTTGTGATGCTGATATAAAACATGAATATCTTTATCACATTCTTCGAAATACTTATATTGCAAAACATTGTATGTTGTACATATAAATAATATGTTTCAAATAGTGTTCTTCCTCATAAAATGTTATTATAATACATTCATTCTAAAGCTTAAGATTTCAATCTACTCTGTACAGTCTGCACTGATTTACAAGACATTTCGTACTGTTGCAGTTAGTTAAAACTGGAATCAAAACTACATGGGTTATTACGTGCTAACAAAGATTCAGACCAATGAATGCCTGAATCACACATTTCCTCGAAAGCAACATGTGAATATGCTATGATATAAATTACAGAATACATACCCTTTACAGTAAACAAATACTTGCAAATCTGCAAGAACATTATTGATGTCCACGCACATTATGTGAAAACATACCTACACTTAGTTGAAAGTGTTGTTTTACATTCCCCTGAATGTAAAGACATTTTTGTTCAAACAGACAGAATAAAGCCAGGGCATAAGAAATGCTCCCTCCTTGAAAACAGAGATAAAGAAGAGGACATAGATACAATATTACAAAATTACATTAAAACATTGTCTATAGAAGTTGCTAATAGCTTATAATTTGTCTTTAAAATATCTGTGATTTTTTTAAACACCTTGTGTATCTATGTTTGGATAAATTAAAAAAATTGTATATATATATATAAACATCCTGTAGTAAAATTTAAATAAATTTGAGTAACATCCTTTAATTGCTGGTGCTATGATTAAGAAGTTATGTTTGGATAAATAAAGAAAAATTTTGTGTATATATATTTTGTAAAATCCTGTACTTGCTTGTGCAAATTCTAAAAGAAAGTTGTACATTAATTTTTGGATGAACCTGTATTTGTATATATTTTGAAATAGTTTTCTAATATGTACTATGTTTTACCAACCTGTACTGATATATATATTTTTTATAAAGACTTTAATAAATTTTAGTTTTAAATTTAATTCATTTTGTAAGTTTATTTAACATCACCTCTTTAAAACTGTGAAGTAAAAATTCATTTTCCTAAAAAATAATTAATATTGATAAATAAAATGTTGCAATGAGTTAAATAGTGTTTGGTTTCTATAAAAAAAACTAACTATGTTCATTAAAATGAATGAGTGTTTTAGCCCTAATAAAAAAGACAGAGAAAGAGTTCTGGTTAAAACATCTAAAGATACTTAAAAGCAGTCTCCTGGCAAATATGTTATTGGAAAATGTAGTATTATTTTACAAGGATATTCTACAACTCAACACATTTAAACAAACAATTTTTTATGCTTTCACCAACCTCCATAGAGTAATTAGATTATGCTATAAATGGAGGTTCTGGGTTAGGATCCTGGGAAAGCCATTGTTAATTGCGATGTAGTTTCGGGTACGAAATTTGGGTAGGTCATGGTTAGTTGTAATCTAGTTTGTGGGTTCAAATCCCAGGTAAGACATGGATAATTATAATCTAGTTTGTAATTCAGTAATTGTTAAGCATATAAAAAATTACATAAAGGACTAATGAACGAAATGTGTAAGGTTTGATAAGTAGTGATATAATAAAAACTAAACAAAATGTGTATAATACTTCGAACATAAATTTGTTCGTGTATGTAAAAATGTTTCCAATTTTAGTAAAAAGTATAACCTTCTGGTTTAAAAACTCCTTTTGCAAAAATAAATTTGTTTGTGGATGAAATCGTTAAATAATAATGCAATTCAAATTACATACAATCGATTGAATCCGAGTAAATACAAATACTCCAGATTAATTTTCAAAATGTACATGCTAAAAAAGCATCTAGTCTTGAAATAACCCTTGTAATTTCGAAAATGCAGTTAAATTTTACCTAAAACCATTTCAAATTACATTAATTCTTCGATTGATATAGATTTAAGGCGAATTGCAACATATAAATTTTGGGACAAGGGAGGGTTTCTTCCCTATATATAGCGGATCTTGCCCGGAGCTTCTCATTTGCTATTCTGTCACCATGGAGTAAGGATCTCCTCTCCAGTGTGTTTACCACCCATCCCCTGTGTGATCTTGTTTCTGCTCGCACAATCCACCTTCTGGACCTGTTGTCGGAGGTTCGCGATGTGGTGATAGGGACCTGAATCGCTCTTGTTTGAGGACACATCGGGCACTCGCCACTTGCCTGGAATTTGGCGGCATCTCACCCGATGTTGTGGGGTAAAGGGACTAGCGGATTCGACTTTCAGCTTCGCTGTCAGCCTACTGCACGTTTGGCTGGGTAGCCACCCGCGGCGCTCGTCTGGAATTCTGGACCCAGTCAAAAATCTCAGCTGCCTGACTGGGGTCCTCTCAAGCCTTTACTTGTCTTCACTGGGTTCAGGCCTGGTTTGACAACTACCACCTTTGGTAGTAGACTATATGTAAGTAAATAAGCTTAAGATTTAGGATATTAATAAATTAGTTTCACTTTTTTTGTAAAATAGTTGATACTTTCTTCACAACTTGTTAAATTTTTTTTAGAATTTGAATTAAATCATTCAACTTTCTTCACAAACTGTTTGATTTTGCCCAGTCTTGGTTTGAATTTGTTAAATTTTCTACTTAAAGTATTTTAAAAAATTTGATTTTGATTCAAATTTACATAAACTTTTTTCACAAATTGTAAATTTTTTTAATTTGATTGAAAATTTCTTCAAATCCTTAAACTTTCTTCATAATTTGTTAAAATTATTTGATTTTGTCCAGTATTTGCTTAAGTTCGTTAAACTTTCTTCGTAAATTATTAAAATTGTTTGAATTTCATTGAAATTTACATAAATTTTTCCATATTTGTTAAATTGTTTGAATTTGATTGAAATTTTCTTCAAAACCTTAACCTTTCTTCGTAACTAGTTAAAATTGTTTAATTTTACCCAGTTTATACTTAAATTCGGTAAACCTTGTTCGATAATTTGTTAAAGTATTTTATAATTTGATTATAACAATTTATTTATTTTTAGATATTGTTAAAATCTTTCAGAATTTGCTTAAAAATTGTTTCACTTTTTTCTGAATTATATTTAGTTGGATCGTAAGTAATTTTAAGAGGGTCTGGGTTTGGCTATGCATATTATGTGTGATTGAGGGGTTTGGAAGATATTTGAGGGGTTTTTGTTCTATTTTTGAGAGTGTTAAATGGATTAGTGTGAGAGGCTTGTAAACCACCATTATATTTATATTGGAGGAAAGGCCATGACAATTTCACCATCCGAGTCTCTTTCTACTCTATCAATCACTCCTAAAGATATATCAAAAACCATCTAGAATATGTTACCATGTACTTATAAAAAATATTTTTGATATGCCACATGACTGTGATGTGTAAATGAGGAGAAAGTTTATATATATATAGTAATGTTTCATGGTTTGGAAGATATTCCACGGTTTTTCATTATATTTTTGAGAGTTTTTAATGGATTAGTGTGAGAGGCTCAGAACCCACCATTATCTTTATAATGGATAAAATGCAGTGGCAATATCACGATCCAAGTCTCTTTCTACTCTAAAAATCACTCCCAAAGATACATCAAAAACCATCTAGAAATAATTACATGACTGTGATATGTGAATGAGGGGAAAGTTGTTAGATATGCATAGTAATATTTTATGGTTTGGAAGTTATTCTAGAAGTTTTTGTTCTATATTTTAGAGTTATTAATGGATTAGTGTGAGAGGCTTGGAAACTGTCATCTTTATAATGGAGAAAAGGCTGTGATAATATCACAATCCGAATCTCTTTCTACTCTATCGATCACTCCCAAAGATATACCAAAAACCATATAGAAAATATTACCAAGTACCACCTGGAGCACCAAAAACACACAGGGCCATGCTGTGCTGGTCCATATTTCATCAAAACACATTATCCCTTCGAACACAATTCCAACCATAACACCACAACTGCTCACACCCGAGCCCCCCAGCAAGGAAATACTGAAGAACTATAACACCATATCTACCATTTCACTGCAACAACCAAAGACTATGCATGATCCCCATCCCCCTTGGCTCTCTCTCATCATCACCTTACAACCCCTCCTGAGGACCTGACCAACCCTAGCTTGGAGACCTCCTGGGTGTCAAGGTGCCTCGAGCAATCCCCTGGGACCTCGAATGCCTTAGAACTCCCCATCTGCCTAACACACAACTTACTAATTCCCCCTACAGCCCCAATTCCTTCTTTGCAAGGAACCCCCCCCCCCTTTTCAACCATTCACATACTACCAACCACCTCACTTCCCTATACTACCAAAAATTCTCCTTTACCTGGATACTCGATTACAACATGACATTTCTGGCCACACCGGAAACACCAACCATCTCGCTTATCAGGGTAAAACCTAAACACATTCCCTTCCTTATTACAACCAAAACACACCACCTTCAGTGCACTCTGTGAAAAGTGAAACTTCCGATGCCCCTTCTGTCCACAACAAAAGCAAATTATGCTCGTCCCAACTGACTTCCCAAGTCCTGTTGAGCCTTCCGAGCTCCTCAACTTCATTTCCTTCATCTCCTGAGGAGATTCACACTGGTCCATCACATCTATAACCGTGACAATCTCCTCCTTTTTCCTTCCTTTAAAACACTTATCACTACTGTTATTATCTTTCCCACAGAAAGTACACTGTTCCTTCTTTTCCTTCACATCCTCTATGGTCACTTCAACCTGGGCGACCAAATTTAACAGGTTATACCGCATCAATGGCCTAGAGCAAACATGAAATATCTGGAGTAATGAGGAGCTAACCTGTAGAATATTATCTCAGCGAGTTGCGCCTCCTGACAAGGGGGTCCCAACACACTCACTCGATGTATTACTCTCTCATGGTTTCCCCCATTCCCTGCTCCAAACTCAAAATGTCCAATCTCATCTTACTGATGGTCACCTTTGAAGCCACCCTGGCTAGCAGTAACTCGCTCAGCTCAGAGACTTCCCAATTTTCGTTCACCGCCCTGCTTACAATGCCCCGCACTGACTCAGGAACTCGAAACAGGTTTGCAACATAGATTACTCCACAAGAGCAGATCCCTAAGGAAATAAATTTCCCTAGATCTACCAATAAGTCTACTATACTATCCCAACCGAACATTCCTCATCACAGGTAGCCTACTATGTAGGTTGAGCAATTTTAAATACAGGTGCTGGCTCACCCATTACCTCTACTCTGACACCAGAAGGACCATCAGACTCCTCCCCACACACCATTCCACGATCAAGTTTCCTGAGGTCATCAATGCTAGCTGTCTCCTCATACTGAATCCCCGCATTACCAAGCATCCCCTGTAGGCTTTCTTTGCTCAGGTGTTGGATCCAAGCTGTTCTTACTCCTGTTGACATTTTGAACAAAAATATTAAATCACAATAACAACACCTTTTCAACTTCACACCTCCTTCTCAGAAACCACACCTGGAACCCAACACACTGTTAATTCTCTAACAAATATTTGAGCACAGTTGCTCATAAATCGAGCCCGCCTTTGCATCAGCTCAGGCGGGTCAACCACTACTCCAGCTGTCCCGCCCAAACCTAATTTTATTACAGGATAGGACAGGGATGGGGTCACCTTAAGTTTAAGCAGAAAAATCATAAAATCTTTAAAAATGTCCAGGTATAAGCATCGTGTAATTCACCAGATCATGCTGGGTTTACTCCAAAACATCACATAGCTTTAGGAGAAGGTAACTACACTGCAGCAAAACATAAGGCACAGAAAAACTTTTGCTTTTTTCAGAATTTACTAAAGATCCAAAATTCACATTTGACAAAAAATTTAACCTTCTTTTACCAAAACTTGAGATCCACAATACAATTCACTCTATGTACGGGCATAGCTCCAATTTCTCCCTTTTAAATCTTAAGATGCATTTAAGACATCAAACACCCAAGTAAAATAGGGCTCCTATATTACCCACTTAAAAGTTGCTGTGGCCCCCTAAAGTCACCCTACAAATTCTCATATACTTCACTTTGAAAACGAAAACTACTACAGCCATCATTTCTCCTCTTATGCTCAACAATAAGCCCATGGATTCTTACAAATCTGTCATTCTGGATAAAAGACCAATAAAATTAACTAACAGCACAAAGGGGTTTCTACCATCTTTTCACCAAACTTACAAACTTTTAAACAAGTTTCCTCTTATAAAACTCGCTGAGGTCAGGCTATTAGTAGGGGTTCACTCTTACTTAATGTTTCCCATTCCCTAAGCCTAAACAAACTCCATTAACGAAAACTGCCCTCAGAGTCGTACTCCACATCTGAGCTTTAATACAGGTCACCATTCAGGTCTAGTACCCAGGAATACTGTTCCCACCGGTTATGGCTGATATTGGGCCATCACACTCTCATCTCCACTCTGCCAAATCAGGGTAAGGATATTGTCCTTATCGGTAGCCGAGATTACCCTGAACTTACTTTCAATTGCTCTCACACAAACACCACTGGCAAAGGAGTATGGCTTAGTATATTGTCAACACACTTTCCCGCAAACGGGCTGTACTTCCCTATCCTTTACCCAAACACACCAACACCACACACCACACACATATCCAAAACCCACCCTTATGTTTCCCTTTCTCACAGCATCCCATATAATCAATATGTCCAGGTCCCCACCGATTCGATCTTCTATCGCTCCGTCACAGCAGTCTCTCTAACCTCAAGTTGCCAGATCACTTCTTGACTCGAATGTCTCCAGTGTTTCCAACGATTCTCACTTGAGAAAACTTCTCCCTTAACACCTTCAATGGCTTGGTAGGGAACTCAATCTTAACAAGAGCCTCGCACGCATTTTGGGCCTACCGCAACAATGAGTTCACAAACACCAACAGGCCACACCGCATTGCCCAATGCCGTAAAGACTGCCAGCTTAGATAAAGTTGTCTCTCGCACATAAGTTCCCCGGTTCCAACTCTGCATAGGAAAATCAGTAAACACATTAAATTTCCTTCCAGATGCAGGAAACGACTGAGTCCATTAATGCTATGCACCAAAAATCCAAAGTTCCGAAAACCTCCATAACTATTCACTGTAGCATTGGGTCCCATATGGCATAAACTATGTCCCCACTTGTAATGGATTTCCAACAACATAGTCCGAGAAACAATACGACGACCAAATACTAGGAACCCTGCTTCTTCCACTAAGACCGAATTCTCTCAGTCGTTCGTCTAAGTCAAAAACCAACAACCTGGTTAATTTTCAAAGTCCCACATCTTACTGTCGATCGGAGCGACCACTACCAACATCCCGACGTCCATTTACTTATCTGGGGCTCTGTGATTCAGCATTCCATTCCGAGGGTGCATAACTACTCAGACCCAAGGAACCCCACTCACTGGCGGGTGACGAATCCCCAAACTAAGGCTCGCACCCCTCTTTATATACCAGTCGCCCATCCCTACTCAAGCCTACCCCCTCCCAGGAGCCAGACCCCTGCTTCCCTTATACGCCACCAGCGCGATCTTTACCACCCAAGTGCGTTCTATTCGCTCGCCATGCCATCTACAATTACACAAATACTCGGCAAGCCCGCGAAATCGCTCCACCAATAGGAGCTTAGTGCGCGAACAGAAGCCAAGTACTGATAACACTGCACCTTTGCTAAACACTCAAGACAAACGGTTGCCCACTAACAGGCGTCCCTCTGCAACATGAGAGACTTCAATGCAACACTATTCCTCTTTTTCAGTTTGGGATGGAAAACTCTGTCACAGTTGAATGGGTGATTGAGGCCACATGTGTCTGCAAATTGGAAATCAAGCTTCCAGCACTGAATCTTTGTTAAACTACAGTCTTTTGTCAAATTATGTTAGTTAGCTACTTAGTTCATCAAGCTGTTCTGGGGTGAAAACTTTCCTGCATCTCCCTCCATGAACTGGAATATTCAGAATCAAAATAAAAACATTCATTGTTAATAGCCTATCAAAGTGAGTGAAAGTTGCATAACCTAGAGATTTAAACATAAAGGGCAGTTTATGTCTAATCTATAAAATCAGTGTGAAGAGCATGTAAGTGCAATTATGAACAAATTATCTACATCTACTACTCTAACTGCCGGAATAATTACAAATGAGATTAAAAAATCTTGGCCATACAGGCAATATAATTTGAAGTGTACCTTAAAATCCTAAAATTTATTTGAATTGAGTTATTTAGTTTTAAACTTCCAAAACCCACATTATGTAGCTTACATTTTAATAATGTTATTACTGACACATACAGGTTCAGGTTTTAAGCTGAAATGCCTATTATATTAATTAATGTATAATTTTATACAACAGCAGGTAGGTCGATACATGCATGGGGCAAGTTAACGAATTCGCCAACTTACCCTATCCAAATTGCTCTGGTTTGCATCACTTTAATAATTTGCCTAAACATTTTTAACAGACAATAAATAATACCTGCATTTACCACAACATAAAAAAAATTACTAACAAAGTTTACAATTAATAAATTATATAATGCACATGAAAGAGTTATAAATAAATAGCATAAGCTTATCGAACCAACCTTCAGTATTACATCAAGGATACTGAAAACCAACCTCGACACTGCAGGGATATGGTCAGATAGAATGGAAAATTCCGTTACTGTTGTCGTATAGTGGCTGAGGGAGACTCTCTCTCGGCCACATGGACAGCGCACATCGCAATTAGTCATCTTGCCCTGTTCGTCAAGATGCCCCGGTCTCCCCCACACATTTTTTACACTGATCAACTTCTACACATAGTTTCCACACAGACAAATATAACACCTCGGAATAGCGCGAAATACAACTTTCAACATAATGAGAGAGATAGAGTTCCTTCCTGGACAAAGGATGGGGGCTGTGGCACCGTCCACCATCTTTGACACCACCCTCTGGGATTATGTCAGCCACCTTCTTGGTAGCCAGCATACTGTCATATTGGATTCACCATTTTGTAAGCCAGTATGCCGTTATTTTGTTAGCCAATATGTCGCCATATTTTTCCAGCGGCCCTCTTATTTCCTGCCTTATTGTTTCTGGCCGCCATTTTGTTTTGCATTTTAATTATATCATTTTATCTTGTATTTTCATGCCCTATCATTCCATTTTATTTTTCATGCGCTTATTTGGTGTTGACTCTTATCCCCTCCCTAACCTGTTTGTCAGATTTAGCACTCCGACGGCAGTGCAGCAGAAGGCTACTCTCGACATTGGTGCACTGTTGCAGAAGTGTGTATGTGATGCATGCAGAGTACATGGTTGAGTGTAATCCAGTGTAGGGCAAGCTAGAGCAAAAGTACTAGCCCATCATCTCGAGCGCTCCTTTCCCGCCAAGCGGTCATGAACTCCGCCACATGGAGTGATATACATTATGACAAAAAGGGCATCAAATGTGTTTTAAGGGTTTTTCAGGCACAGAAAGGCACACGGTATCACATGTATAATAACTATGCATGTACCTTTCACCCTTTTCAGTGCCCAGTGTCTTATAAGTATTTTCTGCAATGTTCTGTTTATTTTATTTTCGGGTGTGTTGTACTCATTTAATTTTATTTCATCTTTGCAAGGGAAATTGTATTAAGTGTTAATGTTTATAATTTTATATTGTGTGAAATTTGAACAAGCAGGTACGTAAGAGTTTTTGCAAAGCGAGTCAAAATGTAGTGCAACATCACGTGCTCGACCACCAATGCCGACGACAGCGATACGCATGCCAGTAGTGAGTGTTGAGCATCTTGAGTGGTTGGTTGCATGTGATCATGTTCTGCATTTTTCCACACCCAGGTGGCCAGCACCTTTTGGACTGATCATTTAGTATTACAATATACACTTAATCAACTGGAACTGTTTTCTTTTGTCGCCCGGGTCACCACTGCTAGTCTTCCCTAGAGCTATCATTGCCTGGGGATGTTTAAACAGCACCTTTAATATAATGTCCTAGAGATTTTATCCGTGTCATCCATGCTGGTGGCACCACAATGTGGAGTTGTTTCGTAAGGAATCCTGTAAGGATTTCGCCAACCGAATGCAACATTGGACATAGCATGTGTTCTATTATTATTTTGGCAGCTGCAAGGCATTTCGGGGTACAGGTCCTTACAATACAGCTAATTTTTCTGCAAGTGTTGTGTTTAATTTTTCAAAGTATTCTTGTGTGTAATGTGTGCTGCAGTATGTAATACATGAGCTTGTGAATATCTCAAATAATCCATTTTGCTGGGTATATAAATGTCTCAGTCTAGAACCCATCCATAATAATTATTAATACGTCACACACAAGGCCTAGGGACAGCATGGATAGTTCCTCGTTTAAGAAACTGATTGTTACTACCTAGAATGCTGAATCATGAGAGCTGCAAACAACAGATGTGGATTTGTGCCCGGGTAATTGACCCACAGCACCCCGAGAACACCAAGAGTCTCCAAGATTCACATCAGCATCATCAATGACATCGACTTGATCAATATCTGGTGCCTACAGGGTAAAACCAATCAACACCAACCCAACCTACAACCTTCACCGACTTCCAAAATACTTTCCACCCACAATGACCACACCATATGGTGTCAAATTGTCAATGTGACCAAATTTCTGTCCAAATTCTAACCCGAAAAAAATGTTATGGCCGAAACCAACCCACCTAAGTTATCCTTACTAAATCTCCTGCCCACCCGCAATGAGAGGTAAGGAGAGCATGTCAACAAGGCCAACAGCAGCATCGTGACACCTCCAGGAAGCCAGAAAGTGAACCACTTGGACATCAGGAGAAAGTGTGTGAAGATCGATGGGTCGCTGCCATTGTGGTGACGAGGAAGGAGAGTGAGTAGACTAGCAACCATTCTGGGGTTGCACATGACATCAACCCACATCACTTACCTGCAACTTCAAAGACAAAAGAATGGGAGAGCACACACCAGTTCACACCCCTTCCCCACCGCACACCAGAACAGCTGAACAGACCAATCAATTGTCGACAGTGGGCGGTGGGCCACCACCAGCTCCTCGCCCTGCACTGCGTCGGTTATTGCTCCCTGTCTGTGCATGCTGAGGGGATCACCACCAGAGAGAAATGTGTTCCCTCCCCTCCAACGTCATGCTTCTGTGCCGGTTAGCGCAGTCTTGTCGCGACCACGTGGACCTTGTGGTTACAAACATTGCAGATTATACACACACCAGAGCACCAGCACCACTAGGGTTTTTAAAATTGCTTGTGGTCTGTTCCACAGGATATTGTATCACATTTTGAATGCGGAACACAGCACTGATATTGCAGCCAATTTTCTAGCTTTGAGGACAACTGTGCTACAAACAACCCTGAGGAAGATCAGCTAGGGAGAACCAGTGGAAGTCATGACAACCAACAGACAGTGCAAGTGCCAATACAACTTAAGTTAGAACCATAACAATTCCAAATTACAGTTTACCTTAATATTGTGGCAAATTGTTGTGCTCTGGCCATGACATAATCATGCTAAATTGTACCAAGTAGAATGTTGGGCCCCACCTCGAGTGCATGAATTAAGTGGAAGTCACAACGGCAATAGGCCTGGAATTCAAGTGACTAGGATGCTGTACAGGAGAAAATGCAGATAGTATATAAAACAATTAAGACTTACTTATGGAGTTTTAACCACAGCTAAGTGTTGTAAGCACAGTGAACTTGGAGAGAAGAGAGGATTATGTTAAACAATGCTGCAGTTGCTGAGTGGAGATGACAGGGGGAAGGAGCAGCTATATATGATGCATGGCTGCAGTGTCACACCTGCCAGAGGCCACTCACTTCAAAATGCAAATACTACACATCACTGGTATGCACGTGGCAAGCGAGAGAGCACCACCACCCCTGATGATAGCACCATTACAGTGATACACTGAATCAAACACCTCTTCTTTTTCTACCAATAAACACTTTCTACACAGAACTGCCAACACTATATAAAACATTAATGTTCCCGATGCTCATGCCACAAATAGCAATACCCAGTGCATCACTCCAGTCAGTAATTCCATACCAAACAAATCAATTTGAAGGAGCACACCACAATTAACAGGCAGTGGATAGAGGAATGTTTAATGGCGCCACTGAATCGAAAACAAAGCTCAACCCGCCAGGACCGACAAACTATAAAATGGCCACAAAGTTACAAACACTCCCAACATTTGCTGGGAAACCAGCAGAAAATTCCACCCCCTTCCTCGAAGACTGCACATCAGGTCTGACGAGGTATGGTGTGAATCAAGAAGACTGGGCCAGCTGTGTCGTATTGCAACTCCAGGGAGAAGGACACTCCTGGTGGCACTTGCTAAACCATTATGGAATGTAGTAGGACGAGATTTACCACGATTTTCATAGCCGATTCTGGGGAGTGTTTACTTCGTTACAACCACAGAGCAGGCGAACACTAGAAGTACAACAACCAAATGAGTTGGTAACCTCCTTCATCACCAAGAAGGCACACCTGGTTTTCCGGTTTCACCAGAATCTACCCGAGTAGGAGATACTGGAGATGGTCGCAGAAATTGCGAGCCCAGAGTGCCGAGCAACTCTGATACCACTTTAAAACGGGACACTTGAGGGCATAATGTGTGTGCCACCATTCTGTTGGAATTCCACCATGAGCAACTGCATCACAATGCCAGTGTGGTACTATGGCACCATGAGCAATGTGATGTGGGAGGACATAGTGTGAGTCAGAAGAGTCAAATTTTCAAATCTTTCGAACAACACCAAGCAAATTTTCACAGAATCTCACCAGGAACTGGGAAACCAAAAAACGAGTTACCGAAAGTGGAATTGAAGAGTGCAACCTCCAGTGCTGGAAACCAAGTGTGAGGTTGGGGTTCGAACCAGTCACCAAGATATCAATTTCGTTAGTGCCCTAAAGAAGTGTATCACTGGCACAGCAAGTGCCCAGATAACCCGCATTTCGACTGTGTGAAAGAAGCAGCTGAGAAGAAGCTGGGAAATGTGATGCAGGGGTGAAGGGGAAAGATGCTCCCACCAGCCCACTACTGCTGAAGAAAGCACTGGACCCAACACCACAACAGACATTGATACAGCATGTTAATAGTAGTAATTCGCAATTCATCCAGATCCTTGTAACAGTGAATGTTCAGTGATGTCACGTGTTAATAGATACTATGCATTGCACAACTTTTTTCCCCCAAATATCATAAACGAGCAGGATACAATGGCAACTAATCAAGCAATTCGATATGCAACTAAAGAGCAGTGCAGTACAGCACAAGGGCAAGCCACTGTAATGGTGCATGTACAGGATATAGAGACTGTGACAACAGCTATCATAACACCTATGATAAGGTAGCTTACCATGCATACTATTGTTCATCAGCTTGTAAAAGTCCTTCTTGAAGGCATTTGTAGCTGCCTGTCGATTCTCTGTATTTAGCTCAACATAAAGTTTCAGCCAAACCTTCTGGTTGAATTGTAGTACCCAGTGTTTAGCCATCAGTATAACCCATGATGCAATGCCAGCTTGATATTAGCATATTGCACAATATAATCACTCTTTGTCTCAAGGATGGTCATGAGTTTGGTTTATTTGGACCCAGGGCACTCGCCATTGGCAGGAATGGATGATCTTTATGATCCTCATGGAGAGTGGTAGGGTATTCCACTTCCACCTCTAGTATGTAGTCAATATCTCCATCATCCAACATAGATATAACATCAATATACTTGCTGGTCCATTTTAAACCACTGTATGGCAGCTGTAGGGATTGCCCATCAATTTTAATTATTTGTGTTTATACTGGAGGTAGGTAGATGACCTACTGGCATCATACATGGCAAAAACATCCTTATTGTTTGCCACCACTACTCTACACTTGTTGCACTGGGTCACCCCTCCCTGAATACTAGGCTCAGTAAACAGGTGAACATTGTTGTCGACAAGGAGGTCTAACTCCACCTGTGTTTTCTGCAATATTGCATCGAACAAGAATCTGGGGGCACTTACATAGCAGACATAATCTAGTCTGTACATACAGACAAAGCCCCTAGAATTTCCCGAATATGTCACACAAAAGCACATATGTCATCAAGTACAACTCTGCACAGTTCTGCAGTGTAAGGCACTCAAACACCACAAAGACCATCTGTGTCTGGTGGTAATCCTCTTCTCTGTGATGCTGCTTCCGGTGAGGTAATTATATAATTTGTCAATTCCCAGTAGATGTGGCTCAGCGAGCTTCCACTATAAGTCAACATACACTCCTTTTCGAGTCACCAACTAAAGCTGACCAGAGTTTAAGGACATCTATGTAGTCTTAAATTAGCTCGATCGAAGAACCTGTGCAAGCATTGTAAGGCTGGGAGACGTAAATATAAACATATATATGTATATATAAATAAACTGGTAAATTAATTGTCCAAATGTTTGTTGAATGTGATAAGTTTTTCTTGTATCTGCAGGAAAATAAATATGTCTTGGATAACATAGCCAAGCTGCTTAGAATAAAATTCACATCATATGCCTAGTTGTGGAAATCTCCCAGGACTGTGAGCTTGTTACAGTTATTACACGCTGTCCTGATAAAGTATCTGATAAAATGGCCATGGTCATGGACCTTGTGGTTATCGCAGGCGAAGGGGCCAGAACAGTTACATCAGGTGGTGGCCAAGTATAGCCAGTCTGTTTGCCAGACGTCATCATTCCCATAGGATTGGACTAGATTGGCAATCTAGTGAAGGAGATATCCTTCACTCGATTGCCAATCCTCACTATTTCCTCCATAAAGTACTTCGATGTTTTTTCCCCTATGTTTAATTTCACAACTGTAGGAATAATGGGGTCTTGGAGGCCAGTTTTATGCTATTATTATTCTTGACATAGATGCCATAACTCTGGGGCTTGTGCTTTTGGTACATATAGGTGTAGGAAGCAACCAGATTTGCCTGACACTTCTGAACCAGCACTAACAGTGCTTCGAAGTCAACATACACTACTACAGGTACCATATTGTTATTATGGCAATTCTGGGACTTGAGTACAGGGTGCCTGCCACTCTTATCCGAATGGGGTATATTCACATGGACTGATAAATTCTTGTTGCAATACCTCCTGATCTCAGCCAGCACCTATTCGCTCATGGGACCCTGTACCTCTTGAAATATCTTGATAGTTTTTCAAACATCTGTTTTATATATATATATGTGTGTGTGTGTGTGTGTGTGTGTGTGTGTGTGTGTGTGGTACCATGATGCGTAGTCACATGTAAACATATCAGGTGGGAGAAATTGGATATATAAAAGTAATGCGAATTTTTTATTCTCTGTCATCATTAGGAAGAGGTCGAACCGATGTGTCAATTCATTCTTCGAGAATCATATAGTCATTACCTTGCTACTGTCATCGAGTGCATATATATTGATGGTGACCTCAGGATTGGTCTTCTCAAACAGTGGTATTTGTCACACAGGCATGGGGGACTCTTTCCCACTGATGTTAAAATGTGTCTCCAGGTAATAATATTGTAGGTTGATGTGTTAAGGCTTCTCACATTTTACTTGCATTTCCAGGATTTCCCATTCGAAACACTGCTGGTAATTGTTCTGCAGGTTAATAATTGCCTTTATTGCCTCAATTTGTGTAGGCAGGCCAATGCAGGAGGAATATCTCAGTGGGTCAAGCTTGTTGAAATACAGCTGAGGCTATTTCAAGAAGGTGAGGGTCCAGCCACTTCCCTTGCTCATTTACTCACCCTCCTCCTAGCACATATTGGTAATGGTGGCCAATGCGACATCTCCAATGTTGCCAGCATTGAAGAGGAGAAATTATTTTATCTTGAAGGTGCGCTGGCCTATCTCATAATCGTGAGGCTCAGGTTTGCCACACACACTTTACAGAAATTTATTAAATTTAACAGCTCCCTGGACCTCGATCTTCTTCTCAAGCTGGCCAATGATATTCACCTTCATTTTCATGAGGTACCAGCAAATATCAAGGGCCTAGCTCTAGTTATTTTTGGCTATTTAAGTCTTTATAATGCCATGGAACTTGGTCTCCCCCTCCACAAACACATATCTATTACATTCATTGGTGCCAATGACGTCAGCCCTATGGCGAGATCGGCCATCAGCAGAAATAGGTGGGCAGAATCAGAACTGTGGATTATGGTGCATTGGATGGCCCTGGCTGAGAGGCAGATGTCATAGCCATGTTGGCTCTTTTTCATGGCAGTGAGGTGGTGCCACTATTGCATTTAGAGCTGTGAGCATGCAGTTTATCAGTTCGTGTAAACTATCTCGTGCAGTTCCCACATTCGAAAGTCTTAGGATTTGTTGTTCGCCCAGCAACCACATGCATGGTGGAATGCATCTCCAACATAGATTGCTGAATTTGCAATGGCTAGGCAGCAGCATCGACACCTCCGATTAAGTGATGGTGATGTAAGTTACTGCCCTTACTGGCTGCTTGTGCCTTGGAATCGATTGCTATTGCATGCCCACCAGATAGTTGTCTGTGATGGCAGGCAGCTTGGTGTCGTCATCGTCGATGTCGATGGTGGGAACTGACATCGGATGTAGCATCACTGTAACTTCAGGTACTGTAGCCGTGGGGTGGTAATTTACCAGCTTACAGAAAAGACAAGCTGCTCTATGCGAATCGGCGCAGAAACAATTTTAAGATGCTTTGCAACATGTTTTCTCTGAGAATTCATGCCAACATATTTTCGGAGATATCCAATAGTTATCCAAAAAAATACTACGGGTCATTGTCTTTATTACCGCCAAACATTCTATCTCAAAAAAGACATCATGCTATTGACAGCTAGCTGACATCATACCTATTCAAAATACTTTCCAAAAGTTTGTCAGCAATAATACAACGTATATATATTTTTTGATAAAGATACTTCACTCGAATATGTTACTGGGCTGGTATAAATAAGATAATTGCCAGTTAACCGAAAATATATAGATTCTCTATGGGAATCGGCGAAAAAAACATTTTTTGAGATTCTTGCAAAATGTTTTCTCTGCGATATCATACCGAAATTTTTTCGATCACATCCATCTGTTATCCTAAAAAATACAGCGTGCCATTGTCTTTTTTCTAACAGCAAACATTCCGTCGCAAAAAATACATCATGCCGTTAACAGCTAACATCTGGCCTGTTCAAAACACTTTCCGAAAGTTGGTCTGTAAAAAGACACCATATTTATATCTTTACTGTAGTAAAGACCATTGTCTCGAAAATGTTACTATGCCAGAATAAATAAGATAATGGCTAGTTTACCGAAAATCAAAGACGATGTATGGGAATCGGCAAAGAAACATTTTTAAGATGCTTGCAACATGTTTGCCCTGCGATATAATGCCGACATATTTCCGATGATATACATCTGTTATCCTAAAAATAACAGCAGGCCATTGTCTTTATTCCAACTGCTTGCAATCTGTCTCAAAAAGACATCATGCCTTTAACCGATGGCTATCTTCTGGCATCGAAACGACAGTTGCAAACAATACCGATATCAGGCCGACAATTAGCCGACACTTTGCCGACGGTTTGTGTTTGCTGGGATGTCTACTAATGTGCCATAAATAATCAGCCATCTATGATCATTAAAATCTATTCGAAACAAAAAATTATGTATGTAACTTAAATGTTAATCAAACATGAATTATGATAATTATTTGATTGTTTACATAATATTGAGGAATGCTTTAAATATGTTAGTTACATAATATTGGCCAAACCAGCACATAAACTAAACAAAATATACTAGTTTTCAACTGTTTGGTCTCCAATGTTATCCCAACAAAACATATTTCAAAGGAAAATTGTCAATTATGTTACAAACATTTGCACTTCAGTAAATACAGGAAAGGATTTCATTTAGAATACCTATTCCCTTATGTTGACTTAAAATGATGGTTATACAGTACATTAGCAGAACGATGTTTATTGGTTGACATTGTGTATGCAATAACACGTCTTCGCAAAACATTGCTAACTGTGGATATATGGTTGTGTGAATATCTTTCCGAGAGAGAAAAGAATATTATTTAGCAAATTATCAAAATACTACGAATAACCCACTTAATACAAACGTCAGTTAGTAGTTGGGATTCTGTCAAATTAGATTGGTGATTTGTAATACGCACACAATAAACCAACGTACAGTGAACAAAGAGAATTTTGGTTTTTTTATTGATATGGAATATGTTGGGAAGAAAAACAATTAAGGAAAACGTGTAAAATACCATAAATATTTATTGGCCCTATAAAGCAAGTTGAGCATCATATTTCAGTTGGCAGCCACTGCATAAATATATGTTGGGCCAACGTTGCCCTGAGTAACATTTAGATGTTGGGCAAACTTATGTTATCCTACGTTGGCCCAATGCCAGAGCCAGACATTAAGCCAACATTGGTCCATCAAACGTTTCAACATGTTTACTAACCAGTTGCCAACTATCAGCCAATCATGACTATCAAAATATATTTTAAATACAATAAGTTTATATATTTAAAAAACAAGTATTTAAGCAAACAGGGAAAATTATGTTTTATTCTTATCCCATACTTTCTAAGGAGGATTGGCGGAATTATGGTGCTCACAACGTTAGCCCAACTGACGAAAAATGACTAAACACCAACCATTTGGTTCCCAACATTGTTCCAACATAAAACCAACTGAACATATCTAATAAAAAAATGTTTAGTATCATGAACAAAATTTACACCTCGTACAATACAGGAAATAGTCATTTTTCTCATTAAGAATAACTATTCCCTAACTTACACATTAAAGTGTTGGTTGCACAGTGTTGGTCCAACATAAAAATTTAATACCAATTACATACCAACTTATTGCCAACATTCAGTCAACCTCGACCATCAAATTAAAACTGAAACAAGAACATTTGCGTATTTTAAAATAACTTAAATTCTAAGCAAACATCAAAAGTTATGTTTTTTTTTTTCAACTCAAAAATATTATTGAGCATTGTTGGAAATATGTTTGCTTTGAAATGTTGGCCCAACTAAAAAAAAGTACATATCACCAACTATTTGGTTTCAAACATCGTCCCAAGATAAAACCAACTACACATATTTCAATGAAAAATTGGCAGTATCCTTAAAAACATTTGTTTTCCATAACGTGCAGGAGAGGAACATTTTTATAATAATAATAATAATATATATTCCCTAACTTTGCCATAAAATATAGGTTTTACAATGTTGGCCCTACATAAAAATACATACACATTACCAACAGTATGTCTACCAACTTATTGCCAACATTTAGTCAACCATTTTAAAGTTTTAAAAACTGGCTCTTGCAACATGTGACATTTTTTGATATAGTGAAGTAACGAAGTATGCTTTTCCATGACATATCAATTAAAATGTTGAGTAAAATTGTTTGGTTGGCATAATACGTTGGGCCAACGTTGTTTCATGTATGTTTTTTAACATAACATATTGCCTACCTTTCCAAACAAATGCCAACC
The DNA here is from genome assembly GCA_029891345.1 of Dryococelus australis. Lineage (NCBI taxonomy): Eukaryota > Metazoa > Arthropoda > Insecta > Phasmatodea > Phasmatidae > Dryococelus > Dryococelus australis. The sequence goes on from CM056999.1 coordinate 24,121,495, forward strand.
ATTGTGTCAATGTATGTTGCTACTTGGGATAGACCTATGGCCGTGTCGGGTTTGTTAATTTTTGTATCGCTGTAATTTAAAGTTTTTGATGAGATACTATTTTGTTGAATACTTTAAGTAATGTATATTTTGGTCAAAATTATGCATATTTTTAGAGGTGCATGCTACCTGCCCTTTTATTTATACTTTGATAAACTTATGGCTCCATAATTCTGTCTTATTATGGAAATCCATTTTTGTTCTAGAGTTTCTCTTGTATTTTGTTTTGTCTCAAGTTTAGTCTGCTTCGAAAGTTATTCAAGTGTGACAAGCCATTTATTTAATATGTATCATTGTTTTATCCACTCGTTAAGTATATTCAAATTTATTATTCACTCTCGTTTATAGCCATCACTTCTAGTTGTATTTTGTCATTAATCACTTTGCCATTTTCCCTTTTGTTTACATTCTTACTGTGGTACGATCGTTCTTGTGCGAAATAATAACCAGAGTTAATTTTCATTGGATTTTTATAATTTGATATAATTTGAGAGTTAACAGACTCTCAGAAGTGACAGTTATTCACTAGTTTCCAGTCTAACTAGGGCCAGTCAGGACTTTTGCTTGGTTTTGTGCCAGCACCAGTGTGAGTTTATGTCCTTTTGGTATGTACCCTTCGTTTTGGAGTCGTGATTGCAGTAATTAAATACCTTACTCTGATTTTATTTATTTCAGATTAATATAGTTGACCTTTTTAGTCGATCTGCCAAGTTAATATTTGTTTCATTCTAAGTTTAAATTATTTGTGAGTTATGTAATTCGTAATTGAAGTCTAGTGGCCACACACACATTTATATCTGCAAGTTCTGGTGTTTTACGGTTGCTTCATTTGGCCGTGTAAACTACCTTATTTGCATATGCTAGCGTTTAGAGGATTTTCCTGTAAATTTTAATTTTAATGCTGTTCAGAAATTTTTATCACTTCCCATGCTTCAATCTCAAAATTGAAGGAATGCTTCCAGGCGACTTTTCATCCCCTTATAATTTGTGCGATGTGATGTAGAGGATTTAGTATTTCCGTCCATCCGTTCCCCTACCAAACCTTGTTTGTGGCATGGCTGTGTGGGCAGAGTCTTCGTGCAATCAGGCGTGTGGTGCGTGATTTCACATTTAAAAAAGTGCTTCGTTCACGTTCTCAATTGCCAGTCTTTCTGAGGTATCTCTATTTCACATTCCTTTTTGACCGTCTGCGACATCTAGCGGCAACTTTAGTACTACCTGGTCGGCTCATTTCCTTTTATTGCGTCTTTGTTTCTAACCACAGCGAAATTCTCTTTCTATCTGCTCGTCACTTTTCTTTTTGGGTCCTCGCCACCATGAGAGTGTTACGTCAGGTTGCGGCCGTAATGGTCCCTGTCGGGACATAGTTTTGTTTTTGTGTTTTTGGTCAAACTCATTAAGCAGCACGTAGTGTAGGGCCAAGTTTATATCTGTGTGGTAGCTTTTATCTACCAGTTCTCGTGAAAACTGGCGTTCCAAATTATGATGCCTGGATAGTTATTTTTCCCTCTCTGTGAGTACATTCTTAATTTTACCTAAATGTTCGCTCCTGCATCTATTTTTGGGTTTATTAATTTTTGGGTCCTTATTTTTTGCTCCAGAGTGAGGGCATCCCGAGTTCCTGATTTGCCGAGTTGTTGAGTTACCAAGTTGCCGAGTTGCCATCGAGCTCTGGTAATTGCCGGTGTAGTTCCGGAGTTGTTCACCGGGTGAGTGCTATACCGCAATATGCTTGAAGTTTCCTATTTTTGTCCAATGGCTGCGTCTAGGCGGACATTTCTGTGTGGTGAAACTATTCTACTTTTCGTATCAGCATCCCACGCACTCAACGTCAGATAAGTCACTATGAACTTTTCAGTTTATGTTAATATGTTTCTGCCAAAGCCACAGAACTCTCTTTCCATAATATGAAGAACATTACTTCTTAAAACATAATTTATTGTTGTTATACCAAACTTCTTATGTAAATTTGCTGGACTTATTAATTAGGAGACAATTGTCTTTTTTTCTTTTCAATTGCCATTGTAAAGTCTTGTTACGATAACTATTTTAATAAATAGTATGCTGTGCTGTAAGGGGTGCACCTCCACGTTTCTTGAAATTTATCAAGTATTGCATATTTGCGAAATTGTTTAATATTTCTAATTTTTCTTTAATATTTGTTGATCTCATGCCATAATATTAATATGTTTATTTTCTGGTATGTGAGATTTGTTACTTAATGTAAGTTTTGTCCACTCATGGATACCACCTAAAAGCTTAATGTAATAATAATAAAAATGTCTTCCTTAATTTTTCTTTTAGGGGCTCTAACCTGTTTTTCCCCATACCACTATGTAAGGAGAATATCAAAATATGTTTTATTTTGTTTTGAACCATGTTTTATGTAAATATATAAAAATTAGAAAATATAAATAAATTCTATTGACTAATTGTTGCCACACACAACCACATGTCTTCTTTTTTCAAGTCAAGCTGCCCTCTTGTTTTGATATATTTAATTAGTGGCAAAAATTCCCTGGTGTTAATCACCATTAAGGTAATGTTTTGATTAATTACTTAAGAATAATTTTTATTTTTGTCCGCCACTTCCCTCTACTGCCTAGCATTATAAGTTTAGCTTCCAGCTGTCTGATGTTTTTTGACTTTATTTAATTGTTGTTTTGGGGGCCACAAACTGTAGTGTGTTTTCTTGGCCAATATCTTGTGTTTTATGACAAGGTCTTGGTAAATGTTATGTTAATATTTTTTTAATATGGTGTGGACGAACGTGGCTGCCTACCGGTCGCAGGTAATACACAGGACACATAACACAGCTGCATGGCCTCGAGTACATTCCTAGACATTTCTCTTTGCTTTCAATGTTTTAACTCACAAAGTGATCGAGTCTGTTGCAGATTTGCACTTGCTCAGGGAGTACAAGAGGTTTGAGGTGAACGTGTCGGTCCCCAGTCATAATATTGCCGTCAGGGAAACATTACCACTTAGCAGCTCACCCTTCCTGTCGTGCGGGATCCTTCAGATGCATCCTTCTAGGTGTCACCATTTTTTAGGCCAGCATTTTATTTACGAAACCGTTCATTTCTTGAAGTACCTAATCTTTAAAATTAAATCACGTGAAACAATTAACGGTATCTACATATGTTGGATATTATTTCAAAATTAAGCATTTAATTGTATTTAATATCATGAAACATGACTAGAAATTTAAAATCAGATGCGCAATATTTCCTCTAGTTAGTAGTAAATATCAGCAGGTACCTGATACTGCAACATTAGTTTGTGTATATTTCTGTTTAGCATGTGTTTAGGTTGTATTGTATTACCCAAGCATTTCAAACCGTTTTCATTTAGGTTCCTCAAATGTTAGGAAGTTTCAGAGTTACATAACATACATTAGAGTTAGTGCTTACATGTTATAACAAGTGAGAACTTTCTACAGTATACTGGCACAGTTAAATCCATGAACTTACTTCAACTCTGAGTGTAGGCAACCAAACATCACAGTGACGTTCAATAAGATAGTTGTCAGGCTCCTCGAGCGTAGGCAACCCCACACATAGCTTTTTATTCCCTTATTGATTTACTGCGAATGTGTATAAATAGGATCTAACTTAATTAGTCCGGCAAACTTTTCTGCGGTTTAAAGACCATAAAAGAAGGTGAAAACTTACATTCATTGTATGGTCCCAAGTGTGCAGTGGAGTAGAGATATTTAGTCGGCTTTAACGTCCAGGTCTTTGAGGGTTAAGTGACGTGAGTATGGAGCAGCACTACGATGCAAGAGTGGGGGAAACGGGAGGTTCCTCAGAAAATCTGCCGACCAGTAGCATCGTCCAGTACGAGTTTCACATGCGAAAATACGAAAGTGACCCCACCGGGAAACTAATTCAGTTCGTATAGGCGGGAGGCGAGTAGTCTAACCACTACACCACTGCGGCCCTGTCTAAAGTGAATCCTAAGGGTTGCAAATATTTTTGAAGTTGGATATGAAACAAGAGTCCATCTCATATACTGAAGATGCTACACTCAGTATCTTGATAATGTGCAAAGTTAATTGTACCAAGTGGGTTGATAATCCAGTTTTTAAATCCCAAGCATGCTACAACGGTAATGGAACTAATTCGAAATAAAGATAGAAGGCTGTCGATAGTCCGATTTTGATACTGACGGACACCCAGACTGTTCCAAGGTTTTGTGACGCATTTACGCTTATGCCGCTTATACACACGCCGGTTTTGGACGGCCAGTAAAATGTCGGACGTTTAAATTACTTTTGTATCCTGAAGAAGCTTATGACTCCTTTCACAGTGGCCGTCAACGACACGGAGCATAGTCGGCTCCGGTATGCTGCCTGCCATTGCCACTGCAGATGCACTGGTGCCGGACCATCCCAAGGACACAGTGATGTACATGACCTCATGCACGCTTTCAAACAGACCGACATTTGTCGGCTGTCCAGTACCCCAGCGCACACTCTCCAAGCAAGTTGTTTGTTCGTGTTCGTGTGGTGAGTTTAGTTTTGGTATAAAATGGCACGTGAGATTCACAATGACGTTTTGGTTTCGTTAGTGATAGCCAGACCTCTATTATGGGATAAAACTCTTGATATATTCAAATACATAGAAGCATCTAGAAATGCCTGGCGTGAGGTTTGTGTAGATCTGAATCCTGGTTTTGAAGAGATGGAGGACAACGACAAAAATGCATATGTTAAGTAAATGGAACTTTAAGAAATTTCACAATTTGCATTTACATTTTCAAAACATTTGAACAATGGACAACCACTGTAACAATGAAGTGCAATAACGTGTAGCTACCTAAGAGGTTAGACAAATTGCTTGTTGCATTTATACAAAAGGTTGTTCATGATATACGACCTGAGAGCATATATTTAGTATAAATACGACTTGCTATTAATGCCTTAACCTATTGATATACATACAGGTTCAATTTGTATTGATATAGTATAAATTGTATACATTTGTTATGTTGACAACTGTGTGGATAAATGAATGGTATTAAAGTTATTTGTGGTTTAAATTATAAATCATTGTAGAATTTTAAATTAACTGTTAATTTAAAAAAGGCAAATAGCTCAAAATAATATGTGTGTGTGTGTGTGTGTGTATATATATATATATATACATATAAAACATAATGTAAGCATTATAGAGTTGCTAACATTTAAAAGTATTATTAATACTGGTTACAAATAGTGTTCACTTAACAATCTGAGACAGTTTGAAATCTGCCTGACTTTATTCCCCAATCATTTACCGCTCAAAGCTGTAACGTCGTTAGAGTCACATATTGTTAATTGTTATTTTATTGTAATTATCATACGGTTTGTACATGTAATTAAGTTATTTAAAGTCGCAACACACGTATTTCGCATATGTGATAACGTATTCAGAGACGTAAAATATGTGTTAAGACAGATCATATATTTATATTGGTTAACTTGGAAGTACAATTATGCTTTATCCGTCTGCTATTGAGACACTACAACACAATCTGTACTTACATTGGTGAAGTAAATTACGTAAACAGTAACAAAATGTTAATGATTTTCAACTATTGTAATTTAATTACATGATTAGAGTTAAGCTGAGCTAATAATACTAGCAATCAACTGTAAGAAATGTTGATTTCTTAGACGCCCAGCAAACATTGAAACCTTTTTAAAATTAAATAATGAAACCCACTTCTGGAAGGATTCCAGCCTTCTTAAACACTATAAGACTACCGAAAGACCCAAGTGTGAATCATCACATACTGACCATTACAAGAGGTAATCAAACGGCCTACAAACCCATTACATTATTTCTGTCACTCTTTCTACAAGAGCAATATTCACATACAATTAGCTCACTGTTGTGATGCAATATTATATCTGTCTGGGAATAAATAATGACACCAACCAGTCCCAATACTCTGCCTCAGTACAAAGCTGGCAAATATGATGATTCCCTTTTAGATTTCGGACATTTGCCAAGGTACAGCTCCAACACTTGATAGGAAATACTTACCAAGTATGTTTCTAACAGTTTTTTGCTGTTAGACTTACTCGTGTTACGTTCTCTTGTGGCACATCTTGCAGACCTGTTATTGCTGAGGTATTGTCAACCAAATATCCGTCCTTTTCATGTACAAAGTTATGCAACACAATGCAAGCATTGACAATATATACAGCAAAATCAGGATGAACTATTAAGAGCCCGGTGAAATACACGCCACTTATTGGTTAAAATGCCAAAAGCTCATTCTGCATAGCGTCTAGCTCTACACAGTCGGTAGTTGAACACTCTTTTCTCCAGTGTGAGATGAGTTCCACCAAAAGGTCTTAATAAATGTTGGTGTAGTCCAAATACTTCGTCCCCTACAAATAAATAGGATACCTTCGAGCTCTCTGTGCATGCAAGACATTTCTCTTCAGGAAGTTGTTGGGAATCTGATTAAATTTATTTCCACAGGCTGGATTTTAAATATAGAAGTGTCGCAGTTCTTGCCACAACTCCCAACATCATCAAATACGAAACTGTAATTTGAATCTGCGACCACCATTAGCACCACGAAGCAATAATCCTTGTAATTAAAATACATGGACCCACTTCCGAAAGTACACGCAATGCGTTTATGCTTACCGTCGACTGCTCCTAAGCAATGGGGGTAGTTGGCGATAGTTTCAAAATCACAAGCTGTAGATTCCCAAAGTTATTTTGTCGGTGTAAGAATACATTCCGATCTGATAACTAATCATATCACTTTGGAGACATCTGGGACTATCTTCCTAGCAGTAGAAACACCAATGCGGTAGTATAGTGTAGGTCATTGAATGCACATCCACTCGCCAAATATCTTAAACCAAGTAACAATTTAGTTGTTGCTAACCAATGAAGATATTTATGTTATACAGACAAAAAAGGGTTCTATAATGTTATTAAAATTATTTTTACGCAAAGAAGTGGTATCAAGATGGGGGAATCTTTGTGACGCAATGTGGAATCTAAAAAGAAAATTCAAGATAGTAAGAAAAGTGGACCAAGAGGAGAGAAACCAGAAAAATACGTTTTCAATGTCCAACTAAATTTTTTAGATAAAATGTACGACTCTAGGTAAACTGTGGACAGTTTAAATGGACCTGAACCAGAATGTACAGAACATGACAACTGTGTTCCTCTTGCAGAAGAAGAGGGGGTAGGTGAACACCTCATGAAACCAAACGCAGCAGAGAAAGCACTAACATCCATTTCAAGATCACGGTAGCATAGGAAACTAGATGAGGTTGATTTGAAAATTATTGAAGCCCTTGAACCCCCAAAACCAAATAGTAAAATGCCCTTTTTTGAGAGTTTGCTCCCTCACCTGGAAAAATTTGACGAGAGTGGCATGCTGCAATTTCAAATGGGAGTACCGCTAATTATCAATGTTAGGAAAAACATGATATCTCAGCCTTCCCTAATTTTCCCACAGTCTAAACTCGCAATATTTTACCACGATACTTCAGTGCCTCAGACAAACCGAAAATGTTTTCATCAGACTAGTTCGATGCCTTGAACAAACACAAACGTTTTCCCACACACTACTTCAATGCCCCAGACAAACCCTACCATGGTCCAACCTTCTTATTGCCAGCAGACTACTGCAATGCCATCCCTTTTACAGCAGACCACATCAAACCCCAGCACTTCAAAATTCTAAAATTATTTTTGTACTCCCCCTGGGAACGTTGACCCCTTTAATCAGAATTAACACCCCAAGATTTTGACCATTCTCCAGCAAGTGATAGTTATTGAAACTCCACTTATTTAGACTCTTCAAAATGTCCACATATGAAGAACTGGACTTTGCTAGTTTATAATAACATTCAGTAACTACTGCTCCGTGTTTATGCCAAGGATAATTACTGACATTACTGTGTCCCAAATAAAGAAGTGAATACCCAATTCAGTTCATTTATGTTGTCATTTCAGTGGCAGTAACAAAGTAGTAAAGTGTTTACAACCAGTATACCTGTTATTCCATTAGGTGTCGATAATGATAACAGGTTGTAACACGTTGTAACTGGCACATTTATTAAACTTTGAAACATTAAATTGCTTGTTTCTGACCTTAATGCCACAGCTAGCATTTTAGCAGGCTTGATGCAGTTTCTCATATTCGTATTTTGACGCTGAAGAAAATTCATCTGTGTAGTTCATCATAAGATGCAATGGACATGCAAAAACAGCTGGAGAATTTATTTTCATTACTTCTCATTTCTCCAAACAATTTACTGAATAATCCAACTTGCTCTCTTCTCTCATTGATAGGATGAATCCAATGAAGGCGATCACGTCTTCTTTTCTTACGGCGATAGTACAAACGCACTGAGGCAATTTTTGTGCGATCCGTTACAACCCAGTGTTTATCCCAGGTGTCATCAAGGGAATTGATGAGCACCATCTGAAAAAATCGGTCTCTGTGTAAGTTTCGATGCTCAGGTATAATATATGCCGACTTTTTACCGGCCGTCCAAAACCGGTGTGTGTGCAAGCGGCCTTAGGAATGTGTTCCCCCCCCCCCCGCCTCACCATCCAACCAGGACTCGGCCACGTTACACATACATCGTTTGGAACTTGTGTCCCCGGTTTTAGCTCTCCACCACCTGCGTTAAATACCGTTTAAGTAATTTCCTTTGATTGTTATAATTCATTTACAATAAGTTTACAATATTGAAACATAAAACTAACACATATATCCAATACAACTAAGTTCAAATGAGGAATGCTGCCCGTGATGAAGAGCTAAGTTATTAAACACAAAACATTAAAACTCCCATTTTATAACCACTGTGTTATCTTGTAAAATAACAAGCACACAGACTGCCTCAGATGGACACGCATTTCCTAGTTCTATGTGAGAAGTGGTGGCGATGGTAGATGGCGATGCGAAGCGAGCTACTGGTAACGTTTATTCTACTTAAGTTAGGAACAAAAAATTATTTCTTAGGGTAGAGATTGGCATAGGGGAATTTCCGCCACTAGGTGCGCAATGTTTCAAAAGGTAAATTTTAATTAAAATTGTAAGCTACGTTAATAATAAAAAAAAGTAAGATTATCTTAGTTACGAAGTTATTGTAGATTTGATTTATGATTATTACAATTTTACTTTTATTTTAACATATAATCTAGAGAATTTTGGTACACATGCGACACTAGCACATACTTAGTAACGAAAATGGTTGGTTGCCAAACGTTGAACATTGATCTTGCCAAAGTGTAGTAGAAGTAACCTGACTACTGGCCAGGGGCGCTGCACTCCACGTGCTGAGAACGAGGTTAGCTGTTGATCTTGCCAAAGTGTAGTAGAAGTAACCTGACTACTGGCCAGGGGCGCTGCACTCCACGTGCTGAGAACGAGGTTAGCTGTTGATCTTGCCAAAGTGTAGTAGAAGTAACCTGACTACTGGCCAGGGGCGCTGCACTCCACGTGCTGAGAACGAAGTTAGCTGTTGATCTTGCCAAAGTGTAGTAGAAGTAACCTGACTACTAGCCAGGGGCGCTGCACTCCACGTGCTGAGAACGAGGTTAGCTGTTGATCTTGCCAAAGTGTAGTAGAAGTAACCTGACTACTGGCCAGGGGCGCTGCACTCCACGTGCTGAGAACGAGGTTAGCTGTTGATCTTGCCAAAGTGTAGTAGAAGTAACCTGACTACTAGCCAGGGGCGCTGCACTCCACGTGCTGAGAACGAAGTTAGCTGTTGATCTTGCCAAAGTGTAGTAGAAGTAACCTGACTACTGGCCAGGGGCGCTGCACTCCACGTGCTGAGAACGAGGTTAGCTGTTGATCTTGCCAAAGTGTAGTAGAAGTAACCTGACTACTAGCCAGGGGCGCTGCACTCCACGTGCTGAGAACGAAGTTAGCTGTTGATCTTGCCAAAGTGTAGTAGAAGTAACCTGACTACTAGACAGGGGCGCTGCACTCCACGTGCTGAGAACGAAGTTAGCTGTTGATCTTGCCAAAGTGTAGTAGAAGTAACCTGACTACTGGCCAGGGGCGCTGCACTCCACGTGCTGAGAACGAAGTTAGCTGTTGATCTTGCCAAAGTGTAGTAGAAGTAACCTGACTACTAGCCAGGGGCGCTGCACTCCACGTGCTGAGAACGAGGTTAGCTGTTGATCTTGCCAAAGTGTAGTAGAAGTAACCTGACTACTGGCCAGGGGCGCTGCACTCCACGTGCTGAGAACGAAGTTAGCTGTTGATCTTGCCAAAGTGTAGTAGAAGTAACCTGACTACTGGCCAGGGGCGCTGCACTCCTCGTGCTGAGAACGAGGTTAGCTGTTGATCTTGCCAAAGTTTAGTAGAAGTAACCTGACTACTAGCCAGGGGCGCTGCACTCCACGTGCTGAGAACGAAGTTAGCTGTTGATCTTGCCAAAGTGTAGTAGAAGTAACCTGACTACTGGCCAGGGGCCTGCACTCCACGTGCTGAGAACGAAGTTAGCTGTTGATCTTGCCAAAGTGTAGTAGAAGTAACCTGACTACTGGCCAGGGGCGCTGCACTCCACGTGCTGAGAACGAAGTTAGCTGTTGATCTTGCCAAAGTGTAGTAGAAGTAACCTGACTACTGGCCAGGGGCGCTGCACTCCACGTGCTGAGAACGAGGTTAGCTGTTGATCTTGCCAAAGTGTAGTAGAAGTAACCTGACTACTGGCCAGGGGCGCTGCACTCCACGTGCTGAGAACGAAGTTAGCTGTTGATCTTGCCAAAGTGTAGTAGAAGTAACCTGACTACTGGCCAGGGGCGCTGCACTCCACGTGCTGAGAACGAAGTTAGCTGTTGATCTTGCCAAAGTGTAGTAGAAGTAACCTGACTACTGGCCAGGGGCGCTGCACTCCACGTGCTGAGAACGAAGTTAGCTGTTGATCTTGCCAAAGTGTAGTAGAAGTAACCTGACTACTGGCCAGGGGCGCTGCACTCCACGTGCTGAGAACGAGGTTAGCTGTTGATCTTGCCAAAGTGTAGTAGAAGTAACCTGACTACTGGCCAGGGGCGCTGCACTCCACGTGCTGAGAACGAAGTTAGCTGTTGATCTTGCCAAAGTGTAGTAGAAGTAACCTGACTACTGGCCAGGGGCGCTGCACTCCACGTGCTGAGAACGAGGTTAGCTGTTGATCCAGTGTGGTTCTTCGTCTTCGCAAGTGCGCAGCTAGGTGTAAGTTGCCACACGACTGCCTCAGCCTTTGTGCTGGTCTCCTTTCCCTAATATAAGTGCTAATGTACATCCGAGGTTGGGACAGGACATAGTTATGTGTCTCAGGGCTAGTCCTTACATACATGTAGGAATTTGATCTCTAAATGTTAACTAAAAAGGAAACTAAGCAGGAACTACCAAATCACTCACTTTTCTACAAACGAGCTCTAGTCACAGGCTGCTAATTTTATTCTATTATAACCAAATATGAGTCAATAAAATATTTGTTTGGTTAACAGATCATGCTTTCGCAATAGTAGGTTTGTATTGCACCAGTCGACGCCGTTAACAAATAACTGTATATTTTAAATAAATAAATATATATATATATATCAATTTTTTTAATGTAAACTACGAACCAAGCTTATTTCAGTGAAGTAACAGTATAGTAAAAAATACATGTTGCGCAATGTTTGCAGTCGAGCAATTACTGCGTTTGTAAAAATGAAAATGAATATCCACAAGTGGTTCCCACCCAAGTCAGGATAACGTAAGTACACTCTAAAAAATAAATTCTATGTTTTGTACAGCAAAGAAAATAATTTCTTTCTGGCTGTATAGTCCACAGTTACAAAAAAAAATTGCTTTAATTCAAAAAGAAGTTTACAGAAACATTGGTTTGGTGTTAATGCATGTTTTCTTTGCACGTCTTTGTTTAATGGGAACATTACCTTTATAGCAAAGAAATCAATTTTCTTTGAATTGATTTCGTTGATAGTAAAGAATCATAACATCGTACCACAGGTAGCGTTTTACAGAAATGAAATGTTTTCTTCTGTTCATTGTAGTTTTCAGTTCGTAACTGCAGTCCCGACGCCAACATATCCTGCAGTCCCGACGCCAACATATTCTGCAGTTACGAAAGTACAACTGAGCTGCAGATGTTTAATGTCATTCTAAAATGCGGCTATTCTTCGAATTACTAACCTCAACTATTTGCAAGTAACGACTTTATCATCTGGAACATTTTACTAACTAAAAGAACCTACCTACCAAAGAAGTCCGAACATAGGTAGGAAAAGATATTGTTCGGTGAAGAGCATTAGACACGTAACAAAAGAGGAGTGGGTTGAGTCTCAAATCCGCCGTAGTATGATTTTATTTTAGTAAGTATTATTTGTAAAGATTTGTTATTTCGTTCGTATTTACAATTCGCGGTTGTTTTTCAGAGTACCAATGTTATTTACTGTGTTAATGACACTATCACAATGACGTCTGCTAAACTGTTGTAACGACAATGCAACGTTATCGCAGTAATTACTATATATATATATATATATATATATATATATATATAACAAATATGACGGTATGAAGCTTGCTCTGCCGCGGTTTATATTTAAACACAAATTTCTTGGCTGCAACACATGAAAGCGTTTGTAAGTGTTTATGGGAAGAGGCTGGTGCTAATATGACCGGCTACCTTCTTGAAGGACATAGACACGTGTGTCTCTGACCAGCCAGTAGAATGGACGAGGTGGGCCGGGCCAGTGGAATGAAGATGGGCGAGGAAGCAGTAGAGCTCCGTAACACGCCCATATCCCACGCCAATGTCCGCTACACTGAGTAAAGATATCCTCCAGAGCGGCCATGTGCTAGGAAAGAGTCTGACTAGTTATTTATGTTAGTTCTTGGGCTGATGCAAAGAAGAACTTTGTTCTTTACTGGGAGTTAGCAGGCCTCAGATGACGTAGCAGTCAAGTTACCTTGCCACCCGTGCGGTGATGCTCGTTCCGAAGCCGGCAGAAGTAGGTCATCACCTTGGACTCAGCTCACCCACGTGTTCGTTCAAGTTCTGCCAGAGGCGAGCCTGGCTCACGCGCGTTTCCAGCTTTCGTTGCAGCTGAGAATATCCAACTCATGATTTACTAGTGGCGACCATGGCATGTGTTTCGTTTCTCTCGTATAATTATGTTTTTGCTTTAATTTGCAGCGATATCAACAACTATTTTGATTTCTTTACCTCTGCGAAAATGAATTATCAAAAATATATAATGGTTATTGTTTTTAGTCCTTATTTATTATTTTACTATAGTTTAGGTGTTCATGATAAAATAAGAGTAATGTTAACACCTACGACTACAAATCGCATATTAATCATGAATGATATCATACATCATAGCGGCGTTTTCATTCTGTTCTCATGTGAAAGGAAATTGACACGAAATGATTGTTCACTAGTCGAGAAATACATGTTAGAAGTAAGAATGTCTACAATGTGGGGCTGTAATCTACTACAAAGGCGACTGTTCGTACTAATAATCAGTACATTAAATTTGTCGAGTCAAGTTTCATTAAGGCTGTGTCCAAACCTAGGAATGTACTTTTGTGTACAAGCATACTTCACTGAGATCGATACTTGATACATTTCGACAGGCATACTTATTTTCATCCGTCACAGCAACTAGCCAGCTTATAAGATTCTGAACTACCATCTTGACGGAAAACAAATACTGAATCTGTGCTGGAACGTAAGAGCATAGATAAAAAATTATCACCCCATTTGGAAATGCAGCTGAAAAGCGCATGCCAATTAAAGTGTTGCTATAAATCAATTACAGATATTTTTGCAAGAAAGGATTGAATAAGTATTTGATTTATCAAATCACTAAATTAGAGATCAATAAAATTTTAATACCAATATTGGCATAAATAAAAATTAATTTTATAATTTTGATATAACTTTTAAACTTATCTACGCCTTGCATTGTAAACAAATATGCAGTGTTTTCATTGCCCTGCATATTAACAATTAATTCATTGCAACGCATGGTATATAACAAATCACGAAGAAAACTGGTTCTGTTTATTTTAACTATTCTAGATCATTAAAGGCTAAAGAATGTGTATTATTAAGAACTTTTCTCAGTGGCTTTTTTCGAAAGTTAATGCCTTCATACCACTCTTTAGAAAAATTAATATTATGAATAATGATTATGAAATACATATAAATCGGTTTTCAAAATCATAGTATGGGCTGTAAGGGCACTTGACGTACACACATTCGTTTCCCCATGTACGTGCCTATGTCGTTTCCCGAGTCATGAACAACATTTACGCATTTAGACAAATGCGAACGCTGTATGTATGCGCATCTCATTAAGCAGAAAAACTTATGCATACTGCGGGAAAAGTCCGACTACCAGTCAACAAATGAGGCTGGAGTACACGCAATATTGTGAAGTCTTCCTTGCTGCGGAATGCATCCAAGAAATTACCGGGTCTCTACGTATAAGGCTCAACCCTAACATATGTTTTTTTAAGTGATAATACAATGGTCGTCCATGTTACACTAATGATATGCATTAGTGGTTATAGTCTGAAAGATGACAACTATATGTATTTACAGTTACACGAGTGTAACACAGCACAACATTTTATATTCTACACTGCATCCTCGAACTCATTACAGTGCGAAAAACGTTGACACTGAAGTTATTGTCAGTAATGATAACACTAACGAACGCATGAAAACCAGACGTAACAATGACAATCGTAATTTTCTACTTCAGAGTACATTACAAAATATAAATACTTCTACACAAAACATCGGTTGAGTGCAATGACTCGGTGCCAGTCGCCAATAGTTAAGCAAAATTTACAATAAAAAAGATATGAATTATGAATTATGCAGTCAGCGCTTATCTGTGATAGTGAAACGTGTCTACTGTATTTGTAGTACCAAAAATTTTTAATACTTATTTCTAGCCAATGAAAACAGGTGGCAAGCCGGTTATGTCTATCCTTGTTACTAACCTAACTTGATACATCACAACCAAATCCAAGCAGATCATACTTCAAAACCGACATTTTCGCTCAGACAGGCTTATTTATGTGAAGAAATATAATAGTTAACATGTGCCCACACATGACGTTTTAATATTATTTATACTTACAGTAATTTTAATAACAGTTTCACGTAAACAATATCGTCTGCTGTGTTATGACTGCTCGTCGCATCAGAAGTTTCACTTAAGATATAAAATATAATATTTCTTCAACACTTTAGGAAATCACAACGACACACACAACCTACTAAGTTCCACTGGAGACCAATACATAAGGTAACACAATTCAGTAGAAAGGCGTAGTGATCCAGCTATAAAATTAGCTTTGTTGAACCCTTGCACATGAGATTATACCTCCGCTCTCTCCTCGATGCACTTCTGGTGCACATGCACTTCCCTTCTCTCCCCCACACAATTAAACCACTACAACGTGTCACGAGATGTGAGTTTTTTTGGTGGATGTCGTGGCCAGGGGAGCCATCATAGTGGGTGGCTCTGACGATTGGTGGGCGTCGTGGCCTGGGTAGCAACCATAGTGGGTGGCTCTAGCGACTGGTGGGTGTCGAGGCCTGGGGAGCCGCCATAGTGGGTGGCACTGACGACTGGTAGGCGTCGTGGCGTGGGGAGCCGCCATAGTGGGTGGCTCTGATGACTGGTGGGCGTCGTGAGCCGCCGTAGTGGGTGGCTCTGACGACTGGTGAGCGTCGTGGCCTGGGAGCCACCATAGTGGATGACTCTGACGACTGGTGGGTGCGTTGGAACTGGGTTCGATTCCCGGAGAGGGTACTTAATTTTTTTTCGCACTAGTGCAATTAAGTGTCGTCTCTTTGGCTGCTGGAGAGAGAGGGACATGTGGGGCTGGTTCACCAGTGAGGAGGTTGGGAGGGGGAAATGCACTTGTGTAGAGGAATGCCTTTGCATGAGGAATTTTTATATGTAAATTTATTATATGTGTATTATTTAATTAGATTATGTAATCGTGTAATATGCACTTGCACATCCAGACATTACATAGTTGGGTGAGGATTGGGGGAGGAAAAGTACATGTGCACCGGAAGTACATGTACACCAGATGCGCATGTGAACTGGAAGTGCATATGCGCTGGAAGTGGATTTACACCAGATGTGCATCGTTGCAGGTGGAGGGGAATGTGCATGTGCAAGGGGTTAACAGAGGTCATTTTATCGCCAGACCACTACACACCTACTACTCAGTTAATACAATGTAACTATTAGCTAAATATAATTTACTGGTATCAAATGGTTACCTCTAAATTCATAAATCAGGGCCTCACAACCGGTAGTATAGGTGCCTCCGGATGTTACCAACCGTGTTCAAGAACTTAAAGTTAAAAAAAAAACTTAAAAATTATTATTTCCTTTTACTAAAATTGTAAAATGTGTATATCATCCCCTCCCCCCACCTTCTATCAACATCGACTTTCTGAACAACAACAAGGCTTTAGCATAGGAACGCTAGACATTCAGGAGCTGAGAAGTAATCATTAAGGAACCACCGCTGCATTCGCCAGGATTGATTTAGGGGTAACATGGAAAACCGAAACCAGGATATCCGGACCAGGAATCGAATACGTGCCCTGTGGAGTGCGAGACTAGTGCGTCACTCCGCTTGTGAGCAGGACGAAGGTTAGCGAGTACTTGGACATGTGAAGGAGAATGCAGGGTGGGGTAACTGACCACACAGCCCGTATCTCGTGTGTGTAGCTGCAGGCACTTCTGCTACCAGGTGGGGTCCAGGTCTACCGAGTGCGAGGAGGGCGGTGGAGCAGATCAGAGGTGAAATTACACAGCAGTCTTCTGCCGCACCCACCTCCTACCAGCGTGTGGTGATGTGGTCCGCGAGTAGAGGGCACGTGCAGACTAGTACCTGCGTGGTGATTGCTGCACTTCCGGCGGCAGGCAGACGTCGTCCTGGCCTGACCCCTCCTGGCCTTCCACTTCTGCTCCACGTCCAGGACCTGCCCTGCACAAACGGCGGCAGGGGTCTCTTCAGCCATTTATAGGTCATCCTAGACTCCAGCCACGCCGTGAAGGGAGGACAGGGGGGTTAAGCCCTTACCTTCCAGCTTGATTTTACACTGTATAAAATAGTATTATTGTCTAATCGTGGTATCTTTCTCTGAATATCATCCCATTTATGACATGTTTGGTTGTTTTCTGAATATTCTATGTATTACAAGCATTTTATATTCGTGTTCATAAAAGTATAGGCTGTTCACAGTAAAGTGAGAACTTTTGAGGCCCCCAAGTTAACTGCGAGTGGCGCTACAACCAACATCCCATTTGCTAGCTTGAAAACCTGCTGGCCTTACCGACACTGAACGATGCAGTATCAAACAAAGATTATATTACCTTGAATTGAAAATATGCAAAAGAGTTGTATGGTACTGTGCAACGTAATAAAAATAATAAACTTTTTAACTTTACCTGTAACTGTGATGTAAACGATGAACGAAGTACATTTACCTTTTGTTCATGGGAGCCCGAGATGCGGCCGACCCTCATGCTGTAAGGCAGCTGTTAGTCTGAGCAGCTTGGAAAATATGGCACCTTGGGTGCTAGCGTAGCAGTAGGAGTGTTTGTTAGTGCATGATGCACATTACAGATGGCACCACAAGAACTTTATTTCTGGGAAAATAACTCCTTCTGGAAGGTGCAACTGCTCCCCATTGGTTGAAATAAAAATATAACTGTTCGTCCCTACCACCAGTGGGGTCTTTCTCTAGCCCAAAATATTATATAAATTAAACCTGCAGTCGACTGGTCTTCACAGACCCACCGGCTGGGAATCCGGCACAATAAAAGTTAAGTAAAGTCCTAACATGTATGTAGGGCCCATAAGACCAGTTAATTGTAGAAATGCTCTTCCTTGATTGTCCATATAGGCAGTAGAAATTTTATCTGGTATCCCTCGACATGGTTTGGGTTGGTTAAGCACTTTAAAAGTCTATTGAGAAAAGCCTGTTAGTTTAAAAAAATGGTTTTTGCCTCTGCCTTGGCGTTTTTCAGTAACAGATATAACATAGTTTCATAACAAAAGTGAAATTCTGTATTTCCTAGGTTCGTTACATGTTTGGAAGTCAGTAACATTTTCATGTAAGATATTTTTAAGTGTAGGGAATACTTAAAAAGAATACAATGAAAGGGAAAATTGAGAGAAATTTTACACGTATTTTAAAAGAACACATGTTGAATAAAGTACAAATTTATTTGAATGTCAAGATTAAATTTTCATGCTGTGTCATGATAGAATATTAAAGGCTTTTTTTAGTATTCAAATTTGTCATTTTTCAACCTTACGAGAATTACTAAAGCTTTTAAACCTATAAAAGGGTTACTCTATGCATAGATAATATAAGCTCATATTATAGTTTTAATCTAGCAGATATGTTATATAGTCAGATGGATACGTAATTTTAAATGTAGAAATATATGAATTTCTAGTCAGTAAATTGGAAGTATTGTTTTGTATTTTGGTACTTGCATGAGTTTTGTTATGTGTTTTGAAAATATACAAATATTTCCCCATACAGTGTGTGTATTTCTGTTTTATAGAAATACTGGGTGCTTAAACTGTAGTCAAGAAATTGGTTTGCTGGTTGTCGTTTTCTTGTTTACGTGGCGTTTCTCGTGTCGTCCTGGTTTGCAGGACGTAATAAGCCCCACAGACAGTGTTCGCACTCTGCTTTTTTGCTGTGACCTCTCCTGAGGGGATCAGGTCACGCACTTATTAGGGGGAAATTAGTAGAAAGAGTTAATGCACTCAGATATGTGAAAACACTACTTTTATTCAACTTGCAATAATTACACAGAAGCTGCTCAGAGGCGCAACTCAGTAACCACATACACTGTACAACAAAATGCTATAAGGCAATAGCTAGAGGGACTAGTTTAACAACTTAATTAATGTGCTACGACTCTTAAGGAGTCTGACTGTGCCTTCGCCTATCCTTTCGTCTAAGGAATCTAGTGCGCACTAATGGGAGCTATATTTACCCTGGACAGTATCGTAGACGACTGCGAGAAGACACTCTCGTAGGCGGCTGAGGACGGCATTGATCTCAGGCCATTTGCCTGGTGGTCCTCCTTCAGGGTGTCATTCGGGCAGGCTGGATCAAGATAGCCTGAGCCGCCATTGATCCAAGCTTATAAAGTCGCTGCCCTGGCCTCGTTACCCTTTCCCCGGGAATGTTGCCAAAACAGCTGGACTGGCCTGCCGGGGTCGCGCAGCCCCGCATGATTGCAAGCTTCCTGCCAACCCTAGCTGTGGGTGACCGCAGCATGACACCCCATCTCCACAAGACTCATGCATCCTCGCATGAGAGAAGAGGGTCCGGACGATGCAGGGGATGGTATGAGGGGAGGCCGGGCCGCTGGTGAAGTATGGCTGCGTCGCGGCGAAGGAGTAGCCCCTTTACCATCGGCACAGAAATGCAGAGAGCCACCGGAAAGGGTCTGTCTTCTATGCAGAATCCAACAGGGTATCACAATTAAGTGTCCTTCCGCGCACTGACATTAATACTCCCTAGGACGCGGGCAGTTGCATGAGACTAGGGATGACATTACAATTGAGGCTTTTTGTGTAAGATGTCAGTGGGTCTGCAAAAGTTTTGAAAAATGTATTTTTAGACCACTTGTTTTATGACTGATACATATACATATCTTGTTAAGCTTGCCACTTTTCTTTGAACATATATACTATAGAAATCTATTTACATTAAACTGACAAGGATTTGTAGGTTACGAGTTGTTTTTATGTACACTAAGTTATACTGGTGAAAATTTGGATTGACATCGACTAATATTCTCGCATCGTTAGACGATGTGTAAAGAAAACTAAAGGAGTTATAATATATACACAACATTATTCTTTACTTATTAATTACTAAAATTTGTTACAGGCTGCTTAAGGTTACTATACATAGCCAATTTTCTGCCACACTTAATTTGACGTAATTTTGTGGAATTATTTGCGTAAGGTATTTAAATTAGTTATTTTTATACAAATTACCATTAGTAACTTTTTGTCGCTAGAAGTCTCTACTTCTATATATTACAATTTGTTAAAAGATCGCTAGACTAGGTACACTTTTTGACGTTGGGTCATACAAAGGAAAATCTCGGATTAGCATTACATTGATCTTCACAGTATAACAAGATAAAAATTGACTGAAATTAAAAGTTCTAAGTGTTTATACTTGGTGTGCCGGCACAGTGACATTAAACTACGGCTGCTATGGTTTCGTGTTTTTTCGGGAAAATAAGAGGGATGTGCGCTCGGCTCCGTTTATTAAGTTAGTTAATCCCCTTACTTGAAATACGTAAAATATGAAGGTACCGGCACCGACTGCAAAAGGTGAGGAAGTGTTGATAGTAGTGTACTTTTTATCGGTTATCATTCCGCCATAGCGCCACAAGGTTCGTGATGAATGAATCTAAAAACTTCTACATTAATGTGATCCAAAATTTGGCAATTGCAAAGCTGGCAGATTACCATAATTGACAATCATTGTAAAAAAAAATATTGAACTAACAATTCAACACAATAAAATAAGATCTTTAAATTAAATATATACATATCAGTCTTCGTTTTGTGAACAATAAAATGTTACAATATATATGTATAGTCTAGATAAGTGCATCTTATGTTATCTATACAAGAAAGCGCCTTGTTTGCATCGTATTATAGTGAGAAATAATAGTATTAAAACATATGTACATATATATGGGGCCCCTGAATAAAATTAAATATATATAATTTTAAACTTAACTCATATGGCGTTCTCGCCGCACGGGGCAATCCCGTCTATAGCTGCTTTCTAGCGCTCAGGTGTGGAACCGTTTCTTACAGCACTGTCCACTGCTGCCCTATTTTGCAAGGAGTGTGCATTTTTCATACCTACGCACGTCTGTCACGTAAGCAAGTTACGATGTCTGCTAAAAGAATGCGCTGTCTGTATTGGCACACAATGCTACAGACGTACTAACTTCGTCTTCTTACTGGATAGTATGCGTGACCTGGCGTACCATATGGAACTGTATTTTGCCCTTTAAATTTGTGTAAATATATAAAACAAAAATGGACAGTGCAGTTACTCATGGGAGTGTCCTATATAGAGCTGACAAATAATTATTGCCCTCTGTGGTTGAAATTAATTTGAATCAATGCCCTATAAACACCTGTGTATTTATACTTCACTTTGAGCTATAGTATACTGATTTTTCGAGCAAAATAGAGATTTTCACTAGTTTGTAGTACACTAACGCTAAAGCGACAATAAGGGCCCCTATTGTTGTTAAACTAAAATAGTTAAAATGCTCTTGTGATATCACTGAAAATACTGGATTCTGTGAGACGTTATGCTGGGTTCATACATAATGTACCGCTGGAAACCTTGCATGCGAAATTTTCCAGTCAGTGTTTAATGTCTCATTAATTGAGTAAAACGCAATGCCTTCGTTTAAAGTGAAATGAGTGGCTTCAAAATGATTTGGCGTAAGCCAGTGGATTAGCAGTATTGTGTGGGCGACTCCTGCTGACGGACTTGTAATATCAGATATGTGTGTAGCTCGTACGATCGTATTGCACTTGTATTTCAAGGGAACCTATGTCAGTGTTATAAATAGATTGATTTAGTGTCTTTTTAATACATCTCAATGCTAATGTGCCAGGCGCAATAGTTATACTGTAGTGATGTGGTTGAATCGCAGTAACTTGTTATTGGTTGCGTGGAACACAACTAAATCTGCAATAAGCATACAACTGTGCGACACTATTTAGTTTAATTGCTGATTTCAGACAGCTTACCTGTGTGCTATCTGCCATTTGCTTGGAAATTAAAGACATGCTCTTTTCCTGGTTTGCCTCGTTTAATACCAACTTGGTTGTTTGTGATTTCATGTCGATAGCTATTGTCTTACTTGGCAAATCACTAGTACATATTTCACTTTGTAATTGATGCTAGTTATGTCCGCTACCCCTACTATTGCTAGTCTGCTCATTGCGTCAGCGAGTGTATTGAGTTTACCCTTAACGATCCGCGCTTCGAAGTCGTATTTCGTTAGCACAATTGCCAGTTTCTGAATACGAACATTGTGTTCCGCCATAGTTTTTAGGTAACGGAGGCTGGCATGATCAGCTTCTATAATGAATTTGTGGCCTTATAAATATTGTTTGAAATAGATAGCAAAATATTGAATTGCCGAAAGTTCTCTTTCTGTGGCCGACCATTTTTTCTTGTTCAAAGATAACTTCTGTGACGCGAATGCTATGATTGTGCGGTCTTTACTGTCCGGAATTTCCTACATCAGGACTGCATCTATAGTGGTTTGCGAAGCCTCACAAGCTAATATTGTGCAGCGACGACGTTCGTCAAATTTCGCTAGAACGAGCGGCTAAGTAGGGCAGATTTTAGTTTGTAAAACTCACCTTGTGCTTGTTCTGAACATTTCCATGTGACTGTTTCTTTTGTTAAATCAGTTAAAGGTTCGGCTAGTTGGGCGTAGTTGAGTATGTACCTGCGTAAATATGACGTAAGTCCAAGGAATGTGCGGACTTGCTTGACATTTTTGAACGGCGCAATTTGTTGAATGGTGGTTATTTTCTCGGGGTCGGTCTGAAATACTGACGGTGTAATGTAGTGTCTGAGTATCTCTATCTCTTGCTGAGCGAAATTACATTTCTTGCTGTTAATCTTAACGTTGTATTTACGCACACGATCAATCACTTTCATGATATTTTGCAGATGTTCACTGAAGGTGTTACCTATATTGAAAATGTTGTCTATGTAGGCGACAGCTGTATTCCAGCACAAAGGACCGAGCATAATGTCGACGAAATTTTGGAAATTGTTTGGACTTGCTGCAAGGCTCATTGGCATACGCTAAAGGCCAATTTGTGGTGGTCTTGTTTACGAACCAGTATGGCGTCGAATCCGCTAAACATATTGATGGACATTGTATGTTTAGAGTTCTGTAGTGTGCTTATAATATCTTCGGTACGTGGTATGGGATATTGTACTTTCTTGAGATGTTGGTCCAGAAGTCTTAAATCTGTGAGAAATCGTATGCCGCCCTGTCTTTGGAAATGACTAAGCTTGGTGCAGCATAGAGAGAATCCGATGGCATTATAATTTTGGAATCCAGCATCTGCTGTATTTGAATCAGTACCTGTTCATCTAATTTAGGAATAAATATATTTATCTATAAGATAGGAATATATATATATATAGTATAAGATATAGCTATATATTTTACATGTTTTCTTCTGCCCGAATATGTAGTTTGGTTTTCTCATAGTGTTCCCATAGTACAAAGTTCTTATATCTTTTTAGTTGTGAATTTTAAATTTTTCATTAATTATGTTTCTACGGTAGATTGTGAACATGTGACAACAAAGTTTACAAGCCTATGATGACATCCAAGTGTACTGATAATACTTTTCATTATACTAAAATAGTTTCTGCAGTCGTCAGGTTGGTCGAGTAGTCTAAGATGCCTGAATCAAGATCTGGTTCCCTGTAAGGGATCGTGGGTTCGAATCCCACACCTAACACATACATATTTTTTCAGACATAGATTAAAACAGTTGAGATGGCTTGTCTTAGTGTTAAAAGCATAACACAGTCTAGGAGATGATATAAGACATATCTGGGACTGATAGGTGATTGAGTGGGAGGAAAGCATATCCTATAAATTCATGAGCTCTCTCTCTCTCTCTCCCTGGTTCATTCGCAGTTCGTCTGTTCTTGCCGTTAGAGCTCTCTTTTTCCTATTGACTGGTTTGAAACCTACCTGTTTCGCTTTTAGACATATAAAAACTTTGTGTGACTCTGATACAAACCATCCAAAAATTCTTGTTCTCATCGTGAGGCTTCAACGAAAAAAATCATGGCGTGTTGTTTATGTGGTCAAAAAATTTAATCAGCTATTGTGAGTTATGGAAAGCATAAATCACTAGCAGTACTCGACAACGAAACAGAACTTGCATATCTACCTAAAGAATTTCTTTTGACGTATGCATGACACGAAATATCATGTGTTCATAAATATCTACCTGCTTATCTACAAGTAGATGAAGAGATTCTTGATTGTCTCCCATGTATAGAATGTTTTCAAGGTCATGGCACTGTTATGGACACATCACATTCAAGGAATTGGTGTAAAGTATACAGGGAACGAGCAGCAAAAGAGAAGATGTCTCCAACATTGAATGATGTGTAATAATGAAGAATGATTGTTTGATGGATGACTTCTCAGGTAATGAAGGGGTTGATTTTATTTCGTATAACATTGCATCAAGAATATTGTTTTTACATATTCATGCTCATCAGATGTATAGTGAGATATCTGAAATGTTTAACATAAACTAACTGTTCTGTTGTGAAAATAGTATATAAACATGCATACTGTAAGAATGTTTTTCACTTCTTTGCCAGTTATGTTGGAAGACAGATCGTTTAAAGTGGAAACATCTAGTGACTGTGTAAGCTTTTGTAATATCAATATGAAAGCAAAAGTCGAAGACATACCATCGGCAACACCAAGGGATGTTGAATATACGTTAGAAGCATTACACAAACAATGTTGCTATTGTGGAAATACTTTTACTACACGTCGTAGTGCACACATGAACGTAGTCTTTGTTTGTTCAGCCCATCGTACAAGGCGTTCTACTGTGATAACTACATTGCTGTGTTTACCCGCAGTGATAAGCTGTATAGACACAATAAACAATGCAATGGGAATGTCTGTCGTTCATCGGAAATCGAGTGCAAGTATTGCAGCAAGACAATCATAACTAACTCTAATGTCAAACAACATGAAGCTAGTAATTGTATGTTTAGCACTTCATACCAGCTGTATCCATGTGAAAATTGTGGGTTGGTGTATGCGAATCGGAATACCTTGAATGTTCCCAAAAAGATTTGTACTGTAAAAGTAGACTAAAACATAAATATTGTTATTGAATGGAAAATATGTTTGATTGTATGTAGGTGATATTATGTAATTTTTTGATAAGTGTGTGAAATGAAGTTACAGTGTGTGGAGGAATATTGATTCTATTCATTTTGTCATAAAACATACCTGATATGTATATATATATATATATATATATATATATATATATATATATATATATATATATATATATATATATATGTGTGTGTGTGTGTGTGTGTGTGTGTGTGTGTGTGTATTTTGAAAGAAAATAGCAAAATTATTTTTTACGTAAAGAGTCATCTCTGAATAAGGGAAGGATAACCTCTAATAATTAATGATAGATGTTTGGATCGCAAGAAATAATAAGTTGTTTCCTCCTGCTTACTTGTGGATAATTTGAATATTGAGATAGTTGCATGACTTCAGTAAATTCTCCAATGATATCTACCTCCAGTGGTGATTGCTTTGGTAGTAGTAGTAGTTAGGATAAATGAGATCGTATTTGATTGAATAGGAACTATTGCTATCTGATGTTGTGAAATAGAGTATTGGCCATATGTCTATTTGCATAACTGTTCGAGCAGTTTAAGATGTTGGATTCAAACTCTAACTCCTTGTATGGGGGGCGTGGGTTCGAATCTCACTGTCGAGAAAAATTTGTAGACATATATTTAGATAGATGATATGTTTAACATAAACTGTTTGATCTACAGTCTTAACAATTTATATAAGAAATAATGGTTATTTGCAAAGCCAAATGGAAGAAACTTTTAAAGATGTAAATGAATGGTAATGTGATGATGGAAGTATATAAAATAACTGTTTGAATGGATGCATAAAAAGTGTTTAAATATCCCGGATGAAATATTTCATTGAGTTTATGTATTGAGTGTCAGCTCTTCAAAATAGATACCCACATAGTAAGTACAGAAAAAAAGGACAGTTTTTTCATGAATATGTCGAGAGCAAATGAATGTACAAAGTCTAGAGTAGAGCCTTCCTCTATGGATATACCTTATATCAGTGTTGTAAGATTATATATGGAAAATGGTGTTGTTAACGTGGAAAAAGATCTTCAGCAAAAACCTGTCACAACGTCGACGCCATGAGAGGACTACTTCTACAAATAGCCATTTTCGTGTCATGAGGTATTACGGCAGTGATAACATACAATTTTTACTAGAGAAACAATGAAGGAACACATCGAGATCTGCAAGGGTTCGTCTATTGATAGCCCACAAGTGATGTGATCCATGCCTCCTGCTATATCGATGCGTAGTTGTTTAATAGTGTAGGAACTTTTTCCATATTACTAGGTCTCACGGTTATTTAGGAATCTGGGTTTCAAATTTATGAGTATTCAGGCTTCCTGTGACTGGTTTTCGAGATAGTGAAACAATTTCATGGTCGATTTCCAAGATGGAGGCGGCGTCGCCATTTTGTAAACAGTTCTATATAAACCAATATTTGCTATCTCCATGAATATTCAGTTCGAGGCATGCAGACAACGTGATCGGCTTCCATCCAGCAAGAGTGTATCATTACGTAAAACCTGGAATAAATAATGTTGCCTATAGTTATTGGCCTGATAGCAAACTCAAGAACTATGAAGAGTTTTGCGATGATATTTTGCATTGGCTCAGTTCTGGGAATCCTGAGTCGTTCGAACCTTGTCAGCAGATAATCGACTGTACCCCGGGCGACGGCAAATGTTGGCTTTTATACACGCGAGAAAATACAGAACACCTGTGTTCGCCTGACGAGGTGATAGCTGCTGAATTATGTAGAGATAATTCAACCATGCAGCCGTCAAACCGTGCGTCATCGACATCGAAGCGTCATACCTCGAAGGCCTCCATCGCAGATCCATCTATGTCGGGGTTGTTAGACTCAGGCACCGCAGTACACCAAACTATTACCTCTGAACCTCACCATAGCGCAAATTACGCTGTGAATTGGCTATTTACAGAGGTAACAGACATGCTTCCTCTTGTGGGTGATTAGATTTCCAAATCAGTAATTAAGTCAATTTTAAAATTATTCTTTGATAAGATATTCGATGCTCTTTGAAGTTTGTGGATTTGCATTGCTTTTGGATAAATGTAAGGTATCATTGTTCTAAACGTTACACAAATTCCTGTGTATGTGTCATTATTTCATGTTGAACTGTATATTGAACAAAACATATGAAAAAACAATAAGTTGTAAATATAATGTAATGTAAGAGTGTGTGTTTGTATATAAATTTCTTGTTCAAATAAACTAATTACATGTTAAAGATATTTAATTTAGATTGATTCCTGTGTCATAAATAAATAACATGTGATGATTGAAGTTTGCATGGGAAAAAAAATGCCTAAGTAAAAATATGAGAGAAATAATCTACTTTTGAATGATAGGTTTCTAAGAACAAGTACCTATGATAATGATGATGATGATAATAATAATAATAATAATAATAATAATAATAATAATAATAACATACCTATATAGTCAAATACAAATTAAATTAGGAAGTACTATACATAAAATTGGAAAAGGTAAACAGTTCATTCTGTTTAGGATGTTAGAAGTTGATTTGTTGGCTTTGCACTCTTCAGCAGAAACTTTGCAACAAACAATGGAAACTGATGAAAAGTATTGTGGTTTTACTCTTGCAGCGGGTGACGCATTGTCTGAATTTCAGTATCAGCATTGTCATAACATAACATGACATAGGCGTCATGAAACAAGTAGTTGTGAAAGGAATCCTGAATTTGTTAAGTACAGTTGTATGTGTTGTGAGCGTACATTTACGAGAAAATCCATATTAGCAAAGCACATAGCAGTAAGTAATATTAATGCATTAACAGGAATTAAACCTGTATGTTGTTTCTGTGGACAAACATTTATACCATATTGTTGTGTGGGGTGGCAGGAAATTAGATAGGGCTCCAAGAAATCTCAATAGAATGTAAACCGACGTAGAATATGTTTAGGTTTGTTTAAAAATGTTGGTGTACTAAGGAAGCATGATATAATTTGCAAAATTTCCTTAACAAGAACTAGTAGTGATTCGATTACATTGTCATTCTCTAAAATGGAAGAGGATAGAAAACCTCCTCACAAGTGTGAATCCGGTGGGAAGGAATTTGTTTCACTTTGCAAACTGAAAAGACACCAAAGAAATATTTGTTTGTTAAACATTGTTAGAAAAAAATATTCCTGTAACAAGTGTATGTCTGACTCCTACCTAGGAGAACTTAACTGTTGGCATCCCACCTAAGAGAAATGAAATACTTGCATCCCAGAAAGGACAATTAACTACTTGACTGCCATATAGGCGAACTGAACTGTTGTCATCCCACCTAAGCGACCATTAAGGTCATATACAGCTTGAAATCATATGTCAAGTAGCTGCGAAGGTAATGAGGTGGAAATCTCGCTTGAATCTGGAAATCACTGTCGATTTTGTAGGAAGCCATTCACTTTACATAGCAGTGGCGTCTCGTTAGGGCAAGTAAGTCAAACAGTGTTTGCCCAGACAGTTTGCTGATAATGTTATACTTAAAATAAATATTAAATTATTACTTGTATTTAATTTAAGGTAACATTTTACTCATGCGGTACACATTCTACTCGGTAAACAATACTGTACATTATACGAAAACAACTCATTGACTAGAAAAACCAAGATGTTTGGAAGCGCTGTAAATAATGCTTTCAGCAGGTAGGAGGTCGCAATGGTTTCCCAGCCGTCGGAGGGGAGGCAGGACAGGACGACCGTCGGGGGAGGGGCGGGGGCTTATGGCTACGCCAACCTCTGTTAGAAGCTGCGATGGTAGTGCTTTCTTCACCAAACTGAAACGGACATAGCCGAAGCTGGCCTAGCCGCAGGCAGTTGGCGTGGTGTAGTTTACAGTAACTAGATCGATGTGTGGTCAAGTTCGCACGCACAGCACGAATCGTATTGTTTTTATTTAATTTAGTTTTGTTTCTGAGAATGTTATACATATTCGTGCGCGATGTACACCCTACATAAAAATTATAAAATTTCCGTGTGAGACTGAGAACCGAGTAGGTACAATGAGTAAAACAGAATCATGTGGATGTAAGTGTGGTGTGTGTGGATTACGAGTGAAGCATTTTTCCAGTAGTGATTTCACTTTTCAGGAAAAATGTGACATGAAAAGGGTAAGCTGACACCTGAACTTATGATCATGATAAAACGCAAGATAGGTAATTTTGTACGTCATTTCAAAAAAAAAAAATTATTAGAAACACTCATGGTTAGCTGGATGTAACGGCCTAAACAAAATGTTTTGCTGGCCATGTTTATTGTTTTCAAAGGATGTTAACATGTGGGTTTTTAAGTTAAAACATTAATTTACTATATATTAATTGGATGGACACGAATGATTGCAGATGTAATTATAAGTGTAATTTGTGCTCAGTTATCAGAAATGTTAATGCAATGCTATAAAATGTTATATAACTCTGTACCGGTGAAAAATCCTTGTAAATTCTCTATTTCAGTATACAGAGCAGAAAATTAATCATAATGAAAGTGATGTAATAATATGGTCACAGTCACGAGTTTGCGGCTATTTTAATCAAGTCGTTGTCTAATATGATAATGGCATGTGCTCTACCTGTACAATCAATGACCTTGGACACTGATCAGACCAACCACAGTTAATTACCAACGCGAGACGATCTGGATGTCCTTCGCATACGTCACACTTCCCTCGCCGGCCCTCAGATGTTCAGCTGTCTCTAGCGGGTGCATAACAGCTGGAGTGAAAACATCAATATGCGAGCGGTGTGGGAGTGCGTGTGCATTCTATATGTGCGAAGAGCATAAATTAACATACGTATTGAATTTTCATTGATATAATTACCTGTTGCAACAATGGCAAGATAAAGTTCTAAACAGTGAATGCAGGGAAAAAATTTTAATGTGCTAATGAATCAGAGGAAGGTATTCGAATTCCACTTTCTGAGATAGTGAGAAGCGTCAGTGCAGCGATAGTTGTTTCACTCGCAGTTGTTTAGAGAATAAAACAGGAAGTAGGTTTAAAGGATGGTAAATTAAAATCTTTTTCTACCCCACACAAACATCGAGCGAAACGACAAATGAAGACTAACATTGACGATTTTGACATTCAGGTAGTGAGGTGGACAATAAATAACTCCTACATGATTGATAAGTGTCGACCGATTGTTGGGTCGGCCGGCAGTGCATTTGTGCTATTATGATTTGTACTCCTACAACATCGATTCAGAAGGAGAACAGTACTGGAAAAACGCGTGCACGCATTAGTTTAGAATCACATTTCAAGGCTGATGTAAATATTTGCTCTATAAGTACAATACAACTATGTACATGTATGAATGTATCAATAACACATGTTCCGAAAGCAGAAGACTGCTTTTCATGGCACATAGACCTATAGCTATTTAGTGATGTGGCCTGTGGGATGTCTGTCTTGTCTAATATATGCGTATTACGTCTGCATCGGGTTGCGAGACAAACTTTGTGGCGCGAACTATCGCTCTGGGTGACAATGTTCAGTGTATGTGCATCTAATTACACTAATTAGCAATTCAAGGACATTAGGGTATCGTAAACACCTGTTACATCCGTGATCGGTCCTCGCACACACACCGCATGATCTGCTCATATGTCCATATATCTTCGCAGCTGTGCTGCAGATGGTTGAAATGGAATCATCGGTTTATTTTTGGTGTAATATAGCTACACGATACGAACGGAGCAAGGATAATAGTAAATATGTTTTCAGCTCGGCTGTTATGACTTCGGCTACCCTCCCTCTCGTGTTCCCTCCCTCCTGTAGATTGTCACTGGACACTTCACATTCTGTGTTTCCTCTCCTCACGCTGTGCGAGAAGAAGCTTCTCTTTTGATGCGCACTCTACCTGCTTCGTTTTTTCCTGCCACCTGCTCGTTCGCATTGAGTACTTTCCATCTTTACACGAACGAGTAATAATTTTTCCTGTCTACAATTCTCCACAAACAAAATTGTTCCGTATGTAAATACCTCACTGTCGACGGGTATTAAAATAATATTGATTTTGAGTGGGCAAGATTCGTGGTTTGATGAAGGTATCTTTGTAATATTTTTCACTTGGGCAAATTTTATGTTTAAAAATATTAATATTTTTACAAGCAGTGTATTTTTAATTCAGGTACGGAAAAATGTTTAAATAGCGCCATTCTGCACCTTGAAATCCAAATTTTCCCTGAAGAGGGCCCCCGGAACCCCTCCCCCCCCCCCCGTAATTGGGGTGATCAACGCCACTGCTGCCCGCTTCACGCAGTAGCTTGCCCATGAAATTATAGCATGCATCGCCACTGTTGCATAGTAATATGTATCGTCACATGAGAGGCAATTGTTTAAAGAACCCTGAATGTGTCGTACACCGACGTTTGATGTGTGGATGCTTATTTGCCAGGAAATTTATTC
This sequence comes from Dryococelus australis, assembly GCA_029891345.1. Taxonomy (NCBI): domain Eukaryota; kingdom Metazoa; phylum Arthropoda; class Insecta; order Phasmatodea; family Phasmatidae; genus Dryococelus; species Dryococelus australis. The sequence goes on from CM056999.1 coordinate 24,152,990, forward strand.
TAGACAAGCATTTGCTCAAATGTAAACGTAATGTAATGCAGTTGTTTCTTTGTGTTTTTCATGGTTTCTGTACTTAATTGTGGGTAATATGTATTTCTGTAATATTGTTGAATGTTTTTAAGAATGCAATAATCATATATGTTTAATGATACTTATGTTTTTTATTTGGTGTGATGAAAGATTTGTTTCTGTGTGTGTGATAAGATGTATACATACATTATTATTTTTTAAATGAAATGTGTGGTTACACAAAGCTAATGTTTCATGCATATTTGGCTATCATCTGCTCTGCAGGAATATAAGTCCTTGTGATGGAAAACATTGTATGCGAGTGTTTTGAGTTGATGCTATCGAGAGTTTATGAATGGTTAGGGTATGGCAGACAACAAAGATGGATTATTATTGTGTGATGTGTTGACTTGTTTGCAGAAAGTTTATGCACCTATAAAAAATATGTTGTTTTACCCTGTTTGGTTAAGTATAAAATAATTATAACACATTACTTGATCTAGAAATGGTGAATATCATGTTAAGTGAGTTTGTAATGTAGTGGATTTTAATTTATTTTAATGTCATTATGTAACAAGGCAGGCAAATAAAATAATAGATTCTAAACAAGATTTTTTTTTTCGCAGTGATGTGCTACTCAATTTACGAGTGTATATAATGCGAGAAGTATTTTCTTTAATGCAGGTGATTGGATGGAAAACTTAAATTATCACTATACAACCTTTTTCTGCCATTTCCACACTAATACAAATTTTGATAGGTTGTGTGAACGATCTAAGCCGTCGGATTTAAAATCTGGCTCTCTGTAAGGACCATGGGTTTGAATACTATACTTGATCAATAATTTTCAAATATAAATTGAGATAGTGAAGATGTTTAAGAGTGTGAAGGAGATGTGTGTCTAAGATCGAGAAGGGAGTGCCCGATATGGGCGAAACTAACACGCATGTCCAATGCCTCATTGCTCCTATGAAGAAGACGCTTCTAGTGTTTCCATCATGAAGCTGTATTACGTAACTTAGAACTGTAGTAGTGGAACTATATTATACAACATGAAAGTCTACAGAATAAACTATGTTCGTATTATTCTACTTTTCTCTTGTAGTTTAAATAAACTGCATAATCTATGCTTTAAAAATCGATAATTGATCATTTTCAGGAATTTTCTCTTCAATCATACACTTAATATGAGAACAGTAAAAAATTATTGGCTATAAAGGTAATTTATTTTTTACTTTTATGTTACACAAAGTCATAGTTATAGAACATTCATTTGCTGAGATACGATATGCGAGCAAACAACTATAATTTCGCGTATACTGTTCCAGTACAGCTTTTCATAACATAAACTGAGTTCAGTGATGTAGGTATGTAACATGTTAGTATGTGATCACGTGGTTTGTGAAATGAGAAAATAAAATTTAAGTATCTTGAACTGGAAACGAATTCTGGTATCATTTCGTTTACCAAAAAATAGCATATACTTAAACTATTAAGTAAAATAAATATTTTTAAATGTCTTGTTTGGGATATAAAGTCAGTATCTATCTGCCCACCGGTTGTCAGAGCCTTAGTTTTAGGAGCACAATAATAATAATAAAGATGTTTTGATAGGGGATCTAACTCATAATTTCACAGGTACACAAATAAAATAAAAAATTTAAGATTGTTGTTTGGAAACCAGAGTAGGTAATAAAGTCAGTAAGTGTTCTGTTCGGAAATCGCATCTGTATTTTCAGAAAATGATAACGTGAATCCTTTTTCCAGAATTTGTTTAAAAATATGAAGTGCTTTGCTCGGGTATCAAATCAGGTATTCTAAAAATAACATTTATTTAGTTAGCCTCAACTATATATATTTTCAAATATAATTTTCTTGTTAAATTCATAAATAAAAATTATTAAGTGTTCTGTCCGAGAATCGAAGTCAGTGATCCAAAATACATCATTATAATACTCACGCCAGTACTCAACACTTAATTGTGACCTAGTAAACGTCGGAGTAAAATCTCAAGTCTATTACCAGTGAGTGATGACGTCACCTGTAGCATTAGGCTGTAATTAAAACCTGTTTATATTCACAATTACAATTGCCATAAGAATTGCCCTTTCCAATGAGGTGGCATTACACGAAGTGTAGATGCCCTATAGCCACCGACCTAGACTGGAGTGATATCCCTTCCAGTCTACAACTAACTTATAAAACAGTAACTCGTCGAACAGGAATTTAGTAACGCTTGGACAGGTGCGTAGAGAGGACCAGTGCTTACGCAACAGACGCCGTGCGTTTACGTCACAGAAGCAACATGGGCTGAATCTGGGAACCTGATCTGTAGTCGCCAAGGTCACACCCCAGGTGATCAACATGATAGTACAGCTTTGGTGGCCATCAAGTCACGTTGCGTCTCCCATCAACTTGTTATTGCGTCATTAAAATAAATATTCAAGTTTAACCACTCTTGGCAGCTTAGAAAAATAAATAAATAAAATAATTATTTAAAAAAGTGATTTGGGATATTACCCTTTTACAAAACAAAACCTTCTTAGTTCAGAACTAGCTCTCATGGAGAGAGGTCTTGTTATTGAGTGTTGAGTAATTGCTAATTATTAAAATTATTATTAATAGCTAATTATTCATTTGCTTAGCCATTAATTGCATACTTACCAAGTAGTCATTGCGTGGTCATTCGCATCATACTCTACGCAAGCACAATCGCCAAGTGATTATACAACACCTGGAGCCTAAGACAACGAACTAATCGGTTTCTGCAATACCCTATATATATACTATCCCATCATACTTGTAAACCAGTTCCGCCATCTTGACTAACTGGTTTCTTAATTACCCCTTCAAACCCTATCCAACCTTACTTTTAAACCTGTTCCACTGACCAAACTAACCAGGTTGTGCAATAAGCCCCTCCAACCCTATCTCATCATACTTGTAAACCAGTTCCCATAGCTACAAGACCTCAGTCTACCTCTGGCTGTCGGCGAGTCAAGATGTGCTGCATCTACAGTAAATTGGTTATTGACAAAATAAACTGGTTATCAGAACTGGTTATTTCGTCATTCCCAAATTAAAACCAATCTCTAGGTCAACCACGTCACATTCCCAAAAAAACACAAAGCCACGGGCAATGACCTTGTGTCAATGACCTTGATTACACTTCCAGGAATGCAGTTGCGGTTTTTCAAACCAGGAAATGCACTTCCGGTTTACACTTCCGGGATGCAGATGCATTTCCGGATGCACCACACGGTGTCCTTGACCGAGGGATGCACTTCCGTGTTAATTAAATGAAAGTGGCGCCATTTTGAATCAATTATGTCACAGAACATATATATTCGCTCTACTATTAATTGTTTTCTTGATATAGTTGTAATAGATATATTTTTATATTTGTATATTTGTACGATAATTTGTGTACAGATCAAGGGTTTATCATTATGTAACTTGTGTACAGATCAAGGGTTTATCATTATGTAATTTGTGTACAGATCAAGGGTTTATCATTATGTAATTTATGTACAGATCAAGGGTTTATCATTATGAAATTTGTGTACAGATCAAGGGTTTATCATTATGTAATTTGTGTACAGATCAAGGGTTTATCATTATGTAATTTTATGTTGTTTTTGATGACGGTCTGAACTTCAGCAGAAGAGTTTCTCACTTTCATGCTCATTTCGTTATATTTAGTTCGTGCTCATTTGTTATTAAGTTGTTTGTGTCTGTTTTTATTTTAAAAAGTCCAATAAATTGTGTAACGAGTAACCATCTCAAATTTAGTAAGGGTTTAATTTTTGGTATAAAATTTTTGTATAGCGATTTTTGATACGGGTCTGGACCGAGTAGTACGAAGTCACTTTACTCTCTGAGGAGGAAAGTGGAACGAAAATATTATTAAAAAAAAAACTGTTTGGCAGACGTCATATAGTCGCTTCATCATGTTGTGCAAATATAATGCAGTCATACGCCTGTTAGTTTGTTTCCGAGTAATGGAGGCTGCCGAGATGTGGTGGCTGTGAAGATAATTCCATCTGTTGATGATCCCGGGATGATGATGAGTCGGGGTCCCCTTCGAGATTGGCCACCTTGGACGGGTTCCTGGCGGCTGCTGACTTGGGTCTCTTCAGAGGAGGACGGTGGATGAGATTGCGAGTCTCATTCACTGCAGGAAGTTACTAACTACGTCGCCAACTTGACTGCGAGCGGCGCTACAACCGAAGTCCCGTGTGCTTGCTTGAAAACCTGCTGGCCTTACCGACACTGCACGATGCAATATCGAACAAAGTTTATATTACCTTGAATTGAAAATATGCAATAGACATGTGTCCTGCTGAGCGACGTAATAATAATCATAAACTTTTTATCTTTTCCTGTAACTGTGATGTACACGATGAACGAAGTACGTTTACCTTTTGTTCATGGGAGCCCGAGACGTGGCCGACCGTCATGCTGTAAAGCAGCTGTTAGTCTGAGCAGCCCGGAAAACATGGTTCATTGACTTGCCACCTTGGGCGCTCATGTTGCTCTAGGTGTGAATACTAGCGCGTATTGCACATTACAGATGGCACCACAAGAACTTTATTTCTGGGAAAATAACTCCTTCTGGAAGGTGCAACTGCTGCCCATTGGTTGAATTAAAAATATGACTGTTCGTCCCTAACGTAGTAGGGTGTTTCTCTAGCCTAAAATATACTATGCATTAAACCCGCAGTCAACTGGTCTTCAGAGACTCGGCTACTGGTATTCCGGCACGATAAAAGTTAAGTAAAGTCCTAACATGTATTTAGGCCAGTTAATTGTAGAAATGGACTTCCTTGATTGTCCATTTAGGCAGTAGAAATTTTATCTGGTATCCCTCGACATGGTTTGGGATGGTTAAGCACTTTAAAAGTCTATTGAGAAAAGCCTGTTAGTTAAAAATATTGTTTTTGCCTTTGACTTGGCGTTTTTCAGTAACCGATGTACCGTAGTTTCATTACAAAAAGTAAAATTCTGTATTTCCTAGGTTTATTACATATTTGAAAGAAAGTAACATTTTCATGTAAGATATTTTTAAGTAAAGGGGGGTCCTTAAATATGTTGCAATGAAAGGGGAAATTGAGAGAAATCTTATACGACTTTTAAAAGAACACACGTTGAGTAAAGTACAAACGTATTTGAATGTCAAGTTAAGTTTTCATACTGTGTTGTGATAGAATTTTAAAGGCTGTTTTAGTATTTAAATTGGTCATTTTTAAGACTTACGATAATTATGGAAGCTTTTAAAATCATAAAAGAGTTACTTTATGCATAGCCAAAATAAACTCATTTGAGTGTTTTAATGCTTAAGATGTGTTATGTTGTGGATGGATACGTAATTTTAAATAAAGAAATATATAAAATTATAGTATGTAAATTGGAAGTAGTTTTGTATTTTGATTCTTGCATGAGTTTTGTAACGTGTTTTGAAAATATACAAAAGTTTTCCCATACAGTGTGCGAATTTCTGTTTTCTAGAAATACTGGGTGCCTAAACTGTAGTCAAAAGTTGGTTTGCTGGCTGTGTATTTCTGTTTTCTAGAAATACTGGGTGCCTAAACTGTAGTCAAAAGTTGGTTTGCTGGCTGTGTATTTCTGTTTTCTAGAAATACTGGGTGCCTAAACTGTAGTCAAAAGTTGGTTTGCTGGCTGTGTATTTCTGTTTTCTAGAAATACTGGGTGCCTAAACTGTAGTCAAAAGTTGGTTTGCTGGCTGTGTATTTCTTGTTTTCGTGGCGCTTCTCGTGTCGTTCTAGTTTGCAGAACCTTGATATTCAGAAATGTATAGTTTTTCGCATCATATTTCCTTCACATACTTTAAGGATCACATACTTAAGTAATTCAAATAGAAAAAAAAACTAAACTACTTAATAACAGATGTTTTGTCGAGGAAGATGCGTGTTTCGCCCCAGTGTGCCGCGACCCAGCATGCAGGCAGCGCCTCGCTATTTGTTTCGCAAGTACCTACTGCACATTCTCGGGCGAGTGTCGTAGGCCTATTGTCACCTCCGTGACCCACTTGCTGTTTTGTTTTGTTTTGTTTGTTTGGACAAGGCAAGACAGTCACTCGCTACGCAAGTCGTCCGCCATGACGCTTCCAATTACCAATTATAAATGGACTCGCACTCCCACACACAACAAGACCATTCACCGAGGGAGAATGCTTTTCCCCTTCGCCACCTTTATAATCGCTGTGTTGCCATTGAGTCTCAAGGACGAATGTGGTGACCTAGTTTAGCGTCGTATCAATTCATTGAAGCAATTTTTTCAATATAAATCGATTTTGGCAGGAGAAAGATTGAATGTCTTCGAGATGACGATGATTGCCTCAACTCTAAAAAAGTGAGTGAGCGAGGTAACGATAGAAAACCATTACTTATTCACTACGTTCACTGTGAACTGGCGTAGGGAATGTGTAAAGGCGCATCTACAATTGCCGTGAATTACAGAGCGTTACTTACAGGGCATTAGACTGAATCTCGACTGTTCACAATTGGCCTTGAGTAATTTGCAGCAGTTTTGGGTGACCAATCACGTTAGAATACGTAAACGGGAAATATTTTATGTCCTCACGATATAGTTTTCATTCATTCGTTCGCTATCTTGGTTATGAATTTTATATATATATATATATATATATATATATATATATATATATATATATATATATATATATATATATACCTATATATATATATATATATATATATATATATATATATATATATATATATATATATATATATATAGGTGCCAAGGAAAACTATAACTTGCTATTTGTTTTCATTATGAATGACATGGAATTAATAGATTTACTTACGTATTTCCACGTATTTCTACGGGAAGAATCAAAACAATAACAAAGATAACACTTTACTGCACTGCAGGAATCCGAAGTCAAATACGCTCCACTCTCGATTCTTGCAAACGTGATTTGACTACTACGGTTATTATGACGTTCTGCATTCTGATTCGCCGGCGTTGAAAACGTGGGGCAAGATACTCAGTGATGGCTATCTTTCACGTCCTGCATGCCATGTAAGTCAAGCCGAGTCATAGTTGGGGATGTTGCCATTTAAGGTTCAGGTATTCAGTTTCTTATGAATGCAACGTCGTGCAATTGTAGACGAGCCTTTAGTACATATATTCAAGTATTCTCAATATCATCGAATGAATACGAGCTTATTTACTTCCAGAGGCACGCGCATGACTAACTCATTTGAAACTACACTTTGGTATCGCAAGTTCCGGCACAAAAACTGTTGATATGAAGAGCTTGCAGAATACAGACGAACAATGATCTCTCAGAGAGAGGGAAACGTATGTGTTCATAAAACCTACTTTACACATTTATTTTCCCGTGGAAACATTTGTTAACATTGGCGAAGCATCGAACTGTGACTAACGACATTTTAATCTGTGGAAATAAGTATAATGTTTGACCTGCCTGTAATGCAGATAATGTGATGACATGATAGTTGAGATCGTTTGATTCATTTGTGTACTTAATGAACGTTATTGTTCAAATTTCTTGCTTTTGTGATTGACGAATGATTCTTTGATGAGTCCCAGATCGATACTCCCCTCCCCTATTCTACATAAGGCAATCCTTCCCTTCGTTTTCCACGGCGTGACGAAAAATCGGGATGTAGATCTGCGAATGGAAAATAATATCTGTGATAATAATATTATATCTTACACATGCACAAGTAGATAAGTAATTAAAATCTGCGTATGGCTCAATTTTACGACGTTACAGAAATGAAATGAATGTAAAGAAATGAATACTTGTCTTGAAATCGACGAATGCTTTTTTGAGGGAAGGCGGGCGCTGCCAATCATTCGAGCCGCTGTTCTTTGCATAGACTGAAGCCGATATTACACGACACCTGCAGCCGTACTTGGTTCTTGTACAAGCCTGTACAAGCCCTGGTGCACGAGCCGGTATACCAGGCGCTATATGAGCCGCCATGGAAGATTCATATTACACGACAGCCGTTTGCGTACTAGCATTTGGCACACTTGGTGGGTGCGTAGTGTGTGGTTTGTAGTAGATATGAACCACATTCCTAGAACTAATACCAGTTAGTAACTTGCATAGGCCTATGAAGTAGCTGCCACATCTTAATATTGATATATAACTGTTCGCCTTTTACATCAATTGATTGCTTACTAGTGCCTATAGTTTCATTCATTTTCTTCAAAATTGCCATCACTAGAGTACGAGTGTGTTATTTTTTAATTTTGATGAAAATTATTGACCGTTTGAAAAATAACGTTTTTTCTTTACGTACTGGGATATTATCCGCATGTAAAATTTAATGATTAAAAACATTTGGGCTTGACGGAGTTTTGATATCACGCCCAAAATGTCTCGCAGTTAGGAATGCAGCGATTTTACCAGTGGAATTATGGTACGAAATACCGTGTGATGGTATGGCAAAAATGGGTCGTTGTGACATTGTACCATAATTATATTACAAATTATGGTATGCACTTATGGTAGCGTTAGTTACCCGAAGGACTAACCTGTTTTAGGGGGGATAGAGGGTTTAAACAGAAAGTAAAATACCCAATTACAACCAAATACGATAGAAAAAAGGGCATATAACACTTTCCGATGACGTAAAGAGCGGCGGTGGGGGGATTGGAGAGGGTTGTAGGTTCAAAGGGCCTTGCGTCCTCTGAGGGGGCTAACCTGTTTTAGCGGGGGGTAGAGGTCTTAAAGAGAAATTACGAAGGGGCTAACCTGTTTTAGGGAGATAGAAGGGTTAAAAAGAAAGGAAAATACAAAATCTCAACGAAATACGATTTAAAAAATGAGCCATATACCACATTCCGATGGCGAAAAAGGAGGCCAAGGGAGGGAATTTTGAAAGGGGGGTGGGGGTGTAGTCTCGAAGAGCCTAAACTCCTATGGGATAGGGTGGAGTATAGAAAGACAACCTCCTGCAAAACCGCGAGCAAATAGATGACACTGGGGCCATACAGAAGTTTGGGAAAATGTGAAATGGACCCCCAGTTTCCGGCTATCTCCTCTGGAAGGAGGAGATTAGTGGTGTGAAGGGGGGAGGGGTCCCTGAGAGGAAGGATCGGATATGGGTGAGGGGTCTACTTCCCTCCCCCGCCCTGTCCCTGCTTCCACGGTCTTTCAGTTTGGTCACAGCGGCTCCCCAAATACAGCGTGTTTTTGAGCAAAAAATATATGTTATTGATTAATGAGTATAAAACTTAGAACTGGAAGAAGGTGTAAATTTCCTGAACCTTTTACTTGTCACCGCAAACTGTTATTACTTTATATTTGTATGAAGTATTGTAACACGTGAATATTATTCGTGATTAAGTTTCCCTCAAATAAAAACAATAACTTTACATACTTTCTGCAAAATGACATGATAACATCACGTTTTTTTTATGTACCAAAAAAATAAACTCAAAGATATGAGCTAATTCACAGTGAAATAAGATGCTGTGTGCTACTTTGAAAATGTATAGACTCACAGAAGGAAAGTTTTGTATAATATTTAAATACTGTGGGGGAAAAATGAATAAGGAATTTTTTTATTTGTGGCTGTCTCTGACTTTTATGAAGTACATTTTTCTAAGCATACCTTGAAATTATTTATGAGGAGCTGTTACTGTCAACCCAGTTACAATTATTGAATTATTGTAAATAATTTAGACTGTTTTATATGTACGTCCCAAAACTGTGATTGTTTAATGTCGCTATGCATAAGCTGTGTGGTCTAAATAAATCTCATTTGAGAGGAAAACATTCAGAGAGAGAGAGAAAGAGAGGGAGAGAGAGTAATTGAACAGTGTTTATGTCCTGCTGCAGTTCTAACCTGGTTAAAATTAAAGTTATTGTTATTTTCGTAGGTGAAACGAATTATAATACATAGCCAGCTAACAATAAATATACCAACTGCCCAAACATAATATTTACATTAAAAATATGTGCCCACATTACGAAAAATTGTATGAAATAAACTCATAATGAAAGAACACAATCTAAACAATAAATATGGTAGGCATCAAGTGTTTTCAGTTTTCTTCCGACTTCAGTCTATATTGCTCGTTAGAATGAGTTTTTGATAATATTATGGTGGCTTGTAACAGCGAGGTCTTGAGAGAAGATGAGGGTGAATCGATGTAATATGGAACAGTGATGGAATTAATGGGCGTGTGAAACGGGAGATCCCCTAGAAAACCCACCTACCACATTCATCGTCCGGCACGATTCCCGCATGCGAAAATCCGGGAGTGACCCCGCCAGAAAATAAGCCCTATTCACCTATGTGGGAGGCGAGTAGTCTAACCACTAAACTATCGTGGCCCCTGCTAGTGGAGCAACCTCGACTGAACAGGAGACGAAATAGTACGTAACTGCGTGAACAGACTCAATGTGCGTGTTGTTTAAAGAAGAGTAGAATGGAATCATAACTGAAACAAGGGATTTTAGTTGTGAACTTGTGGACGACCCGCCGCCATCTTGGATGACATTGTGTGGGACCTCCTGCTCTGTCATTCCACTGGCAACCATTTGGGTAATCATTATGTTGGACACTATCTTGGTAGCCAGTATGCATCGCAACTTAATGCTCTTGCATTCCACCTCGAAAGTTTGCACTCTGTCATTCCTCTCCAATGGTGGCCATCTTCGATTCCTCTTAACGCTCTTGCATTCAATCCTAGCGAATGCGTCAACTTCACACTCTTACATTCTAAGCGTTTCCTCGGAGTCCTCCTGCTTTTTCGCTCCCTCAATTCATTCTGAAATGGTATCTCTCTCTTACTTTCTATTTCATTCCTCTCTTTCAGTCTTCTTGTGCTATCCCTAGGTGAGTTTTCTCATATACCTCCTGGGTCTCATTTCTCCTCTCGTCCTTCACATACCTCCATAGTAGTTGCCTGCTGCGAGCGTCTATCGTGTTTGTCGTCGTCGGCTGGAGACACCCATATTGAATTCCAACCACCATAATTGATTGCCGCACTCGCTACCAGTGTGTTTGAAACTCTGCAGTTTGTAACTAAGAGCACGGGTATCGGAGCGATCATCTTATGTGTTGGTTGGTTCACTCGTCGCCCGCAGAGGCACACTAGCATCGAGGTAGTGGCCGCAAGGAGCACTGGCAATTTAATTTACGTGTGTGTTTGGGAACTCAAAAATTGCGAAAGTGTGCGGGATCGTTCCGACGACCCTTGTATCGCCAGTCCGGTATTCTAACCACATGAACTCCATCACACATTGCATGGTAGGAGATAAAATAGGATATATACGTGCACTAGCCTACTCACTCGTCAGTCAATAAACATGTAATCAAGAAAAATAATCGACATTGAATCCTTGACTACACCAGTATAAATAAAATCGAAATAAATAAATACATTAAGGAAGAATAGATTGACGCACAAGGTGTTTGGGGATAGGAGCTAGAGCCGAGGAGCCACCATGTTGTTACATCACCCACCCGCCATATTGGATGTCATTGACACTGACCTTAACATTTTATGCGTGACCTTGACCTTAACCCCAGTGACCTCTGACCCCAAAAATCTAAAAATTCGAAATAATTCTAAAAAAATTATAAAAAATTGTGTTTTAAAAATTCGATAAAAATAGTTGAAAAATGTATTTAATAAATTTATTTTCAAAAATTTATTATTAAGAATTCTTTCTTCCCAGCAGCCATTTATTCCTAACAATATCACTTTTTTCCTCAAAATTCCCTCAGAAAATTTTGTTTAAAAATCTGTAAAAAAAAAGTTTAAATATTTATGTACGTTACTCAAGACCCCCACCTTTTCTTTTTCGTTCGTCATTTATTTACACGCTACTTGAGGTGGCTATCTAGGTGTATATTCGTACATCATTTGTTTATTCATTACTGGAGACCACAATCTATGTTTAAATCTTAATGAAGGACGCTATATTGGTAGGTTCTCGCCTATGTTTCCAATAAGTCACCATCGTGCCATCATTAACTCAGTTTAGATCGACCCGCCATATTGGTAAGCGACATTTTTTTATATGTTACCGGAGACCATCATCTTGGCACGCCCCCACATAAAAAAAAGTATTGAAAATTTTTATTTAAAATCTCTTGTGGGCATTCATCGCCTCCCTCCCGTTTACCGTCCATACGACAGTAATAAGTTCATGTGAGCGGTTCTTCGGGCGTTCTGAGGACTAGATATTATGGAGTTTTTTTAAATAAACAAAATTCTTTAAAATTGTTTTTGCGACATAACGAATATCTACGTAAGATGCAGGTGGGTTCCGACAACGCACGTCCCCGAGAAGATTACAGTTTTCTGGACACAACGTTTATAAGCGACAGTTGCTTAATAAGAGGACGGCAAATCTTCAGGATTTGTAAACCTCAGTGTAACAAAACGTGTCAAATACATCATGACATTGACATCGCCAATAAAAAGCAGGAAGAATCTCCAATATACGAGCCAATAAAAAAAATTCCAGGCATACTAAACGATGAAAAAAAGGGACACAGTCTCGTTACATCCCAATTTAAATGAAAAGTATAATTCCAACAGTCACAGATATAGCTGCCCCATCAAGTATGGAAAATTGTAGAAACAATCACCAACAATATGAATAAAAACAGAATTACACACAAAAACCAACGAAATATTGTAAACCAACCACGAACAACATGAATAAACTAAGAATTACACACAAAACCAACAAAAATTGTAGAACCAGCCACGAACAACATGATAAATAGAGAAACAAACGCCCACTCACATGCACAGAAGTACACGCCCACAACAAAGAAGAACAAAAGTTAGAACCAGGGATGACAAAATCCAAAAGAAATGGCAGAAGATACAGAAGTACGCACCCCCATGATGCAAAATTGTAGAACCAATGACGATCAATATTATTACGAGGTAGAGAGAGAGAGGGAAATAAAATGTAGAATCACAGTGAAAGAAAAATGAGCCAACAGCAAAATCTAACCTGCGAAGTCTCCACCACGTGCTGTAATGTTAAAATCAGCAGGGCCAGCAGGATACCCTGTACCCTAAATACTTAGTTGCAAACAATATAAAATTCTCATTTAATATAAAAGTAAAAAAAAATAGAATGAGATTTAATAGGCTGTTGAGGGGGGGGGGGGCGGAAGGGGAGTTGTGGATTGTTTTACACGCTTTGTAACAGAAGGTGTCAAAATTGCTTCGTGAGCCTGACTCTGATGAAATAATGCAGTGATGTGTTTCGCTTAATTAAACTACCTAATTCCTTGCACCCAGTGCATGTATACCATGCTACCAATCCCACTAGTAGTGAGGGTCGAGATATGTTACTATACTTAGAAATTAACACATTTAATACTCATCTTAGTAAACCTGGGAAGGGATACTTACATTCTAGTAAGGAGAAGTAATATTTAAAAATACATATGTGTTGTTTTATTCGACAGTCAATATAATTAAAAATATAAACATAAAATATGTACAATTAATATCGAAGAAAGAAATATAAATATTGAAAAATTATTAAATTGCCTTCAACAAAACACTGTCTCTTGTTATTTGCAAGAGCAAAAAATTGTAAAAACAATATTTTTTTTTGGTTTCTTAAAAAATAAATTACAATCTTCACAAGAAAATTTATAAAGTTAATTAATAAAAAAACAATCTAAAACCAAGAAAACCACAGGCCTAACCTGTGTTCTATTGGAGAAGAGGAAAAAGAATTTTGTAGGGCTAACAGGATGCCCTTCTCACTAATACTCCAGGATTAACTCGCCAAGATGTGAGTATAAACAAAACTCATTTAAAAAGAAACAAACGAAGTTATTTAAGTTACTGACAACAAACGGGATAGTGTACACTGCCCCATTTATTTCACACTGCAAATGGATTAGAGAAAAAAAGGTAAACAGTAAAAATTATCGTTCACAAAAGTGAAGTTGCTTAACAGAATTAACATGTATGTACACCGGAATGTTAGTTTGAAAACCAGCTTAAAGTAGCTATAGGGGTTAAATTAAAATTCCTAAACCCACATTAATCTTACAAGTAATTATGTTTGCTTAAAAAATTTATTCATATATAGATTGGCCTGATTACTGGAATAAACTTTAGGGAGCTTAGGAAAAAATTAGTTATGATACTAAAGTAAAGGTCAGAAGACTTTAAAATGAATAATTGAAGACACACCAATTTATCTTTAGGGAGGAACCTGGAAAAAATTATCGGAGTTCATAACCTAGACCTCTTTTTACATCTGTGTGGTGGTACGAATAAAAAATTCCGCCCAGAATGAACACAAAAGGAATGCAGAGCCATTTGAAACACATAGTACTACCATTAAACTTACTTCTAAGTTTACCTAAGAGGTCTGTAAAACAACTGCAATAGCAAAGGTTCCATCCTATGCTTATTGTAGAATTTAAAACAAAATAATCATAAGCTCATTACCTCCTTAGCCAGAGCTGATGAACTGGACATAGTTACCTGTCATGCTGATGACATGTTCTCTCGACACCTTCCTACATCAACTCTCTACACATGATAATTACTGACTGACTGTCTTCTATCATCTACTCCTTACTTAATAAAGCTAACTATTTAAAGGCATGTACGAGGCCATTCTTCATGTGAAACAGGGACGAATATCCTGACCACGCACAAAAACAAAGATTTCAACGTATACTTAGCATAATTGTCTTGTCACGGCCTCCTCCTGGTCGGAGACCTGCATCAAACTCTGTCTGCTTTTTCCATCTACCCGCACACCACTCTCGCGACCTCATCACTTAACCACAACACCACATGATCGCACCTGACTTCATGACCTTGGCCGATATCATTGCTGGCCAATCACAGCTAACCAATGCCGCGATCGATACTCGACAGCCAGACTGCAAACACCCCTTTCCCAGATAAGCCTAGCAGCAAAATGCTGTGTGCATCACAACAGCCCCACTACATTTGGAAAAACGTTGGCTCAGCTCACACCTTCGGCTCTGTATCTCGAATGAAGGATCATTACTGTTCCTTCGAACTGCTGAAGGGGAACTTTAACAAGTACCTGGGCCAAGAAAAATACGGCCAAGAAAAAGTCTGCTTATGCCAGTGGTGACGAAACTCTTTCTAATTAAAACAGCATGTGACCTCAGTTCCTTAAAAACCTTGATGTAAAGTAAAAAGCCATTATTATTTAAAAAATCTAAATATCGGAAAAGAAACAAATTCCTATACCAAGTTCACCATAACTTAAATGACCAAAACAAAGAATTGAAACGTAACAAATACAATCTTCGCCAAATTGAAACATCTGCTCAAACTAAGACAAAGCCATTAACAAAATTAAGGAGTCAATTCTTAAGGAGATACTATCAGTTAACTTTTTACTTGAACCTCGATGTCTAGTTTAATGCCAAAAATGTCCAAAACATAACACAAAAAAAAAAAAAAAAAAAACAACTTTAGAACCTCTCTTCCCAAAATCAATTTTGAAATATATTCATTAAATAGTTTATCACCACATTATTATTTGAAAAATACCTTGACTCTGAACATGAGAAAATGAACAAGTAATAAGTAGGGCTTAACCTAAGCAAAACAGCCTAATTCTCTAACCTAACCTCCCATGAAGGAAAGGCCAATTGAAAATAATGACAATTAAATTAAGAGTAGGTCTAGCGCATTGTAATAAAAAATAGAGGAATAGAAAAATTCCCTGAACACACAATTGAGGGCTTCTGAAAAAAAAAAAGACAAAGAGCAATCAAAAATACCACTTCTGGTACCAAGCTCAACAAAAAAGCCCAACTTAAATCAAAATTACAAAAAAATTTCTAACCCTAAAAATCTGCGTCGTAACAATATGAATACATATAGAAGTATACAGCAAAACAACAATCAGAAAATTTCAGGACCAACAACGAAAATATTAATAGAAGTTCACCACAATACCGATGAAAAAAAAGTAGAACTAACGGCAAACCAATACAGACAAAATTATATAAGACGCAGAAATATACAACAACTCCAATGATAAACAAGTTGCAGGACCAACGATGATAAAATACAGAATAAATACGGAAACAAACATCCACACGCAGGTGTCCAGCTCACAGCAATGAAATAATACAGAATACAGAAAAAAGGATCACATAAAACTATACAGTAGACACAACACTGACGAAAGATTGTAGCACAAACGACTAACAATATAAATAAATTTAGAAGTACGCAGCTCGCAACGATGATAAAATGTCATATCCAGTGACAAATAATGGAGAACCATTACAAAAAAATATATTTAAATAATGCATGCAGTAGTACACACCAATTGTGACAAAGAAAAGTAGAACCAGTGATGAAAAATTACAGAAAAGATGCTCTGCACTTGTATGTAGCTCACAGCAATAAAATAACAGAATACAGAAAAAATTTCCCACTCAGAACGATACAAGGACTAATGATGACAAAATATTAGAAGCAATGGTGAAAAATAATAACAGATATACGCACACCACCGACGAAGAGTATAGAACCAACAATGAAAAATATGAATGAATAAAGAAACAAACACCCGTGCACAGGCACAGAAGTATACAGCCCACCAAGGAAGAACAAACATCACTACCAGTAATGAAAAAATAGTAACCCATACAGAAAAAACTCTCTGCACAGGTATGCAGCCCAGCAAAAACAAAAAAAAAAAAAAATTGTAGAACTGCAAACAAAAAATTTCATAATTATTGTCCACACAAAAGTACACACCAACATCGACGAAAAAGTGTAGAAATAACTTAGAAAAAATACAGACATGATACTCAACACAGTTATGCAGCTCACAATGATGGCAAAAAAAAAAAGAATACAGAAAAAATTACCACGCAGAGTGCTACAAGTACTGATGAAAAAATGTAAAAAAAAAAATGATGTACGCTCCACAGCAACGAAAAATTGTAGCACCAAAGATGACCAATATGAATTAATAAAAAAAAAGCCCACTCACAGGCACAGAAGTATACACCCCACAAAGGAATAACAAACGTTGGTACCAGTGATGAAAAATAGTAATGCATACAGAATAGCTCTCCACACAGATATGCAGAAACCAATGATGAGAAAATGTAGACCCACTGACTATAAACTACAGAAAAGATGCCCACACAGAACTGTACAGGGGCCGATGAAAGCAAATGAAAGAAGATACAGTAGTACGACGAAAATTATTAGCACGTACAGAAAATATGCTCTGCAAAGGTACAGATGAACACAGCCCACCAACGACGAGATAATGTCATGGCCAACAACGAAACAATACAGAACAACATAGTCCACCAACAATGAGAACATGTCAGGACCAATGACGAAAATATGTAGAACCAAAGACGAAAAATATTAGCACATACAAAAACAGGCACTCTCTGCACTGGTACAGAAGAACATACCCCACCAACAATGAAATAATGTCACTGCTAATGGCGATCAAATACAGAAAAAACAATAGAAGAGACAGAAGTTTAAAGCCCACCAGAGATGGTAGAGCCAACAATGACAAATATTGATAAATACAGGAAGAAATTATCACACACAGGCACAGAACCACCTAACAAGGACCGATGCTGATAAGTGTTAACACACAGAGGAAACAGCTCTGCTTGCTCCACCTGCTCCACCTGCATAATTGCTCCATCGCTCCATCGTGCTACATCATCCACCTGCTCCATTGTTCCAATGCTCCTTCACTCCATGTACTTCACCTGCTCCATTACTCCATAGCTCCACCTCCCACCCTCCTCCTCCTCCTCGCCCTCCTCCGCCGCATCCGCACGTACTGCACCAGTACAGAAGTACATAGCCCAAAAAAAGATGCAAGAATTTCAGGACAAGCCCTCAAAAATATTAACATGCAGAAAATTATATCTCCCACACAGGTATGCAGCTTACCAAAGAAAAACAATTGCAGGGTCAACAACGGAAAAAACAAAGATTAATTAATAAAGAACAAAAAATTCCTGCACAGTACTTTACAGGCACCATCAAGCAAATGTAAGTAAACATAGAAAGCGGAAAACATACAGACATCAGGTGCGAAAAAAAATAACCACCTTAGGCAGATGGTCCGAAGAACATGCGCGAAAAAAATATTACCCAAGTAATGTTACTTGGAAACAAATAAGTAGTAAAAAAGTAATAAACATAAAAAAAACCCACAGTCAAAAACAGCCATGGGGGAAAATGGAAAGTAAATCCACTGCTGCAGAAGCACTAAAAAACTAGTTTTAAATATATATATATATATATATATATATATATATATATATATATATATATATATATATATATATATATATATATATATAGTGTCACCTCCAGATGATTTCTGCGGGTACAATATAGCCACCATTTTTTGCACCTCGCCATTCCGACAGGTGGGTAAGCACTGGAAATGCCCAAATAAGAAGTGCATGTATGTATGTGGTGCCTTTTATGCTATGAGTATTTCTCCCTTGCAATGCTAATCATTTTTTGTGATTATAATGCATGGTGAGTGAGTAGGCAGGTGCGTGTATATACGCTATTTCATTTCCTAATATACCACACTCAATGGCAGTTGTGTGGTTAGCTCACAGACTGGCGATTCAAGAGTCGTCAGAACGATTCCGCACACTTCCTTCATTTTTGAGCTACCAAACACACAACTAAATTAAATTATCAGCGCTCCTGGCGGCCACCACCTCGATGCTGGTGCACTTCTGCAGGCGACGAGTGAACCAACCATCACATAAGACGGCCATGCCGATACCAGATCTCCTAGTCGCAAACTTTACAGCTTCAAACACAAACTCTGGTGGCGACAGTGGGACTCAAAAACAGCAGTGGGAATTCAATATGGCTGCCTCCAGCAGATGATGAAAAACAAGATGGATGCTTGCAACAGATAACGACGATGGAGGGGAAGAAGGGCGAGAGGGGAAAGAAGACCCAAGAGGAATATGAGAAAATCTTCTGTGGGATAGGACGAGATTAAATAAAAATGTAATGAAAGAGAGAGAGAGGAGGAGAGAGAAAGGCAATGTCAGGACGAAATGAGAGAGAGAGAAAAAAGTGGGAGGAATCTGAGGAAACCCTCGGAATGTAAGAGCATGAAGTTGACACATTTTCTAGGATGAAATGTCAGAGCATGAAGTGGAATAAAAGATGGCCGCCGTTGGAGAGGGATAACAGAACTTGAAATTTCGAGGCTGAGTGCAACCGTATACAGTTGCGATGTGTATTGGCTACCAGAATGGCACCCGACATACTGACTACAAAAATGGCCACTAGTAGAATGACAAAGCAGGAGGTTCCATGCAAAGTCATCGAATATGGCGGTGGGTCGTCTGCAAGTCCGCATCCACCATCTCCTGTCCCAGTTGTCATCATTTCATTCTACTGATGAAGTAGACGGTTTATCATCTCCTGCGCAGGTCGCCACATTGCAGCGTTAATTTTCCTAAAAAACTGTCGAAAACATGTGTTCATACAGTGACTATTAGGCCTTCACTAAGAGAAAGGTTTGTTCAAATCAACACATTACTAGTTTGTATAGGGCCAAGCGGATCATTATGTAGCCCAAACAAAATATTTTGTTAAGTAAACTAAATATGAAAAGCAAGAAAAAATTAATTTTGCCCATCTAACAAAACTAACTTTTATAAAAAAAATTGCCATTCAACAAACTATTTGGTAGAATGAACGGTATATATTTGCATTTTATGTACATAAGCCTATGCAATTGATTATATTAGTTAGAAAATACAGCTCGAGTGTTAGTTTTTAATTTTTGCGACAATGATGTTAGTAACAGAGGCTAATCCCAATAAAATTAGTGCAACAGAAAGTTAAAAAGTAAATATGTTATACTTGTAATATTTACTTACGTGCGGTGTCCTACATTAGATTTGTACATATTAAAAAAACATTCATATTTTATAAGTAGTCATTTTAGCTGATGTTGTTAGGGCTAGCGTTTGGGTGTCAAGTGTTCGGGGTCGATACTCTATTGTATTTTAACTTTTTTATATAATTGCCGGAATCGTTTGATGTACTTTGTCATACAAATTTTTAATTGCACCAACCAATTCTTACAGTTCGGGACATCTAAATGAGCGAAACAAAATAATGTACAATTGTTATTATACAATTGTATAATTAGCCTATTATGTAAAAGATTAATTAATTCGATTTATCAAATTAATTAGTGTAATTGTATTACGTCATTGTTTAATCAATTTTTAATTGTTTGATATAATTCTTTTTAATTTTATTTTATTGGTGTTGAAAGGGTTTAGGGCGAAATTGGTGGAGCAGCATTGATGTGACCTCTATGATGTCCTGCACTCGACTAAACAGATATGTGGGTTGTAATTGCTTATATAGGTGTTGATGTTGGTGGAAGAGTGGCATTATTAACATTTTTATTTGTTTGTGACTGATAAGTGGAATGCACATTTGTTCTGCAAAGAAAAAAAATACATTCTTTAACGAAAAGAGATGTTCAAATAGGTTACCAAACAAATTACTTTTATCACTAACCCGATTGACCAAAAGACTTTAATTGTGCGATTACCACAAATTCATTAAACCGACTTAATTCATGTGATTATGGAATTTGTATTAATATCTGCAAAACTATTTCAAATGTAACAAATTCTAACTGGTCATTAAACAAATTTAATTAAATTTAAATCATCAAACACATACAAATCAATAATGGTGAATTCAAGAACCAAGCTAACGTACAAACACACAATTTAAAATTACAACTTACCATACTCAAGGTAACATAACAATTTCCCCTCCCAACAAAAGTACACATACATGAAGTCACACTGAAACACGAATATAAATACGTACTTTACTCCATCCCTCAATGGCTATCAAGACCAATATTCTGAACATGCTATCAAATACAGGTTTAACCATTTTCCACAAACTGACTGATTATACTAAGAAATTATTTATTATATTAAAACTCACTACATAATTAAACAACATGCATGTAAATTACATTTAAACTTAATGCAACTATCCAATAAAATCGCTTTACTCTCAACACATATTAAAACTATGTACTGCTGCTCTTACAAATGTGTTATAACTCGGCATGCAGCAATTCCTCACAACGTTATCCATCATACGCCGGCGGATCGCCACTCTCAACACTCACATATTGCGAAAGCCCGATGCAAACATTTCAATTAAAGCAATCAAACAGAAACACTTATATGATCACATGAGACTTTAATAATGAAACTAATTTGAAAACTCTTAGTATATTGTGTAGGAAACGGTATCACTTGTCCATGGCTTGCATCACCCTACCTTGCAGGCTGGCTGCTCGCTTAGAACTGATGCCTCCCATGAGGCAACAATTTCTCTGCTCATCCCCACCCTCCACCGCGCTGCCAGCAAGGGTAAACAAACAATCTCATTCCCTCATGCCTTCCAGGTAGCTTGGCTGTTCGAAGAGAACTGACCTCTCCTAGGCCATACATTTTTGCTGGTTCACCCCCACCCTCCACTGTGCTCCCCTAGGGACAAAGAGCCTAGCAAAATATCTCATGCCTCAAGACAGGTGTGGCACCATGCTGGTGGGTGCAAAGTCACCTGCCTGTGAGAACCAACTCTCCCAGGATAATTTGAAACACCAGTTACTGAATTAAAAAAGGAATCCCATCATGCATACAGCAAACTATATTTATTACATAAAATAAATATTTTATGTTCAGGAAATTTTAAAACTGTGGCTAAGAATGTGTGAGTGTGTTTAACGCCATTTTAGCGTACGGACAAAGCAAAGTGCTTTTAAGTGTAGATTTTGAATACCTCAGACTGTTACCTAAAGCCTTTATATTAAATTTTGCGGGACATGAAATTCAACACATGTATCCATTCCTCTCAGAAGAATTAAGAGGCGATGAGGATGTAGTCTCTTATTTGCCTTGTGACGAAAATTGCCCATATGGTACACATGCTTTTTACAATTAACCAAACACAATCCATCTGAGAAGAAATTGTGAAATGCGAAGGTGGCACAATATAATGAACCTTGTTAATAATCCCAATTTACCAAAATACAATTCCGGTATTGATGAAATTGATTCAGAAGCCACAACTCAACTTTTGTAAAATTAGACTTGTTAAACTCTGATGTAAACGTGATTGAAAAAGTCTAATCATGATGTGCTATGAAGAAGGATTTGAAAACCATTATGATACATCTTTTATTATTAAAGAACTTGCCATTCCATATGCAAATGATGATAATGACACAAAAAGTATTAAGTTTCAAAGCCCCAAACCTTGGTTTGCTTTAAAACTGTAATTGAAAATGATGTTTCAGCATCAAACTTACGAGGTACATGGTTTGAAATGGGACTCTAGTGTTATAGCTTAGGAAAACAGTTTCCAATATGTGAACGATGCGTCCCTCGAAGACTATCCGGTACACGTACTTGAAAAAATGCAGAAGGAAATTTTAAAAGTCTGACAAATGAAGAAATTGTAAATATCAGAAGATATCACCACTAGTAAAATGTTATAATGCTAATAAATGTGATAAAAAAGTTTTGTTCACAATGCAAAAGAAAAATTTAAGAGAGTATTTATATCAGCATACTATATATGTGTAAATATAATAATTTACAATTGTTTGCAAAATATTCATACCTGCGTAAAACTTTGAAATTGAGACATTGAATCCAGAGCAGATGTACAAGTTTTACTCCATTTTACAATAGAGTGTGGTTCAAATCTCTAAAGAAAATATACTCCCAATATCAGATGTGTAACAGAGAAGAACATTGGAACTTTGCACAGAGTTTCACATGAAATAAATATACATAACAAGTATTGTGTAACGAACAAGATGACTGCTCGGTTTTTAACATGTGACCAAATAATGAATTGCCCTGTTCATCTTGGGATCTGTGTTTTAAAAACAGAAGCGAAGAAATAATCAAGGAACCAGGATTTAGACAAATTAAGCATACATTAAGTGGAGAGTTTTACAGCACTCCGACCTTGTGGACTGAAACATGTAATAACAAGCAATACACGACACAAATGCAAGGATGTAGCAGCATTAAAATGTCGCATTGTGGTATGTGGGATTGTGAGGTTTGGCAGAGCAATGTTTGAGCCTGTAAATTCGATTTTACCAAGTTCGCATCAGCAAAATACTAAAAAATTTCAAAATTATGTATAAACCTACTCAGTGGTACACTCCAGACAAAATGTGTAAACATTTTCTTGAAAAAAAAATAAATAAATAACAAACATACAGCAGCATGTCAGTTACAATAAAGAGGTTCTACTCAACACTTCAATATCTAGTGTTACTCCAGGCTATAGGAGAGAGTGGTTCCGACTTGAAGAAAATGTTCCACTACAAATGCAAATGTGTAACAGAGAAGAACATTGGTTTTTCTCGTTAATTAGTCCGACATATACTTTAAAAGTATTCGATGTTTGGTTTGGATGAAGAATTTGTCCTTTGTATAATATGTAGCCTGGCAGTACGCTACCTAGTAGTGAAAGTCAACCAGCATTTGAAACTCTATCTAAATTCATTATGAAGTGCACGTCATGCAAGAAAATTGAATACATCATGCAGAAGGAATTTTGCTGTTCTATTCCTAGAGTGGAGCAAAAGTATGACAAGGAATATGTTATGTATATAGGCTAGAAGAATTAAAGACTCCCTGTGGTATGTGGCAATACAATGTTTTTCAAAGCAAGAACATCTAATCTGCCAGACTATAAACAGGAGACCATTTAATATTAAATAGTCAGTCATGGTTACTATCTTTGAGCCTATAGTCGAATATGAGGTCCTGCAAATAGGTTACCAAAGAATATTCTTTCAGCATTATGATGATATTTTACAAGTTCAAGTTTGTAATGATTTCGAACAATTGTGCTACACTTTCGATTCCCATCCCAGCATCTGCTCTGGTGAAGGCTTAGCATGCAGCCATTGTGCTGTGAGATATCTCTGCCCTAACAGTGAACTGCTATCTACATTTGAAGACCTGATGTTAGCCAGCATTACCAAAGAGGTGGAAGAAGAGCATGGTAATGGCGTAATCGCCTACCAACCCACCAGACATCTAGGGAACCACAATCGAGTGGAAGGAAACATATGACGGAGACATTCACAGATTTATTTTCAAGCAAAGAAGTCTATTTCACCTATCAATAAACAACATCTACACATGTAAAGTGGCAAAATCAGAATAATGTTCTCGCCGATTTGTAAGTATTCATTTATTGAAAATGGTTTGCGTTCTGTAACTTATGGCTAACTATATTCACATGTTGTTAAGGAAATGTTTGATTCAGACTTTAATTTAAAATGAGCATACTGTTCTGGATCTTTGTCAGCACCTAATAAGTCATGTAGTGTTGACTCTAGATTAACTAACTGTAACAGTTCGAAATGTCTTTGTAAATCATTGTAGACTGTACAGAGTAGAGAGATATGGTATGCCTAAGGGAGAACATGTTGTAATGACATTTTTCCAGGAAGAACAGAGTCTGAAACATCTGATCTAAAAAGGAGATAATATTTTACCATATCAGTAATCTGAAGAATGTAACAAAGATATTTATATGTTATATCATCATTGTAATAAGTTTGGTATTACATCGAGTACTGAGTGTGTTTCATCAAAGTGTTATATACATCGAGCAGTAAAATTAGCAAAAATAAAGCTTATATCTCAAACACATTTTAACTTGCAAAGATAGAGGATGATTATTAACACATTGTTACTTACTAAAATATTCTGAGTTGTGTGTTGGATTTGCAGATCAGTAACATGACGTCCTTTCATCTGGGAAACCATTATTTTAGTGTTAAACAAGTCAAGTCGAATATATATCGCACATTTTGTGCTGTAATGGGCTTCTTCATGAGTTTATTGAGTCTTGCGATGGAATGTTCCTTTTTTAGGTGATTTATTTCCCACTGGGAGACAAAAAAAAATGAATTGTTTCAATGTAATGATATGACCAAATGTCCTGTGTTTTATATGACTGCAAAAATGCCACTGCCATCTAGTATTGAAGATGTACACTCGCACTATGTCGAATCATACCCAGTCTTAGTTGAAAGTGTTGTTTTACATTCACCAGAATGTAAAGATGCGTTTATTCAGACAGACAGGATAAAAACTGGCCAGAAGAAATGTTCTTTCCTTGAAAGTAGACTTCAAGAAGCGGACATAGACTCAATTCTTTACTGAGGTTGCAAATAGCTTATACCACATATTATGTAAAAAGTGAAGCATCTTATACCTGTAAAATGTGTTATTTATTTTGAAACAATTTGTGTTTAAATGACTGTTTATGTATCATTTGCTACATATTTTGAAATGCTTTATGTGTGTTATGTATTTTGAAATATTATGTATAATATTAGCATTTTATGAAATATTCTATAATTGTAATATGTATTGTGTATTTTGAAACAAGTTGTGTTTAAATGAATCGATTTGTGTGTTATGGAATATCCTATACTTATATTCTGTTATGTGCTTGTGTAGTATTGAAATTATTGATAGTTTAATATGCTATGTATCAGAAACAAACAGTTAAAAAAATTCTAGATTTACAAATTAGTAATTGACTATGTATTTTAAAATAAATTGAATTGTGTAAATTTATTTACCTTTATACCCTTTACAAAATGTATTGGTTTCCTTAAGAAATGGAAAAATGTAATACTCTCAATAATAAAGCCTGAAATGCATTTGGTTCCTTAAGAAAGGGGAATAAAATTTTACTCTGATTAATAAAGATAGAAAATGCCTCAAATTTTCTAAAATATCTGGGTATAAAGGTGTAAGAAATTTCTAAAAGTTTTGGTTCATGTGAACAAATGGTGTAATGAAAAATGTAATATCATGTGAAAATACCTGGAGGTGAGCAGTCTAGTTGCTAGTGACAAACTTTTATTGAAGTAGTGAATAAAGAAAAAATAATATAATATTTTGTTACATTTCAAAGAAACACAATTGAACCTCTGCTGTGCAAGCAGCACACAGACCAAGAACATAGCTTTCAATAATATTTATTTTTCTGTATCCCATCCCAAGCTTCCAGCTACCCGGCAAGTCAGTACTAGAATGCAGAGCGTAGCATTTCAGGTCGAAACACAAGCTGGTAAATAAGATTTTTTGTGCGCTGAAACCAGTTACCCTCTCTAACCTTCCAAAAAGCCCAGCTCACCACTGTCTTCCGACAAGCCAAATCGAGAGCATAGAAAACATTTTTAGGACTAAAAGCAACAGTCACTGGTCACAATTTCTGTCGCCTCCTTTCTTGTCACATCGACCCCACCCTCTGACACACACCTCTAACATTCAGTGATTATTGAAACTCATATTATATTTAATCAATAATTTCTATGACAACACAAATACACAAAAAATTTTTGATTAATTTCATCGACCTTCATGACATATTTGGATTATGCTATGAAGTTTCCGGGTTCAAATCCCATATATGGCATGGATAATATAAGTTAGGTTCTGGGTTCGATTCTCGGTTAAGGCATGAATAGTATAATTCAGTGTCCTTATAAAAGTAATATATGTTACACATCATTCTTTCATGGAATAATAGATTTTACACTATCCCAAATCCAGGCAATGTCTGATAAGTAATTGTATTATAAAATTATAACATTAAAATAAGAATTAATTCATATTCAAAACACAAAACCGTACATAATGCATTACAAAGTCTATTGAGTTCTGACATCATAAAACCTCGTATTGCAAAAGAAATTTGTTCATATATGTAATCGATAAACAAACACACAATTTAAATTAAATGTAATCGCTCATCCTGAAGAAATATGCATATTTCAAAATATATTTACAATTATATATATAACTAGCGACCCGCCCCGGCTTCGCACGTGTGCAATTAAGATAAAAAAACTGCTTAACCCAGCATTAATTAGGTTGGGTAAACTCTCCTAAAGCATTAAAAAAAGCACATTATAATTTTATAATTTATTAAATAATTTATAATTTAAAGTTTTTTTGCTATTTTTATTTGATATTTTTTAATTTTTTATAATTTTTCATATTAATATACATTATATTACAATGCAATTTATCTGAGATAGAATAATTAAAATGTTATTCGCTAAGACATTCTCTGTAGACAATGTTTGACGTCCTGTTATTGTTTGGTAGCAAAATGTACTGATTCTTGGGACTTCCAACTCGTGATAAACCAACATATAGTTGGCCATGGGAAAACACTCTTTTCGTAGGTCGATTCCAACCAAAGAGAAAGTTTGACCCTGGGACTTATTAATAGTAATCGCGAACGATATTTTTATGGGAAATAGCAACCGTTTGAAAGATATTGGCAAATCCGTAGGAATCATGAGAATCCTCGGGATGATTGCCAGCTGGCCGGCTGCTGGACCAGTGAGGATGGTAGCGACAATCAAATTTTCTTAAGTCTTTAATGAGCAATCTTGTGAAATTACACATGTTAGGAGGGCTTATATTCCTTAAACGCATGATAGTAGTACCGACTTTTAATGATAGTTCGTGAGGTGGCAAGCCAGAAGGATTAAGCGAATTTAGAAAATCTTGAGGAAAGTGGACGACATCGTCAACATTGGTGACTGTGTCAATCGACTTATAGGTTTTGACTTGGCCGGGAACTCTTTGTATAATGATATTGTTGATTTTATTGACAGTGTCGTTCCTAGGCGATACTATTGCCCTGGAACACAACCAGTGAAAGTCTCTTTCTAGTAAATTTTCGAGGCCTGGATATACTGCTTCTATAAGATGCTGCAGACTGTGGACTATCTGACCTAGTGTCTCATTTAAAATGATTTCAGCAGAATTAGTGCCCAAATTTAGAGAAGGAAAAACTCCTTCTCCAAGTCTGAGCAATCGTTGTGGGAAATCTTTATGTGTGTCTCCACCAAGATAGGCTCTCATATTCGTTCGCAAATTTAGGTGTTGAATAGTAATCCATAAGGGAGATGATTTAAGACATGCTTTGAAGATATCTGCACGCGTCCCTTTTGTAACTACAGGGAGTGTCTGCCGAAAATCCCCAGCAAACACAAAAGTAACTCCCCCCATAATGACAGTAGAGCTTCTAAGGTTGGCGCCGTATGCAGCACACAGCATGTTTTATTTTCCGAATCTGTCCATCCTACAAAGCCGTAGTACATTATTTTGTTCTATCATCAATAGTTTTCGCAGCGCACGCAATGAAATTAATTTTATAGGTCATTTATTTACACTTTGGGGTACATTATTAGAGTTTTAGTTGGGATCCCTATTGATTTTTAAAATAAAATATAACCTATGACACTCAGTGCTAATGTAGCATTCTACTGGTGAATGAATTTTTAAAATCGGATGAGTAGTTTCGAAGGCTACCTCCTACATCCAAACACACAAACACACAAAGTTACAAACACTACCTCTTTATAATATTAGTATAGATTGAAATTGGTAAAATTCAGAAAATGAGTTAGTTCGTTAAAAAACTTTTGATTCTGTAATTTCGCATTAAAATCATTAAATTCATTAAGGAAATCATATTTCCTTTGGTAAAATTACATTTTAATTATCAAATCAGGCTATTTGCCTTATTCGTATAGGTTCTCCAGGGAGGGTGGGGAGAGGATCTAGGTTTATATATACATGTGCAGGATCGGCGCTCTTCATTTTTCAACCAACTACCATGGCATGTGTCTCTCTGATAGCACACACTGCTTGTCACTCGACCACTGGCCGCTGCAACACCTGGTGGGGCTGTACAGCGCGACAAGTGGTCAGCCGAGGTCCAGACCAGTCTACGCCTACCATATGCCTGGATGGTTAGCCACTCCCAGGGGTCGCTATGATCGCTCACATGACTTTCCGCTCAGGCCCTCAGCTGCCTAACCAGGGTCCCCTCGGCCCTTCATCTGCCTGAACTGGGGTTCAGGCCTCGCTCATCGGCTACCGCCTTTAGTAGTAGACTTTATGTCAGTAAATAAGCTTAACATTTATGGCTTATGAATACTGTTCAATATAGTGTTTTTTTTATTGTTTGTAGATGTTTTTACAGAGAGTATATTAAATTATTTTTGCTACATTCATTAAAATTCAATTTTGGGAATATCTTCGACTTTTAGAATTTCTAGGATATTTTAATTAAAATTGTTTAACTTTTTTCAACATTTGCTTAAATTCGTTTAACTTTTTTCTGAATTGGCTTAAATTAATTTAACTTTTTTATAAAATCATTAGAATTTGAATTAAATTCATTATACTGTTATATGAATTATATAAAAACGTTTAAAATGTTTCTCATTATCATTTAACATTTTAAAATGTTTGTTAAAATTTTAAATTATTTTTTAAAATCGTTAAATGTTTTACAATATTTGTTCAAACTTTTAGAATTTGAATGGAAATCATAAACTTTAATTTAAAACATTTAAGTTTAATGAAAATTGTTTGTGAGTAGTTTTAAGATATTCTGGGTCGATTTGACTGTTGTGTGCATGGTGGAGCAGAGGAAAATAAAGAGGGAACTTAGCTGGTTGGACCTAGCATATTCGGAGGGCGCATAACCCTGCCCCACTTTCTGCTCTGAATGATTTTGATTGGTGATGGATGAGTGAATGGATGGATTATTGGATATGAGTATGTGGTGAGAATTTAGTTTTGATTTGTGAGGGGTTTGTTGGATATATTAAATTTTGTGTGTAATTAGTTTTAAGAGTTTTATTTCTCAAATTTGTTGGGTGACAGTGAATGTAAATGTGGGGAAAGGTGTTGGAAGTGATTCGAGGTGAGTTCTTGATGTATGTTTGTGAGTTTTAATGGAGTAGAGAGAGACAGAGAGAAACTTGGAAGACTGCCATTATCTTTATAATGGGGAAAAGTCATGACAATATAATGATCCTAGGCTATTTCTACTCTATCAAATACTCCCAAAGATATACCAAAACCCATGTATAATATTTTACCAAGATCTTAGAAACTAACACATGAAACTTTTGTTGTGAATGAAGTTGTTTGTTGAGAATACCTGGGTGTGTATACAGAATTTTTTAGATTTGTGTATATAAGAGAGAGAGAGAAAGAGAGAGAAAAGGAAAAATGGGTAGGGCGGTTTTAAGTATTTGACATATTTAAAAAAATTTAATTAATTCTTTAAGAATTCATTTTAAATTTAAGGAAATTTTAGTACATTAGTGTATAAAATGTTTACTTAGTTTATTACAGATTAATTCCTCTCCCTAAAACTTTCTGGACAAAAATTGTTACTAAACTTATTTTCGAAAACTTATAAAAGGGTTTAACAGTGTCAAGTACTATCACTTTTAATGGTGTAACATACTTTAACTTTTGACGATGACGAGTAATTCACATTACTTTCAAAAACTTCAATTAATATTTAAAGTATTTTCTTAAACCAATCATGTTCAACAAATTGTTTAAAATGCTTAACAAGTGTGTCAGGTGAAAGTATTAAATGTGTTGTAAACACAGCTCGTCTCATACGAAGTACGAAAACCATGCGTACCATGAAAGATAGTATGGAAGACTAGGTGCGAAGCACGGTGAATCAAAGTGCTGCAAAAGTGCTGGGCGACTGCTGTCTACTGGAGCGGCTCGCTCTACATAGGAGGCAGTGGAGGAGAATTAGAAGCCATAATGGTAAGGGGCAGCGTTCAGTACAGGCTTAGGCACCCACACAGGGAAAGGGGGGATGGCAGGGGAGCGTGCATGTACACTGCAATGCCGCAGGTATGGTCTTTGGGCACACGGTGGGGGGAAGTTGGTGCATGTGCAGAGGCGAAAGGCACAGGTGGCCAGGGCGGGGAAGGGTACAGTATCCGGTAGGTGGTGCGAGGTGGAGAAGCGGGCGAGAGTGCAACCTTGCTCCCTCCTTCCTTCACCCTGCTGTTCACCCTTGACTCACCTCTTTCACGCACTTCACCTCATGCTATCTACCTTCCTCTCCCCTTTGTGCCTGACCCCGCTTCTCCGACACTCTCGGCAGCTGGCGCATCGCGGTCTATTCTGTGAAAACACTTTACTCTCCACAACTGTTTTCCGCAGCTATGTCCACCCTGATGGTGGTAACTAATGCTTGAAGCTTGATCTGTCTGCGCGACCCAACATTTCGGCCGTTGTCCCCTCCCCAATTGTCTCATTACCTGGCTCTACCCACATCCTAATATTTTTTTTTTAAACATGTCACACACTGTTGAAAAATGCCCGAGCCCATTGCTCTCCAAACTCACAACTTACCCCCTTCATAAAATTTATATTTTTGAATATAATTTTTAAATTAAGACATAATCATTTAAATAAATTAAAGAAATTTTTAATATGTGGTATTTCCCTTTGTTTATAAAATTAAGTTATTTGTATTTATAAACAAATTTTCCCCTATGTTTAGGATGTAACTAACACATATTCTATTTCAGGTGTCTTGATTCATTGTGGCAAGTGTCTATAAGGGGATATTTTCTTTCTTTTTTGACACTATATCCCTATTTATTTATACTATGACACTAAGTGTACTATTGAGGGGGACAAACCATTAGTTATACACAATCACATTCGCTCATGAAAAGACCAGATTCATATGTATTGTGTTTTAAAAAAACGAATCATGTAATCGTATTGGTTCCTAGAATTACCCAATATTGACTTTAAAACAGGTGTAACTTCAGGTTCTTTTTCTCAGTTGTGTTCATACCTGTGTAGATATCTACACTCATCATTTGATCAGACATCTATGAATACATTTTCGTTTAAGTGTTCTTCTAGACTTGGAATAATATGGAAGGAATGATACCTCTACTGTGTAGTTTCTGTGGTAAAACATTTACAGCACTATGCAGCATGTTTCGACATGAAATGACAACCTTCAAGATGAATAGTTCGACCTCAACTTTTGAATGCAAATTCTACCAGAAACAGTTTTCTTGAGCCAATATTTTGAAGCGACATCATACTATATGCATCTTCAGTTATCTACCACTGCACCCACAATCAGCACCACAATTAACACCACAAACAGCACTGCAATTAGCACTGCAATAATGACAGCAATTAGCACCACAATAAGTACCACAATTTTAACTGCAATCAGAACTGTAATCAGCACTACAATCAGCACCACAATAAGCACTGCAATCAGCACCACCTCCTAAGGCAACACCAAAAATGACACCACAGTTAGCTCTGTAGTTAAAATTTTGTGCTCCATCCACAGTATTTCCTCCAAAACATCGCTACATTGCTACATTGCCACACCTCAATTACAAGATACTGGCCACGGCGTTTGTGGGCAGATTAACTGATGCATGGATATGTAATGACAGAAGTAACACAGATGTGGAATTTGAAAGATTTTTGTCAAGGTGTAGGAAGCTTTCAACAGATTTATCTAAAACATCACCCCAGCCAATAACTCTTAATGTAAATGTATATTGCAAGTATCTGAAGTCTTTCATTGTGGAGGAAGGTGCAACAGAAACCTTCTACTTTCAGAGTCAAGCTCTCCCCAATCTATATTCCACAGATGTTGGTGAACTTTATAATGCTAGCATAGTACCTTATCTGACCAACATGCATGAAGAATTTAGTTCTCGTGGGAGCGGGTGCACTTTACAACTGATATCACAAATGGATGTTCATATCTCACAATATAAGTCATTCACAGTTAGTTTAGTGGTGATAAGAATACATATAATCTTGTGCTGTTTCATTACTCTCCTCTCAAGACCTTGGTTTCGAGAGCCATCAAAATCTCTTCACTTGCTGTGGTGCACAGATAATTTTTTTTGTGTAATGTTTTAATACAATTGGAAATATATAAATTTTCTGCATCATGTAGCCCTGAATGTATGTAAACCTACTGAACTGCGAGCTTTGCCTAATGTCAGAACAATGTGTGTGTGTCAAATTTCCTCCACCAGTTTTGCACCTCTTGTATTGCAGTGCTTCATTCAGTAGAATCGCATATCAACTTTATTCTGAAGGGGCAATTGTAGAATCCCTGTCTAAATTTTTTCCGCAACACTACACTTAGTGACATAATATATTCAGCACCACACCCTGCACCACATATTTCTTCAAAACTACTGATTTGCCCTAGCTGCAGGCTTGCTACCAGCTCGCTGTATCTATTCAGAAAATAAAGAGTTATTCTACAACACCACTACAATATCACCTGTGTTCACCCAGGAATTAATCTACAATATACTCTACACAGCATGGGATCGCATAACATCATGTACAAATCTAAGTCTATGAATATACAAAGTACCATGAAGCTATGTGGGAGTCATCGTTGGTGTAGCTGTGTGTGTAGTTGTTTACCAGAATTTACCCAGATACAACATATGTCAATGACATAATGGATTCTCAAACAAAGCACCATAACGGACACTGCAACATAGCGCTGTTAATTTGTAAATATTGTACATAATTAAGTTTTACAGATTGTGAGTAATAATTTTAAATAATGTGTATTAATGTGTGTGAATGTTTTGTATATTTTTACCTTTGTAAGATGGTTATACCATATAGTATTAAGATGTAAGTATACTATAAGGAATGTTTTGGTAACATTTGTAAATTTTTGTAAAGGTTTGTAGATTTTTTTTATAAAGTTTGTACGATTTATCGTAAAAGTTATAGCATTTTTAAGAAATTTTGTATGATTTGTCTAAATATCTGTGGAATTTGGAAATATAGTTTTAAGGATGCTTTGATAAAAATTAATTAAAATCATTGGTAAAGGAAATATCTTGTTTTGTTATTTAATAGTTTTAATTCCTTTTGTCACAGTTTTATACTTTGTGAATGACTGGAGATTAAGTGTGTCTGAAGATGAAGTGTTTGTGGATGAATGAAATGTAGTATGCATTAATTCTGTTATACACAACATTATTTAAACAAATTGAAAACCGACAAGTATGAAAATTAAAATAGGGAGGGAGAAGGCAGTGGTCGAGAAAATCTTTTGAATGAACTCTGAAAGTAAATAAAATGAGGGAGAATCTCGAGAAAGCCTAGCTGGAGAATGAAGACTTTGGTGACACATCCTACACTTTTGTTACTGGATGGAAGGTGAAAGTGGTTTAGGAGAACTCCAGGTATTCGTCCACTTGTCAGCTTGGCGCAGCTAAGGAATGTCTAGTGGCGAGCTTTGCCACACATCACTAGCTAGCAGCGACTTGTCTTATAACAAACCAAAATATTCTGAAAAACACTAGTATTAATTTAATAGGTTTTTAACCAGTTTTATCTCAAATTCTATAAAATCTATGGTTTTAACAATGGCTGTGAATCAACACATTGATGTCTGCTGTGGAAATATATTATTCTTCACCTATGTGCTGAAATAGATGACAGTCGTTTTAATACACACACAATATTTATTTTTAACAATGAAATCATATTTCAATAACTATTTAAAATATGATTTAAAAAGACAGTATAAAAATTGCAGAAGTGGTTCTACACATCCACATCCACATACACTTGTTCCTCAAACACTCCTCAATGCTCCTCATCCACATACACTTGCTTCTCAATCACTTTTCTCTGCTCCTCATCCACATACACTTGATCCTCAAATGCTTCCTCACTGCTCCTCATGATCATACACTTGCACCTCATCCACATCCCCTTCCTCCTAAATAGCTCCTCACTGCTACTCATTCACCTAAACTTGCTCATAAATCGCTCCACATGCTCCACAACAACAGACACCTCCACTTCCACATTTGACTCCACATTCGCCTCCACATCTGCCTAAACCTACACATTCGCCTTCACATCCACTCCACCACCACATTCGTCTTCACATCCTCCTCCACCTCCACATCCACCTCCACACCCAACTCCATCTCCACATTCGCCTCCACATCCCCCTCCACCACAAATTCGCCTCCACATCCGCATACACCTTCACCTTCACCCCCACATCCACCACCACTTCCACATTCCCTGCACATTCACCTCCATATCCAAATACACTTCCACATCCAACTCCACCTCCACATCCAATCCATCTCCACATTCGCCTCCATATTCAACTCCGCCTCCACATCCAAATCTGTCTCCATATCCAACTCAACCTCCACATCCAACTCCTACTCCACATTCACATCCACATCTTCCTATGCCTCTAAATTCGACTACACATCCACCTCCATATCCATATTCACCTCCACATCCACATTCACCTCCACATCCGCCTCTACCTCAACATTTGCCTCCACATAAACCTCCAACCTCCACATTCTCCTCCACATCGACCTCCACCTCCACATTTGCCTCCACTTCCACATTCCCTTCCACATCCACCTCGAACTATACATTCACCTCCAAATCCCCCTCAACCTCCACAAATGCTTCACATCCACCTCCACCTCCACATTCGCCTCTACATCCACCTACAACTCCACATTCGCCTCCACATTACCTATACCTCTATAATCGCCTCCACATTCACCTCCAATGCCTCATTAGCCTCCACATCAACCTGCAACTCTACATTCGCCTCCACATCCAACTCTGCCTTCACATCCAACTCCGACTCCACATCAGCTTCCACATTTACCTTTACCTCTATATTTGCCTCCACATTTACCTATACCTCTATATTCACCTCTACATTCACCTACAATGCCTCATTTGCCTCCACATCCAAGTCCGACTCCACATCCAATTCCATCTCCACATTCGTCTTCACATTCGCCTCCACCTTCACATCCACCTCCACCTCCACATTCGCCTCCACATTCACCTACACCTCTACATTCGCCTCCACATCCATCTTCGTTTTCACACCCAAATCCACCTCCACATTCGCCTCCACATCTGCCTCCACTGCTACATTCGCCTCCACATTAGCGTCAACATCCAACATCCAACTCTACATTCACCTCCACATCGACCTACACTTCTACATTCACCTTCACATATATCTCCACCTCCACCTCCACCTACACATTCGCCTCCACATCCAAGTTCGCCTTTATATCCAAGTCCACCTCTACATCCAACTCCACCTCTACATCCGTCTCCACATCCACCTCTACATTCGCCCCCACATCCAACTCTGCCTCCACATCCAACTCTGCCTCCACATCCAACTCTGCCTCCACATCCAACTCTGCCTCCACATCCAACTAAACCTCCACATTTGCCTCCACATCCACCTCCACATTCTCCTCCATATCCACCTCCACATTCGCCTCCATATCCTCCTCCACCTCCACATCCAACTCTGCCTCCACATCCAACTCAACATCCACATTCGTCTTCATATCCACCTACACCTCTACATTCGCCTCCAGACCCAACTCCGCCTTCATATCCAACTCCACCTCCACATTCGCCTCCACATCCCCTTACAGCTCTACATTCTCCTGCAAATTCATCTCAACCTCCACATTCGCCTTTACATCCATCTCTACCTCCATATTCGTGTCCACATCCACCTCCGCCTCCACATTCGCCTCCGAATTGGCCTCCACATCCAACTCCACTTCCACATCCACATACACCTCTACGTTCGCATCCACATCGACCTCCACCTCCACATTTGCCTCCGCATCCACCTCCACCTCCAAATTCGCCTACACATACACCTCCACCTCCACATTCTCCTCCACCTACACCTCTACATCCAACTCCACATTCGGCTCCACCTCCACATTCACCTCCACACTTAAGACTTAACACTTAAGACTTAACACCAAAGTAGCACCACACTAGCACCACATAGCACCTCACCTAGCACTTCATGCTTGGTTAAGTTATATTGATTTCTTAGCATAATCAATCATTTTTGTAAGGCGTTAGGTGAATTGTGGAAGATCGTTCATCTAGTTTAACCTGTATTTGGTTGTGTTTTAGGTGTTTGCTCTTGAGAGCCAATGTGGGAGAGGTGCGCTATCGTGTTTATATTCGTTTTAGACACCTGGGGTGCTGGTGAGTTTTTGATAGCAAATCGTGTGTTTTTATATCAGCTGGTCATTTGTTTGGTATTTTTAATGGGAATTCACTTAGTGGGTTAGCATTTGATAGAGGATTAATTTTGTGGCTACGACATTAATTTAAATTTTCTGTATTATTCCTCACAACTTGTGGTTCTGTCGGTTTAATGATTTTGTGGTTAGCGCACAATTAATGTAATTTGTTATGATTCGTACTTATTTCAGGAGCTTCACCGAAATATTTAGTGGTTTTTGTGTTTTATTCGAGGAGTGTTGTACGTTTTAATTATATTAGTAGACTGTCGTAAGGTATTTGAACGTAAATCGTCTCTTTATGTTTAATTTATTGTAATGAAAATTATTTGCTTCACATTTATTGATGGAAGGAAACATTTACGCCGTATGTAATTTGTGTTCAGTATGAATTCAAAGAGCATGGTGGACGGAGCTGCTCTCGTGCGTTCCATCAGTCATAAGTGCTTATCCCTCTACAGACATTCAAACTGAACGGATTTGTACCCCGCTCCCATTTGTCCATCCTCAGTACAACTTCAGACTTGATAGGGTGAACACAGATGATCTCCAAACAAATAAAAAAATTAACCTTATGCCACTCTTGCACTAACCTTTCTTTTTATATACCCAATACACTATACGTCATTGCTCAGTCGGCTGCCGGACGTCAGACAGTAGGCCTATACGTGGCTCCTCATTTACACATCCCGAAAATAGAAGAAAAAAATTACATCAAAGAAATTTTATCATAGAAATTTGATCAAAGATAATTAATCAAACAATTATTTAATCCAGTTAGACATTATTATAATTAACCTAACTAATCTGATTAGCATATTATTTACAAATATGCTAATTAACTATATGCAAATTAGCAATATGCAAATTTTTTCCGTTCCAGCCACATGTCTTTCGCCTAGTGGGCCAGAAGGTACATGCTTGGTCTACTTGAGGAAGTATCGAAGTTTCGAAATTTTTAGTATCCAATGCATAAAATATTGAAGAATCAATGAACTTTTTCTTATATTGTCTTGGTTTTTTGTACGAGCAAGTGTTCAGCAAACAACAGGAATAAGCTGCATAACTGTTATGAACAATTAAACTTACTGTGTAGGGCATGGGTAGAGGACATCGCTCTTACCCCTAGTCAAATGGGATATTCAAGGTGCATTCATGCCCTTACCGCAAATTCAGGCGGTGACAATTCAACGTCACAACCGTGATGCACTTTTCAGGGACACACAGCCAGGCAAGGGCTCTTGGCTCATAAATTAAAACACACTTTATGTTAGTTACACAAATTTAATCTTTTTTTTAATGGTCACGCAAATATTATTACAATTTAAGAATTATTAAAGGCGAAATTGCTATAGTTTTAACACTAATGACACTTGCTGTGCATGTATTCTTATGGGAGAAACCGGATTGTTTTGGGTAACGTTTCTGCTATTACTATTTTTACTCGGGCTTCACTAAGCGTACGAAAACGACAGCAAATGTTCTGACCTATTTTTATGACCGTGGAATAAACAAATAACAAACGAAAAACCAAGATGACGACATTATAATGAACAAGTATTGGGGAGAGGGGTGGGGAGCTCCGGAAATGTAACGTTTTTAAACAAATTTTTTAATAATGGTATCATATAATTTTTTTAATTTGTTAATAAATTTTTATAACAGTTTTTTTGGAATATTTTCGGGAATATTTTGGGTTTAAGGTAATTAAAGATCACGAGAGCAAGGTCAATGTCAACTGCACCCAATATGGTAATAGTCAGTAACATGATATGCTCGTTGACTTTTATGAATTTATTCAGTTTTTTTCGAGTTTTGGTTTTCAATGTTTTTTTAAGTAACGGGGTCAAGGTCAAGGTTACTTGCACCCAATATTATGGCAGTAGTCAGTATCATAATATGCTTGTTGACTTTTACGAATTTATCGAATTTTTTCTCTCGAGTTTTGGTTTTTTATGTCATATGTCACAGAGTCAAAATCAAGGTTACCTGCACCCAATATGGCGGTAGTAGTCAGTAACATAATATTATCGCTTACTTTATTAATTGGTTTTTGATTTTTGGGTTTGCAAGGTTATTCAAGGTCACTGGTGTCAAGGTCAAGGATATATGGTCTGAGTCCTGAGTCCTGAGGGCTCATGGAGTCGCTTTAAATGCTCCCAACGACTTGTTCTTTGCAAAATAAAGGGGCCTCTTTTTAAAGCTGCAAAAACCGGGAAATTTTTAGGGAACAAAGGGACATTTTTAGGGAAAAGGTTAAATTTTTAGGTAAATTTAATTTATTTTTTAAGAAAAAAGGAAAATGTTTAGGGAACAATGGCCTCCGGCCGACCGGAATGACAGAACATGAGCTGCTCCGGGCTCCGACGCCCCACGCCCTTGTGTCCGACTCATCATAATCATTCTACTGATAATTTTAAAGGGAAACATCTAAAGGTCACAATTGAAAAGTTAATTTTTTTTCCTGTCTGTTAACCATCACAGCAACAGAAACATTTATAAAAGATACTTGGTCAATTTTTGGAAATAATCTGATTGTTATCTGAGAATATACAGAAGAAGCAAAAAAAGATATGTGTGTGCATACGCACAAATATTAGAAACTCACTGTAGATTCGTTGTCCTAGGTACATGATCGTCATTAAAGAGACTTCACAAGAGTTTATTTTCTGAAGGAAGGTCGTTGACAGCGTTCCGCTGCCAGAGTGAACTGAGTTCATTAATTATAGGTGCAATAAAATCGCAGGTTTTTCAAGCGACCTTAATACGCAACCGCACATCACACCCATATGTTACGATCTGCAAATCGAAATGGCTGGTAGCAACCCTTTCTCTACGTGGGTGATCCTTGTTCGTGAACTAAGGAAGTTAACCTTGGAGATAGACGTTGAAAGGGCAGAAATACAGCCTTCACACAAACCTTGAGTAAACACACATAGCGTATGTCAAATAGCTTCGCACGCCATGACTTTTCCATAGACAGCAGACAGACAGTAACTGCAGCTTTCACTGACTTACGTGTGATATGTTGTTTTTGGAACTGTTTTGTTATAACTGTTATAATTTGAACCCAACTTCAATGTAGCGAACATTTACCAAAATTTTCTCACGACGGTTCAGTGAAGTTGCTGCAAGGTATCAGACAACAAACTACTGTCAACATCTAATTATTGATATAGTTTCCGTTTATTAAATTGCATGGTCCACGGTGGTGTAGAGGTTAGACTACTCGCCTCCCAACTCGGCGAACCGGATTCGATTCCCGGCGGGGTCGTTCCCGGATTTTCACGTGTGGTAAACGTGCCTGACGATGCCGCTGTTCGGCGGGTTTTCTCGGAGATCTCCCGTTTTCCCCACCTTTGCATTCCGGCGTTACTCCATACTCGTCTCGCTTCACCCTCATCGGCTCTCAAGACCTCGATTTTAAGAGTCTCCGAAATCCACGGGTTACTTTGGATAAGCTTGCATAAATGTCGTTTAATAGTATTCATACTTGCTTTACTTTCAAAATAGTTTAGGACAAATTTATATCTGCTATAAAGATATAAAAGAAGAAAATTTAAATTAATCCAAAAACCGTTGGAATTATTAAGAATGCTGATAATCAAGAAGAAATATTTAAAGCTGCACCAATGCAAGGACAGTTAAATAGTACTTGATGGAAATAATCGTTACTTAGAATTAAAATCTTGTTATTTTATCTGAATAGTGTGAAAATATGTCGATCATAACTAGCAGTGAAAAATTTTTTTTTTTTATAAATAGGTTACTTAGGCAAATAATACTTATTGAAAATAATTTATATTTACAATTACTTCTATAGGTTTTACTAACAATGTAAATAAACGTAAACGTTGTTTCTGTATCTACATCGACGTCAGAGGTCGCTGGGTATTGCAATATTAAGAAACCATGAGTTGTTTCTGCATGCCACCTTCAGCAATGTGAAATGGACTTGACCGTGTGAAATGGACGGTTTATCAAATTATCGAAACGTATGTAATAAATTATTTCTTGAAACCATTTGTTGTTCTTTCTAAGAAAAAAATATATATATACTAAGGGGTACCCAATTCCAACGTTGAAGCTTTAATCTTGGAATAAATTTCAAACATACATTAATTTACCAATAAAATCGTAATGAGAAATTAAACCAGTCGCAGACATTACCACGACGAGGGCGAAAAAATTGTGTGCAGGAATCCCCAGAACCCTCAGTTGTTAGAGTCAGAGTTACATGACAGCTCAGACAGAGCTGATGAGGGTGACGTGAGGTAGGTATTGAGCAGCTCTGGAATGCAAGGGCGGGGGAAACGAAAGATCCCCGATAAAACCCACCGACCAGTGGCATACCACGGCACGATTCCCACATGTGAAACTCCGGGAGCGACCCCGATTTGCTAGTCTGACGACCAACCCCCGAGAAGGACATAAGGACATAGTGAGTGAGTATTGTCTATTCGCAGTTGCTTTGCACTTTTTAAATAGAACCTTTGAAAAATCACCCCATGTAAGAAGTGTTTGCATGTTTCTCCGGGAATATGTTATGTAACACAATCGTTTCATACTTAACTTAAAATAAAATACCAAATTTTCGGAAAAATTTTATTTCTACTTGTATATATTATATCTATAAAATATATATAAAATTATAATATTTCATTTGTAATTAGTATGAATAAGAAGAGGAAGAAAATAAGTGTGTTGGTAATACATATTGACTATTAAGGAGAAGTTCTTATGCGAAATAGAAGGAAACGAAATACGCACGTGAGCGGTCCATTGTTCCTTTGGTGTAATTTTCTAGACTCGGTTAAGCTTTGCTCGCATGAGGCGGAGGAATATCCTGAAAGTAGATCTTGAACAGGACTTCGGGAAAGTTGAAAGTAACCCAGAATGGACTATGTGAATTTAGGCTATTGGCATCTTTCCAGGAGAAAGAGTGTTTTGTAGTAAGTGTTTATATTTATTGAGCTAAGTGTTTGTCTAAGTAAGTACCAGTATGGTTGACATGTTTATGTAAGCAAAGTGTTAGAACACAGTGAAAGATTTAAATAATGCCTCGAGGGTTACGATATCCGAGACTGCGTGCCTACGTCCTGTTCTTATAAATATATTTCTTATTTATAAGAATGCAAAGAAAAAATACTTCCATTCTTTTAATTTAGATGGTAACTAGTGAGAAACTCTTAGGAACATGGTTGCCGCAAGCTGGTTAACACTTTTGACATTGGGCGAAGCTATCTACTGGAAACAACAATTCAAACAAGCTTGTTGATATAAGTGCCTGTGAAGAGGTGAACATTTTAATTGTGGTTAAACTTTGCTTACAGCACGCCTAAATCTTTCTTAGCCACTCAGAGCTCACCAGCCGTAGCGGCGGAAGTCTGTCATTCGCCCGCTGTGATGGAAGGCGTGTCCAGCTTTACGTAGTTCACCAGTAGCACTTATGCAAAATGTTTGGATATTCGTCAAACTCAGTAAAGTATTTTAATGTTGCGCTGTTTTTTTTTTTCTGCTAAACGATATCATTTGAAGAACAAGTATTCCATTTTATGTTCTTAGCTTACCAGTCTAAAGAATGCATTTGGGTAAGTGGGTGTATGATCTTTTAAAACTGAGAGAGTAATGGCTGAGACTGAGATAGTATGGTGTAACATCAGTGTGTTAAAAATATAAAGTGGGACAAGCTATAGCTAGAAGGTTCCCTCCTGCTAAAGGATGGCGATATATTTTTTCCTTCTTCTTTTTTTTTTTTTAGTGGCGGGGCAGTTTTACTGGTACGATTAGGCGACTTCTTCTTCCCATTCATCGTGTCGCACACTGCTTTTTCTCCTCTGTAGGCGTGACACACATTGTGTTGTTCGCCTTGTTGCGAGTGGCCCTGAGATTTGGCGCGTGTCTGTACTTCGTGCGGCCCCCGCCTAGAGCGCGCCACAGTCGCTTCAAAGCCATCGTGTCATCCTTAGTTAGCGCCCAGGGTTTGCCAAATGGCGTGTAATTCCACGAAATGCGTGCAATTTATCGTGAATTCACACATCTGCGTGTGTTTGCATGTAATTTTAATAATTTTTTAAAAATCCTTTTACAGCAATGGGAAAATATACCTTTCTAAGAGGAAGTTCGGTAGGGTGTTGTTGATCTTGAGATTTTATATTCAGGAATTTACCAAATCATATACTCTCTTCATGACCAAGCTACCATAGAACAGTTTTATGTAGTGTTACATCAGATGTTGTTGGATTGCTGTGTAAACTGAAGTTGTGTGTTGTAACGAAAAATTTACCAGTTATATTCCGTTTGTCGGGAACGTGTATGTTTTATATATTGGGAATGAATGAGTTGCGTGTTATCATTATTAGGTAGGAGACTTCTTGATGGATAACTGGATCATAAAAAAGCGAAAAGTAGTTGATGAACAAGTGGGTGATACAGACAGCGGTGAGACATCTGTGGTTTATGGTGCAGGCCCTAGTAAAATTACGGAACAAACTGACATTTTGCAGGAGTCTAGATAAACATGTGAAATACCTAATGCGATGGAAAAACAGAAACAGGTAAAAAAGGAAAAAAAAATTGTGTCAGTTCAATGGTACATGTGTCTCAAATCCATTTTTTAAAGACTTGTTAGTACACAAAGTCCCCAAAGATTCAAAGAAAGGTGTATCTCATGATATTGCATATTGTAAAGTCTGCAACACTAATATTATAGCACACAAGTATGATGTTTTTCGTCATAGTAAATCAGAAAAACACAATCAAAATATTAAATTTATCGCTAAAACACAGAAACTCTAATTTCAGAAATGCAGGACATAGTTAGGAGGGTAGAACTAAATATGGCAGTGGTTCTGGCAACAAATGATTTCCCTTTACTTTTGATGGACACACTAGCACCTTTATGGGCCGATATTTTTCCAGAACTAGGGCAACTCTCTAAAAAAGAAATCTATAGGACACTATCGAGATGCTTCTATGTGAAAACTTCGTATTCCAAATAGTTTTTTCTCGATTATTATGGATGAAACTACAGATCAGGCTTTGACTAAACAATGTGCTTAATTGTTTATATTATGATGGAAATTACACTACCGTAAAATCTAAATTTATTGACATGGTGGAATCAAGTTCTGGCACTGCTGACAATCTGTATAAATGCCTAACACAAAGTTGACTTAAAAATGGTATTCCATTATAAACCTTATTGGGTTCTTTTCTGATGCAACCAATTTTATGGCAGGAGCAAACCATTCCTTTTTTCTCTTCTTAAACAGGATATTCCTGACGTATGCATTAGTTACTATTGCCACGTGATTCATCTTGCAGCATCTAATGCCTGTTTAAAGCTTCAACGGTCTCTTGAGGATTTACTCCGAAACTTAGGCTCTCATTTTAGCTGCAGTTATTCTAGGCAGCGAAAATTCAGACAATTTCAGGAATTTTTCATGTGGA
Source organism: Dryococelus australis (assembly GCA_029891345.1). Lineage (NCBI taxonomy): Eukaryota > Metazoa > Arthropoda > Insecta > Phasmatodea > Phasmatidae > Dryococelus > Dryococelus australis. Next base: position 24,197,565 of record CM056999.1, read on the forward strand.
AATTCACAAAATTCTATCTCCTGCAACTACTCGTTGGTTATCACTTAAAGCCTGTGTTGACCGAGTTCTTGAGCAATATTCGGCTCTAAAATTCTACTTAAAGGAAACACTTTTCAGTGATCCATCAAAAATACTGGAAGAAATGCTCGTAACTATGGACAATCCATTTAATGAATTATACCTTGAGTTTATGTCTTATGACTTCAATGCTACATTTCAATCTGAAGAGCACTTACTTTATACGCTACCAACAGTGTTAAAAAGGTTCATGAGAAACATTTATAGTAACTATTTGCATGATGACTATGTTAAAAAACTGCTGTTGAATGTGTCAAATATGATTGCAAGAGATTTCTTGTGGACTCTGAAACTATTTACTTAGGCATTCGAGGATAGCGTGATCTCTTTTGTGGATCCAGCAGTATCTCAGTTATTTAGAGTACAATCACTAGCCCCAATTTTCCAAAGATTTCACATTCTTAATCAATTTGTGAATAGCAAGATGCAGATAAGAAGCGGTGGGAATATTCGTTGCTAGATCATTGTGAATATGACTTGGATCTCTGTAAGTTACCAGAGGAATACGGGAGAAATATTTACAATGTAAAAATGCAGCAGGTATAACAGTTTTCTCCACATTAACAAAACTTATTCAAATAATTGAATCTTCCATTTTCAAATGCTAATGTAAAACAGGTATTTAGTTTTTTACAAAGTTGTAAAACACACAATAGAATTGAGTTTGGCACATATATCATTGTCGCAATTCTTCACACTAAACACTTCGTCAGTGAGTAATTGGTGTGTGTGTGTGTGTGTGTGTGTGTGTGTGTGTGCGTGTGTGTGTGGATTTAAAGCCAGATGAAGAAATCATTTCCGAAAAGATACGGGACAATAAAATTAAAATTAATTTTTGTGTAGTTTTGTGTGCAATAAATGCATACAGTGATAGTGGAGCGTAAATAAAATGACAAGTGACTAGACTACAAACATCATATGTCATCATGCTCTATCTGCAATCCAGAATCCCAACTTTGTGAGTTGGAACTTGATTTGAGTCATTTACTGAAATGTTTCTGAGATTACCCTTAAAAAATTTTAAATATTATATTCTGTTTAACAAAAATAAATGGCTATGTAGGATGTGAATACAAGTTTTTACATTAAAACTGCATCATACGTTTAAGTCTTATCCTACATTGTTAAAATAGCACTATATAATTACGTAATTAAATTATAGTGCCATTCACTTTTGAAGCCATCGCCAGTTCGCTATTTATTTTACCATCATTTGTACAATACTGATATGTTAGCGACAGGAAATTAAGTAATTTAGTATTTTAAATCTGATTACTAAATTAAGTTACCGAATAAGTCATTGCTTTAATATACACTGTGACGGGTGTAACGAATTCAAAGTAAATGCTTCTATCGCCGTTGAGAAAATATGTTCGCCGTTCAAGTGTAAATGGTGTGTACTATGAACCTCGGGGTCGTGTAATCTTGCTATGAGACTCTGGTATCCCTGTTAGCGCCTGTCAAGGCCATCCTTTCCCCGCGGGCCTCTTGGAAACAGCTCACTTTCGTATTCTTTACTTGTAACTCTTCTTAACCCGCCAATAATTTACATACATAAATACTTTTCGAACAGCCATCGTCGAAGCTGCGTGAATCAACAACTAGCTTTATTCGGGCTACTGGAAAACCTTGTACGAATCTTACGTTATCCTTTTTTGTCACACAGCCGTGTTGTTTTCAAAGGTTCGGTTTTCACATGGCAGTTTGTAAATCAGTGTCATTATTTTTCTTAAAAGAATCACACTTCCTATAAAATTCCTTTATATTCTGTTAAATGAATGTGAGATATAATTATAACAAAAGTTAACAAAGCGTATTTAAATTATTAAACGTTTATAATCGTTTTGTGTAAATTGATTGTAAATATACTAATTTTATCCGTCTACAAAATTTATAAGGCCTTCTTTTGTAGCTCATACCACCAGACATGCTATGGTCAACCATAGCCTCTGTGATTTTAAAATTCCCTTAAAAAAATGTGATTTTTTATTTAAAAAAAAGTGATTTTTATACAATTTTTTTTAAATTTTCTAAAAATTCTGATTTGTTCGTAGTTGGGGTTTTCTCAGAGTGCTCCCGTGCTGGGAAGATGAAATGTGAATACGAATGCTTTCCTTTGACCACGACGATCGCGGTGCCTTCACGAGTAGGTCTAGCGCCAGACAACACAAAGCTAGTAACTGTCCATTGGCCACCAGTTACATCAACTGTGTGTTGTGTATGTGGATCGGAGTGCCTTGACTGTATACAACAAGAAACGAAGTATAAAATTAGAGTAAAACATATATACTTTTGTTGAATTGAGAAGATTTTTGAATATTTTAAGTCATCATATGTATTTTTGATAAGTGTGTTTGTTTTTACATGCAATGAGTGGTAAAAGGGTATTTTTAGGTATTTTAACATGACTAGCATACATGCCCCTATGCGAAACATTAACATTTAAGGTAGTATATGCAACATCCCAGGCTGATATGGCTTATAAGTTAATATGCGTTAATATGCGTTCTTTAGAAGAATGCTTAACAGCAAACAAGAAATTCGCAACAAATGTGTTGATATTTTGAGACGGAGTATCTCGATGTGTGAAAGTTATGATCTCATGAACGATATTGTCTCAGTGAGTCAATTTGGGAATGGTAACATAAAATGAAACAGGGTGATATTTGCTTTCTGGAATTTTGGGTAAGCTATTAGACACATTTTGGATGCAGGATAGAGTTGGTATAGTGAGATAACTGGTTTGAATTTCAAACACAAAGCCGTGTTTTGGATCATTTTTAACGAACATTGTATAAGAATTTGTCTGTTTACGTGTTAATAAGTAGATTCTATAAATATTTTAACCATATTTATCGGTTATGACTGTCGCAAGACTCTGGGTTCGAGACCAGAAATTATACAAAATATTAATTTTCTAACATGTTTAGAATAATTACGGTCATTTTTTCCGCAGTATATATGCGAGCCTGATATAAAGATTTAAGCGATCACTAAAGTCTAAGTATAGTATACGGTTCTAAGTTCAAAATCCGAAAATACAAAAATGTATTAATCTTAAAAAAAAGTGGATTTTATATCGACATGCTTTAATTATATATATATGAGTAAGGTTCTTATAACATAAACAAAAAGATTTATGTTTACCGATGCGCAAGTGTGTATGTCTGTACGTGTTTATTTAGTAAATAATCATAAACTACTTTTTACATGTGAATAGTCAAATGCGAGGTTGTTAATTATTAATATAATTAAATTAATTTTCTTTATATTTTATAGTGGTCTTGGAATTCCATATGACAGTCGAATGCAGGTGCATAATTATAGCTCACGTGAGCAATGGACCAATGAAAAGCAAAGAGTGGGATGGGTTGCATACGTATAATTGGTCGAACGGAGACATGAGTGAAACAAATGACTGTAATGGAGTGCCTGCGACTAAATGGTCGAACGCTGTTTTTAAGTTTTGCGAGTAAACAGTCAATGAGAAAACATTGGTCGGGACAAACATCCTTTGGTATATGTCAGCAGGTTTTAGTCGAGAGCTGTTTTTCATATGAGGATGATAATGATGATGTGTAATTAGTCTCATTTTGCAAATAATATGTAAGTATCTTGAACAATAAACAAACTCCGTATTTCCAAAAACCAAATCCAAAAAAAAGCATCAAGTTCCCTGTTCAGCAGTCTCAAAAAAAAAAAAAAAACATTAAGTGCACTGTCCAGTAGTCGAACGCAAAAATAAATTTCCAAAGCCCTGCCCCCGGGATCGAACCTGGTATACTCAAAAGTTACCCATGTCCAAAAAATATTAAGTGTCCTGTTCAAGATTCGAAGGGAGTATCGGTCTGCTCACCAGTCGTTAGTGCTTCCATCCTGTTGGGTCTCCATCCTACGACATTGTAATATCTCTGGTGATTCCACAGGGGTTAGGTGAAAGTGTGCATCTGCCTGTGTGTGTAAGTGTATTTCCCTCTCCACTCCTGGTTATTTGTGATGCCTATGGACTAACACGTCAGTCTGTCTCTGTAGTTGTTGAAACATTAACATGTGTGTGTGTGTGTGTGATTGCGTAACAGTTAACTTTCTCTCCGAAGAGTCTACACGTGTGTGTTTGTGTATTTCTAAGAATTTCCAGGAATTTTTAAAATATTAACTGACTTGGCTGGGAATCGGACCCGGTATTTCCAATGATTACATTATGTTTCTTGTCTAGACATCGAGTCTGATACTTTCGCGTATTTATTAAGCGTGTAGCGGACGATTACGTAGTTCTTCATGTACTTACATGTGCTGTATTATGCCATTTTCATTGCAAACTCGTGTTGATAGGTCATGTGTGTGAGTTGTGTACCGGGCTGGTGATTATGTAATTGAATAATTTTAACGAAAATAATAATACAAACATTAAATTTACTTACTTTAATAGAGGTCAGCTGGCGACTGATTGTTGTGGTGAGTGGATCTGTTTATGTATGAGCGTGTTGAAAGTGCATATTTGTTGCTAATTGTGTAATGAAATAATAATAATTAAATTTGTAATTGTCTTGGTCTGTTGACGACTGGCTGTCGTGGTGAGTGGATCTGTGTGAGTTGTGTGATGGGCTGGTGCTTGCGTAATGACAATAATAATATTTGTAACAGTCTTTGAAATATAAAATTTGGCTGTTGCGGTAGGTAGATGTTTGCAACTGTGAAGTTGTCAGTTGAATAATAGCTCGGTCAAATGGTATAAATGATTGATGTGTTTAGGTAAACCAGGCTGGTAGCAATCGATGAAGGTCGGGAACACAGAGCGATGTTAATTTGTTTCTGTGTGTGTGTGCGTGCGTGTGTGTATGCATGTGCATTCATGTGTATGCATGGATGTATGAGTGTGTGTATGGGTGTATGCGTGAGTGTAAGTGTTTGTGTGATGTGTCGGCTAATACTGTGTGCATGTATGTGAGTGTATGCGTGTTTTTGAGTAAAAGTTCGCTTTTATTTGATATTTTTTGGAAATTTTTAGGGTTTCTTTTTATAACTACAAATAAATAAATAAATACAAGATTACGACATTACTTGTCATCAGCCGAGTTGTAGCAAGTGTATAACGTTAGCTGGGCGAGGGACGTTGGCGAACTCACATCTACATAACATATCTCCTAAGTGTATTGCATTAGAGGTGTATGAGTTAAAATAAAATAGAAATTTCCAAGATTTGCATTCTTTAGGACTCGAACCCCATAGCGGAAATCGAACCTCCATATCGGAAGTGTAGTGCACTAGAAGTGTATTTGTAAATCTAAAAAAGAATTAAGCAATTTACAAAGGTGATGCCTGTCCGATGGCTCTGAGTTCGAAGCCTGGAACCATAAAAAAATAACATTAATTTTCTCTATCGAACTTAGAAAATATCAGACGACGTTTTTCCGAGTGATGGGAGAATTTGCTTATCGAGGATGCTGATACCTTAGATCCGAGGAAGCTAAGATCGATTTGGAAGCTTTCTCTTGCTATACTGCGAAGATGAACTGTGAATATGAATGCCTGACTTCGACCTCAACTAAGAAGTATCCACGACCTGCATTATCGATAACTGGTTGTCTCCAGTTCTGATTCTGCGATCGAATGTTCACCTTCGGTCAATATTCTCGGCGACATGAGAGAACGCCCTTTAAGAAGAGTTAATTTTTTTTAAACCATATAATATTTTTATTTGTAAACCAGCAAACCAAAGTTATTTTTTTGTTATTCTGTGACATACTGATATGTATTCTGAGGTAAGAGGTTAAGATCTGAATATGTCAATTTCAACTTATTTGTTTATTTACATGATTGTATAATTATTTTATTTTACTTTAAAACATCATTACTTATTTGATTTGTTATTTCGAGACAGAACGAATGTTCTAATTTTATTTCCGTTTCGTTTTACCGGAAGTAGTTTTTCGCCAATAAGATCAGGTTTTTAGGAAGTTGCCGGAAGTCGTTGCTTCTGGGGAGAGCCTTTGAAGGATCCAGCGGCCATAATATTCGCTGGGATTTTCATTAGAAAAATATCTAGCATCAACATAAGTTTAGGTGAGGTTTTTGACCCCAGATGAAATAGTTTAAAGTTGTAGAGCTAGTCGCGTATAGAATAGCGCTGAGTGTCTAGAATACTAGCTAATTTTATTAGTGGTGACCAGCCTAAGAAGATGTCGAGGAACTTTGAGAGTGCATGTCGTAGCAGGGCTATAGTACTCGTTCTAAATGGCCAATGATAGCTGCTAACTAATCAACATTAACATGCTAGTGTATAAGTTCTTTCTAATGTGAAAATATATTTCGGCCTAGTGTTATCTTCGCTCAACTTTAACTCATGGTCACACAAGCAGACAACTGTCAGACCGGCCACTTACAAGATTGATTATTTGACCCTTGGCACTTTACTCAAAAATGACCCAAAAATTACTCTAAGCGACATATCAGAGCTTATTAAGGTGGTGGTAGTGGTGGTGGTGGATATGTTAGGTTAGGTGAAGTTAGGTTAGGTTAACATTTTATGGAGCTGCTTGTCGAGAAGAATATATGGCCAAGGGTTCTGGTTATATGCTTTCTGGAATTGACTGTTTTGAGTTGGGTATAAGCAATTTATATTAATTATGTGCTACTGTAAATATGCATTGTGAATTTTTATGGAAAAAAATTAAGTATTCTGTTTCTAGTCTGTAGTGTGTGTATATATATATATATATATATATATATATATATATATATATATATATATATATATACACACACACACACACACACACACACATACACGTATAAATAAAAATAAATAAATTTATTAGTGATGTTGTACACAGAAACCTATGTATTAATTATGGCTACGTCTCTAAGGGACCTTTAGTGCTCAGAAGTTTATATCTGGGTTGATGCAACTTTCATCATAGGCGTCATAGACAACTTCATTCCTGGTTCCTGCTCCTTCCGACATGGCGACAGCCGAACCATCTGGACCCACTAGTGTATGATCTGCAGAACTCTCAGTGGCTAATCGGTGTCGCTTTGCTGTAATGACTTTGCCTTCAAGCTTACTGCATGACGACACGAAGTTTATTAGTGCAAGAATAGTCGGTTTCATGTTTAACGAATGATTGAGCTTTGTATAAGGATGTAGACGAACATGAATATTTTAAAAAGTGTTTTGGTAGTAATAAATTTAAATTAAATATGAAAAAAAAAACCAAATTATTTTATATCTTATTTTAATCCTGCATTCCTGTATCGTAACCAGTCTGTTAGGCCTAGTTAAGAACAGCAAAATATTATTTTAAGCTAGTTTTATTATGGTTATATAGGGCTTAAACAATTAAAAACTCTCGGGTTAGAAATGTTACTTGCAAACTGGATTTCTCAATCCTAGTTTCAATAGATCGCAAATTATTTTTACATAATTATTTTTAAAAGAATATATATATATATATATATATATATATATATATATATATATATATATATATATATAATAATAATTACATATGAGCTTCAAAATAAATTTTCGATAAATTTTTATTACATTTTAAAATAATAATTTTTCGGTATTATTCAAAAGATAAATAAATAAAATAAAATAATTCTATGAATTTAATAATGCATCGACTCGTAGATGTCTGATTGGCAGGGCCACACAGCAGCGCGAGTGGCTGCTTAGGTTCGCAAGCACTTGTCTCGTGGTCATTTACATCCTATCCTGTCCCTTCCCCGCACGATGCCTGTTGATGACGTCACACTTCGCGGATCGCAGCAGGATCTGTCGTAACTAAGTCGCAGGGCTATCGGTCCTTGCGTGCATGTGCGGTTACAAGGCTAGGCGACTTAATTTTCGTACAACAGTTAAAACGAGTTCAATAAAGTGAAATGTTATGAAAAATGTTGTTTAAAAAAAATTAAGTATTCAAAATCCAATATGTTTTACAAATTCCTGCCTGGAATGTACTTTACAATATTATATATATATATATATATATTCTCATGATTGGAAAATAGCATTTTTCAATACGTAAAAAAATATACGCACTGATGATTCGCGCACTCTAGCAGCGATGAAGGAACTATGTAGACGGCGGAGTCGAACATGTATAAGTTATCAGTGGAGCAAATATGATTAATCGAACAAGTTAAATCTTAAACAATATATATGTAAGTTATACCCCAATAATAAAATTAATAATTAAAAATACTTAAAATAAAACATAAAATATTTAAAAAGTATATGACTTAAACTTAAATAAAATAAATGTAAGTTAAACCTAAATAATAAAAAATATATAATTAAAATAACATAAAAAAATTCTTAAAGAATTATTTATATGTAAATAAAATACTTAAAAATTATATAAGAAATAAAATTATATAATGAAAAATAGAAAAATAAAAAATTATATAATGAAAAATAGAAAAATAAAAAATTATTTATATGTAAATAAAATACATAACAAATTATATATGAAATAAAAATGGAATGTCTTAAATGGGAGGCAAGATATAATTGGTTCAACTCCAAGCTATATACATTTAATAAGTTTGTGTCCCAGCTCATGTTGTAAGAGCCAAGTGGTCTAAGGCGTGTCTGGCGACCGAAGGTCCGGCAGTTCAATCCCACACTATTCCGGATGGTATTTTAAGTTTAAAAAAAGCAGCGCCCCTTGTGGCGAATTCTAGAACCAATATGGCGACTGAGCACATGTAGGATTGACTAATCGAAAGAGAGCGACACCAGCACTCTTAACGGCCAATGTCGTAACCAAGAAGGCGATGTTCCTAGCGGCCAATGACAGAACTAATGTGAGAAACAAATGTCAACAAAGATGGTGGTCTCTAGTTACTGCCGATGTAAACAAATTATAAATGAATGGGAGAGAAAGAAGAGAAGAAAGAAAAAGAAACAATGAAAAAGAGAAAAAAAGTGGGAGCACTCGGAATAGAAGAACATGAAAAATGACATACTGGTCACCAAGATGGAGGTCCAATATGGCGGCATACTGGCTACAAATATGGTGATCCGAAAATGGTGGTGTACTAACTATAAATATGGCGGCGTACTGCCAAGTAATATGGCAGGATCCAATATAGCATATATGTGACCAGTATGACAGAGCGATAAGTCCAGAATCCAACATGGTGACCAGCTCCCCTGGTGCCTTGCGCCTCACCTGACGCCTGATGCACTCGAATTAACAACATCATACTACTAATGTTTATATATGTGTAATAAAAGTGATTATAAAAAAAATGGGTGTTTTTGACCTTCAAGGCATTATCTTTTATCATAAATGTATTTTTTTTTTTTTTTTTTTTTGCTAGAGGTGTGTCTGCTTGTATTTTATTCCGAATACCCAAGTAGTAAGGAAATGTATGTTCACAGCCAAGGGCGTGCGGCGTCGGAGCCGGAGCCAGGGGAGCCGCCATCTTGTATATGACCCGACTGCCACCTTAGATGTCATTGACCGTTTACCCCTGACCTGTGTGCACTTTGACGTTGACCTTGATCCTGAGGATATTTGACCTCAAAAATCACTTAAAAAAACTTTTAAAAAATTCCAAAATCTCCTCAAAAAATTTGAAAAAGTTCCGAAAAAAATTTATTATTAAAAGTGACTAAAAATTATGAAAAAAAAAATTTAAAGGATTCTCAGATATGACCCAATATTTCCAGAAATGCTGACAAAGATCAGCGACTTCGGTGACTGGGATCAGTAACTCCGAGCCAGGTGACTAGGATCAGGGCCATTGACCTTTGAACATAACCTTTGATCACTAACTCCAAAATAAAATAAAAACATTGCGAAAAAATTCTTTAAAAATTCTAAAAATTTATAACAAAAAATTAACGAAATTAATAATTGTAAAAATTTATGAAAAGATTATTATTAAATAAGTTGATTAAAAAATTAGTGTCAAAATCTAAGAAATCGTTTCAAAATTTATTTTTATAAAACTTTATTCAAAAATTTCTTAATTAGAAAGGCTTTAACACTGAATGCCATTTTCCCCTTTTTTCCTCTCGAAATTCTTCTTTTACCCTTAAAATTTCTCTTAAAAAGTTTATAAAACTTATCTTTCCTGGGGTCTTACCCTCCCCCCCCCCCCAAATTCAGAAGACGACTCACTCCCTCGTACTCACTCCCCTAAAATATACTCATTCCACCATCTTGATTTTTTCATTCGTCATTTGTTTACATGTTACTGCAGAATGACTCTCGAATTCGCTCGACTGCCATCTTTGTATATGTGTTACTGGAGGCAGCGGTTTTTGTTTATGTTACTGGAGGCCGCCATATTTATGTGTATGTTACTGGAGGCAGCCATATTACTTGTTTCGTTTCTCATTTGTTTGCATGCTACTGGGGCAGCCATCTTTGTTTATATGATACTGGAGGCAGTCATTTTTGTTTATATGTTACTAGAAGCAGCTATCTTTGTGTACATGTTACTGGAGGCGGTCATCTTGATTTTGTCATTCGCCAATTGTTTACATTCTACTGGAGGCAGCTATCTTTCTTTATATGTTACTGGAGGCCGCCATATTTGTTTCTCGTACATCATTTTTATATACTTTACCAAAGACAGTCATCGCGGTAGGCGACCACCATCGTGGTAGGCATCATCCATCCTCCATATTAAAAACCTATGACCTTGAACTTGACCTCATGACCTTGATTGACCTTGAAAAATAAAACCTGTAAAAAAACCCAAAATTCAGCACGTATAATACATTACAGACAACCATGGTCATATTGGATGTAGACTACTTTTACCTTGGCCGCATGACTCAAAATAACCTTGAAAACAAAAACTCCAGAGTAAATTCGTAAAAGTAAGCATGCTGGAAGCCGATCCAGCTGTCGGCTTATATATTAACAGGCATAAAAAGACTTGAAAATTTCCACCCTATTTAAAACAGATGTTTCGAATCAGCAATATACCTACAAGCATAATGCGAGACTTTGATGACATGCATAATTTATTTAATATATATTTGGTATTTGGAATTTAAAGCTTTCTAATTTAAAAAACTTTTTTATTTAATTATATAATTGTATATATAGTACAAAACTTTTTAGTATAATTTATTTCTTTAAGTTGTTAATTATTAATTATATTCCGACAAAGTAGGAAAACATGAAATAAAACACAATTTTATTTACAGACACTTCTTTATTAAATTAAATTATTACAGTCGCTAACATCCTCAAAATATATGCAATATTCTATAATATGTATATGTAAATTGTCTGTACGGCTGATCTGCTCACCGCACATGTCACACAAATAAAACACGCAACATAGATTTTTAGTACAATTAGATCCCCTGTATTGCATAGCATTGTTGCTGTGCGTGAAGGTCTTTTCACAGAAGCGACACTTATAATGTCGGAATGGTTGAGCAGAAGCGGTTGACCATCCAGATGCTTCTGGATCAGAGGCCGATGTTCCAATTGGCGATGCCAATTGCTGTGGCCTCTCCTTTGGAAGTGGATCACATATTAACTAAGGGGATCAAAGTAGCTCAAGGATAAAGCATTCGTCGACAAAATACTACTTTTATTAATTTATTGAACAGTTGCAACTAAGCCTCAAGCAGGCTCTTCAAATAGGTAGCAATTTCTACAAATATTCGATACGCAAGTCGTTCAATTCAGTAATAGCTCAACAGGGTACTGATGCCTCAAGTCATGCTTGGATTAGATTTTATTTTAATCTACTAAGCAATGCTTTAAAGAGCTTAGGCCGTCGCGAGTCCCCTGCCCTACAGTGCCTTACGTTGCCCTACCAGGTAGTCAATATTTACCCAAGGTCTCGTCGCAGTAGCACAGCTCTCTGGATTACGGGCTCTCGTCGGGCGTCGATGGCGGACCTCGGGCTGCGGTCCCCTTGTCTGGACGTCTCATGGGCAGCACCTTCGGTGGCAGCAGGCAAGATGGCACCCAGAACCTCTAGCACCCTGAGCTTATATACATCCCCTCTGACCTCGTGCTCGATCCGCCGAGGTCTGTTATTAAAAATAGAGTTTCAGCTGGCCGAAGTCATCCCGTGCCTCGCCGCAGTGCGACGCTGTGCTGCCCTCGCAGGAGCTGGTCCCAGCATTAACCCTCTCTTTCGAGCGTCCAGACGCCCTCGTCTGGAGTACGGGTAGTAACGGTGCAGGGGGTCGGTCAGGTCAGAGAGTTGAGCCTTGGAGCGGTTTAGCCATGCTTCGGTGGAGTGGTGGAGTCCGTCGGAAAGAGCTGCTGTGTAGCATGTTGCAAGTTTGTAGCTGTGTTTAACTGAAGGATCTCATAAACCCCCCTCGCCCCTCTTTCGACGATTCCCTAAGGCGGTGTCAGGCATGTATGGTCGGGCTTGCATTACATTAACGGCAGTCTATAGCAATGTGAAACTACTTTTGTTTCATTTTGTTCAGTGCTGACATGGCACAGGTGAAATTGTTATTTACAAGTGGCTGAAATAAGTATAAACATATGTTACACTTGTTATTCACTTTGCGTGATTTGTTTTGTCATTTGTAAGGTACAATATTTATTCTAATCTACGTGAACATAGTTCAATATATACATTTACCAGTTAACTTTATTACATTTGTGTTCTGGGTTAGCAGACTACCAGTTGGTTTAGTTTATTTTACTTAGTCTAATTATAGTATGTTATTTACAGTTGGGTTTTTCTTAACATGTATTTATACATGGTTGGCTTTATTTCACTAATATGTTATCTGTCAATTGTGTTTTTAAATTGGAACAAAAATCAACAATCAGCTCATTCTAGGAGTGGTTTTTGTGCTGGCACCGTAATGTAGTAATCAGTCGCTATTGCTTGCATGTTGGTTTTATAGGGAGGGTAATGTAGTGCTCGACTCTGCTTTGGGATTATTTTTACATTCTTGAAAATGAAATGTACTTTGTAACCCGGCGTCGAACACAGAGGGTGAGGATTGAGGTGAGAGCTCTCTTAAAACGCAACAGTGGGCAATAGCAGCGTAAATTTATAGTAGAATTAATTTGAACAGTGACTGAAGTTATACATGTTACTTAATTGAGTATATCAAATCCTTTTAGTTTTTCTGTTATTGGTTAACTTTACGTAATTACATAAAATAATTTGCAATGTCTTTTACATTTTGCACTATGATGAATTTGTACATGGTTAATTTATAAACTAATTCCTTAGTTACAGGCATTGATATATTTATTCCTTGGGACCCCATCTATGGCGAGAATCGCCGTGCGGCTGTGATTAAAAAGTACCTTGATCGTGGGAGTGTGTGTGTGTGCTGCTCTCTATAAATTCGCTGTCGCGGCAAGCGTGCCTATGTTTGCGACATGATATTCAGCTCTTCTGACTTTGCCTGCTAGGTAGCACTGAGTGTCGCAATGTCCGCCCTGTTACGAAAATGCACGCCTTGTCGGTATTTGAGAGCTGCGGCACTAAACCACTGATTTTATATACATATTTCTTTATGTGGCATGCAAGAAAGACAACTAATTCGGCATTTATGCGTGTATTTTCTCATGTCTTTTTAGCATGCTTCGCATCTTGAAATGCCTTAACACAATTTGCAAAGTGCCTGTGTGCCCATGCTTTGCTTTTTTGGATTTTTTTTCTTAAACCTGTGCTTATTCCCTTATAAGAGAAACCTCGCTTTTCGATTAGCAGCTTGGAGGAAGCTAATTTGTCTACTGAGTTTCCTGCCCACGTGACAACTGTGTCATTTCATGGTTGTGCCGCTTTGGCCATATTGTTCATTAGAATAGCGATTTTGATCAACTTATAATAAATACTTGCAAGTGCTATTGTCAGAATTAGGACGGAGGAACAGCTGATGTAATTATAATTTTCCTTTGAGAGGACAGAGGACATGTTCTTTGGTGAATTGCAGACCAGGATTCCGTGTACGATATAGTAGCCAGGTCTGCGTGCATTATCTGCCACTTGTCATTAATTGTGTCATTTACTGAGTAAAAGGAAATACCCTCACTTACTTTTAACTACTGAGCTTCAAAATTGTTATTTTTCAACCATTGTACCAGCAATATTGAGTGCATCTTTTCTGTCTTAGGGCATTTTAATGTCACAAATGTGGGTGGCTTTAATGAATATTATTTTTTGTATGTTTAATTTCACAGCCACATGGTACGGTAAGTTCTATGGTTCGACCTTAGGATTGGGAATAACTTTACTGAGTGTTTCATTTGTGCAGCTAAGTATAAGCTTGCCAGGCACGTTTGTTATGACATAATGATGGGGTTCGGTCGCGTGGACAAAAGTGCATTTCCTGGCTGACATTTGAATTTACAATGTTCGAATAGACTGTGAAAATCTTTGAGCCATATTGCGGCTTTCAGGCAATTTGTTTGCGGATTGTCCACTATTTGTTTAGAGAGGAAGTAAGTACCCTGGTTTTGCCCCGTGGTATCGTAAAATTCCCTTGTTTCCTGTGTGTGGATGTCAATTGCTATAAGGTTTGACGGTGTTCTCATTGTGAATGTTTGATTACAAAATTTGTATAGGGCATTAGTAGACCTGAAGAATTTCCACATAGTTTTTATATTTTTCAAAAAGGCCTGTATTTTAACTAACATTTGAGTAGGGTACAGCATGCATTCTGTTAGTGATGATGTATAGTACTTTGATATCTGGTTCGTTGGAATACTTAATTCTAAGCAAAGGGTGTAAATTTGGTCTTGCAACTTAAGGAGGTCGGCCTTTAATATTTATTTAGGCACCGCTTGGAGTGGCAAGAATTTTTGTGTGTATTGCTACATGTATATACTTAGTCTTAGTTCATTAACAACATCATTTATTATTTCTAGCACCATACTTGTGAGTATCTGAGCTTAAATTTGTGCCGACTATAATTCTTTAGTGTGTGTATATACAATTGGTGTTACATCGCCCCTATATTGTGACTGAAGTCATTTACCTTGTTCTCGACTTGACCTTTTACTTCTGATATACTATGAACAGTGACATTAAGGTTATTGTGGCACATAATAATATTGTTTTCTAATTTGTTTAGTTGTAGAGCAAATGATTCTTCGTTAGTGCGGAGTACTTTTAAGTGTCGGGAAGTGAGAATGTCCCAACACCACGTTGCGACATCCCCGAGGAAGGTAATGCGATGTTTTCTTTTATTTGACACAGAAACTTCTGCTATAAATTCTTGTACTGTGTTTTAGGTAGTATCATTAAAGTATTGACGCAAGTGCTCGGCATTTTTGCAGACTGTCGAATTTCTTGTGGTACACACGTGGTGGTACCACACATCGATGTTACTAGAAGATGCAGGTTGGTGAAGTGGTGTGTTGTAGGCCAGTGGTATCGTCTCTTCATAAGCAATGCCAGAAGGCAGACCTTGGAAGTAGATCCCACTGTGAATCATGAAAATGGGAGCTCCAGGTGATGCTGTCATCGTGTAGTTTGTGAGTAACAGCAGGAGCCCCACACTCATATTTCCCATTGCAGTAACTCGTTAACTGTTACATACATGTTAGTGTAAATTTCTTATATTCGCAACATTTAATATTTCTCATGTGAACTGTATCTATTTTAGTTAACCCTCGCTTTTTAATTTCTATCGATATTGTCGATGCTCCCAATATGTCGTGTATCCTGTATGGTCCGTGATATTTGAAGGCCAGCACCTTCTGTCGAGTATGTCAAATTTTTAGGTCATTTGAGCGAAATCTCTTACCAAAATGTTATTTTTGTACTTTTTGTGATTCAATTAAATTCACTCGTGCCTGTACACAGGCCTGGTGCAGCGGTTCACACCAGTCTGCTGTACGATGTGAGAAGGTGTGGGCAACGACATGGCTTGGCTGAATGACTTCTACACCATGTAGTAAAAAATGGAGAGTACTTTGTGCTTCTATTCATGGTTGAATTGTAATTAAAAACTATATATTGGACATAATCGTCCCATTGAGCTTGGTCCTCATTTGCACATGCTGTAAGTTGCTGCGGCAGGAATGTATATACTTGTTCCATCATTCAATTGCATGATGGGTTGTATGCTTTTATTTTACAGCTTTTTGACTTGCAATTTTTGAAGTAGCTCCGCGATGAGCTCGTTATTGAAAGATGTTCCATGTTCTGTGAGGATGGATTTAGGACATCCGTACATCAAGATGACATCTTTGATAAACCTCGCCCACGTGTTAGCATCTATAGTTTTTACTGGTTTTACCACTACATTTCGTGTGAAGAATTCGGTCATTACTTATATGTATTTGTTTCCCGATTTTGCTGTTTCAAGTGGGCCTTTCGCATCAAGGCCCCAAGAATAGAAAATAGGGGGTACTCTAATTTCGGTCATGAGGCCTATTGATTTTTGATTGCTATTTTTGACCTTTTGACAGGTGGGGCAACTTTTGATATAATTCTTGACGTGTTTGACTATGGTGTCTCAATGGTATTGTTTTTTTTATTTTGTAGACTTTTAAATTTGCCAAAGTGTCCCCTGCCTAATAGAATTTCGTGGTGTGCCTAATGATTTCAGGCACATGGTACTGGGGTACTAACGTTAGTCTCTTTTCCCCATTGGGGGTATGGACTTTGTAAAATATTTGGCCATTTCCAGTTACTCTGTACCTTCGTGATAATTTTAAATATTTGGATGTTGCCTTCTGTGGTTCAGTGAGTGCCAATTTGAGTTGAGCTATGCGAGGGTCGTTGGCCTATTCTGTTAATCATGGTGACAATTGTGTTTGCGTGACAGGGGCCTGGAATAGGTGAGTGTCATCTTCGACTTTAACATATTCCTGGTCGTGTATCTAAATAGGATGGTAAGTAAATGTATGCAAATAGGATGTACGTAAACGGGAGAGCGTATGTGCTACTCTCTATATATTCGCTGCCGTGGCATGCGTGCCTATGGTTGCGACATGATAGGCAGCTCTTCGTTCTTTGTAGAGATCACGATCGTACACTGTAATCTTGGGTTGATTTAATTACTTTCGCGGCACCTTCCCTTATCAAAATGAACTTGGTATATTGTTGTTAATTTTTCTGTTGCTTCAAGAGGTAGGTATTCTTCATATATAAAGCAGCCTAGCTTTGCTAGGCGGCTTTTGTCAGTAGTCGCGATTTCTGGTTTAATCAGATTCTTTATTTCGTTTCAATGATTGATTATATATTTAGCTATATTATTCTTTACTTCTTTGGCTTTGTGTGGCTTTTGTAGTAGAGTTTCAGCAAGTGCTTTTTAAAATGATGAACAGTTAATGTATTCTGGTTTTGTTGGATAGTGTTGATTGTCTACCTCAACGTGAGTGATATGTGCTTTACTTGTCATAGAGATTCTACTCATGGCATCCGCCAGTGTATTTAGCTTTCCTTTGACTACACTGGGTTAGAAATCATACTCCGTTAATGCAATCACCAGTATTTGTATCCGTACATTATGTTCGGCCATTATTTTCAGATATCGAAGGCTGGCATGGTCTGTTTCGATGGTGAATTTTCTACCATATAAATACTATTCAAAATATATTTTACAAAATATTTAATGGCAGAAAACTTGTGTTCCGTTGCTGACCATTTCTTTTCATTCAGCGAAAGCTTTTTTGACACAAACGCGATTATATTACACTCTTTGGACTCTAGAATCTATTGCATTAGTACTGATCCTATTACTGTCGCACGCTAGTATAGTATGACGATCGTCCTGAAAGTTTTTTAGTATCTGCAGATTTAATAGAGCAGTTTTTGATTACTAAACACTGTCTGGTGTTCGTCTTTCCATGTGAATGGTGTTGAATCTTTTATGAGTGGTTCTGCTAATTTGGCATATTTGAGTATGTACCTCTGTTGTTATTATGTGAACCCTAAAACGTGTGTAATTGCTTAAGGTTTTTTGGTGGGGCCATTTGTTTTATTGCCTCCATTTTATCGGGGTACGATCGTATGCTGTGTTCAAGCGGAGGGGCCCCAGCATGAAGTCCACAAAATTTTGAAAGTAGTTTGGGCTTTTGGCCCACCCCATCGGCAAACGGGTGTTTACATATAACCAGACGCCGTCCATGCTAAAGGCCAATTTTTCCTTATCCTGCACCCTTACTGGGATGGCATAAAACCCACTAAACATATTTGTGGAAGATATGTACTTGGAATTTTGCAAGGTATTAATTATGTCCTCAGTTCTGGGGATGGAGTATTGAACCTTTTTAAGATGTTGATTGAGTAGCCTGAAGTCCATTAAGAATCTGATACCGACCTGGCATTACTTTATTACAAGACTTGGCGCTGCATAGGGTGACTCGGAAGGGGTGATTATCTGTGCAATGAGCCTGTGCTGGATTTTTTCCAGTACTTGTTTTCGCACTTGGGGATTAATTCGGTTAGGCCTAGTATGAATAGGGTTTGTCGTTGTTAATTCTAATTATATCTCATAGTCTTTTGTTTCAGTTAATTCTGTAATTTTGCTTGCGAACCGTTCTTTATATATGTCAAGGACTTCCTGTAATTTATCTCTCATATGTGCAGGTAGTTTTTCATTCATACTTGGTCTAGCTTTGGATTTGCTCGGGTTGTCTATAGCTTCAATTTTATAAATGTAATATTCCATACAATTATTTGATTCGTAATGCAGTGATTTGTATTCATTGGGATTTCAATAACACCTTTGCTGTGTTATGAATGTACATACATTATGTCTTTGGTTAGTACTGGCATGATGTATCATTTGATAAAGTCCACTACCAATATAATGTCCAGTTTTAAATTGTCAATAAGTAGGAAATCATGGTTAAAATTGTATCCTGCTGTATTGATATTTAAATTTGTTTTGTATTTAGGTATTTCGATATTTGTTGTGGTGCCCACTAATGAAAATTGTAAGGTGACTGGTTGCTGGCAATGGTTGTTAATAAGTATAGTAGCTATGCAAGAACGCGAGCATCCTGTGTTGAGCAACGTATTATAACACTTGCCCACGAGCCGGACAAGGACTTACATTGTTGACCTTTTCACATATTGCGCGCGACTTTCGTCCTTGGCAATCAGCGAGGCTTGGATGTTATTGTGGCTCAGTTTCTCCTTGTCATCATTGCCACAGCTTTCTGGTTTGTGTTATTTGTAGGATGCTGTGTGTTGTTAGTATCAAATTAATGTGATGCGTAGTTTGACTTCCGTTAATCCTAAACGTCTTTTAAATTTTTTGAATCTGTCCTGTATGTTTGTGTGCAAGTAATCTGTTTTATTCAGAAAGAGCCGCAATTCCCAGGCTCGATGCCCTTGGTAAAAGCAGAGGGCACACGTCATGGCTGCCAACGATTGATGAAGGCTGCACGTGGGCTGAAGTCTCGATCGTGCTGATACGTGCATTCTACGGGCCCGACCTTGGTTTGCCGCACCGCTTCCGCGGTGACTACAATCTCGGCTTTCACGGGCGCCATGTTTTAATGAGATCGCGCACACAAGGCGTGTGTGGTGTCAGGATTCCCCTGTTTGTCCCGTGACCTGTATTTTTGAAATTTGAAGGTGATACCTGACGGCTTAGTTTCGTGTGTTATCGTGTTTGTCTCTTTGCTGTGTAACTTGACTTTTTCGTACCTGTGGTTGTTGACATTTCACCGGACGTGAATTAAACTTTGCAATTTCCGCGTACGATCACATTGGAATTCTTTTCCTAAAAAATCCCTCACAGGAGTTAATTACATGTCTTACTTTATTTTCTGGACTCATATTTCTTCGTGACTGATTTTTTGTGGAATTTATGTCATTTGTACTTCCCTTTATGGTAGTATGGTCCCTGTCATTAATTTCAGCTAGGTTCTTTTCGCCACTTTGCGATTTTCTGTATTTGCTATTTTCCTGCTTAAGGAAAATAAATTGTAAATTTTGTTTAGCTGCACCTTACTTACTGTTTTGTCTGTGGGGGTGATGCTTACTGCCCCCATGTATAGGAGTTTTATTGTTCCTTATTTTTCGGAGTGGAGTAGTACGTGATTCGTGTTAGAATGTGATTGTTGCCATTATTGTTTTGAGGCTGATATTTGCAGAAGTTGATGGTGTTCTGAATTGTTGTGTTCTGAGGTGATTTTCTGTTGCTTTTTTGTGTGTTGTGAAATCTTGGTGGCGTCTGTACATATTCTTTTACAGTGATAACTGGTAGTTTTTGCCCCCCGTACTTATTATAGTTTGCATATTTTGAATTGTGTGTGATGTAGTGTCTGTATTGGTTTGTGTTGTGGAAGGGATTTTGATTTTGCACCATGAGATTTGCTATCTCCTCTTTTAGCTTTATCATTTCTGGTCGGAGAGTGTCTTGTTTTTCTGCGTGACTTTGTTGACCTGAGATTGTATGGTTGTATTGAAACAATCCTTCTTCAATTATTTGTATATTAGTGAGGATGTCCTGAATTGTATCGGGAGCAGAGAGCGCCACACAATGCTTATGAATTCCATGTCAGTTGCTGTGAAGTTGTATTTCCTTCTATAAAACAAGTTTTCTATGTTTGGGGGCGCTTTGATGCTGTTTTTGCTTTGTCGTGTATAGAAGATTGCGTAAGTGTTCTTCTTTGGCTGGTGTCAGAAAGGTCTTTTTCATTTTGGCAATTGTGTCGGCCGATTTGGCTTGTCCTGCATGACTTTGTTTATAGTTGTCTACTGTGTGTTTTGGCTAAAACTGTGAGATAAAATTTCAATCTGTGTAATTTCTCCGTATCATCCCCATTATTATTTTCGGCCGTGTGGTTGTACTGTTCTAAGAACTCCGACCATTTGTCGCTATCATCGCCCGAAAATTTGTCCACTGTCATTGGATGTTGCATAATTACATTTATTGGTAGAAGGTTTGCCATATTGTATTCTTGTGCTGTTATTGGTGATGCCAAAGGGGAGTTCTGGTAAGTGTGTTCAGCTGTATCTTCGTGTAAGATTGCGTATTTGTGTTCGGTTGTGGCGTCAATTTTTTGAGGTGTAAAATAATACTTGTCCTGTTGTTCAATGTTTTCATATGAGGGTGGGGGGTGTCGATGGCAGAAGTCTGCTGTGTCTTACTTTACTGACTAGGCTGCAAGTTAGCCATGTTGATGTAGTGTCAAATTTGTCTAGTATGTCAGCTCTGTAAATAGCTTTTCTGTCGACGCTATGAGATTTTGGAATATTTCTGTGCTGGATGTAGTCTGAATCTGATTTTTTTTTCTATTCCATTAAATCAATAGTTGCAGTATGTTTAAGGCAGTTTTAGCAAGAGGTGCAGAAGGTTTTTCTGACATGTAAGTTGATTGTGTGTAGCATGTGTATCATGTGTGATATAGTATTAAATAGTGAAGCAAGCTTTTCTACTCTCTACTATTTCCACATCGGCCACACAGTTGTCGAAATTTTACAAAAGCAATAGGTACAATATGGTCCGAAAAGCGCATCCTTGTTTTGAACTTGAATCAATTACATTAGGCAAGCACACGCACTTATTCTAAGGAATAAACTGGGTGACTGTATGGCCTGGCAGCTTTTCGCAATGCTGCAATTCTGGCCTGCGTGCTCTGGTGCGGCTGCGTATAAAGTCCTGACTGACACAACCACGCTGGCGTGAATGAGTGCTTACAATTGCTTTTGATGTTTACAACTCTGGATGTGTTAACTCGGTCTACGCAAGGGAATTCAAACCCTGAAGGTAGGTGGACAGGGCTATGTGTTTTTACAAATAACTTTACTTTACTGTTTCCCATTTAATTTGTTTTAGTGTTAAGTGGAGGGTGGGAGAGCCGAGCACCTCCACCATTTGCTGCTCCTGTGGAAGCGGATCACGCATTAACTAGGGGGATCAAGGTATCTCAACTCGTCCACAAAATACTAATTTTATTAATTTTATAAGAATTTCAACTAAACCTCAAGCAGGCTCTTCAAACAGGTAGAAATTTATACAAATATTCGATATGCAAGTCGTTCAATTCAGTAATAGTTCAACAGGGTGCTGATGCCTCATGTCAAGCTTGGATTATATTTAATTTGATTTGGCTAAGCAATTCTCTAAAGATCATAGGCCGTCGCGAGTCCCACGCCCTACAGTGTCTTACATCGTCCTACCAGGGATTTAATATTTCCCTAAGGTATCGTCGCAGCAGCACAGCTCTCCTGACAACAGGCTTTCGTCCGCCCGATGGCAGACCTCGAGCTGCGGTCCCCTCATCTGGGCATCTCATGGGCAGCGCCTCCGGCGGCAGCAGGCAAGATGACGCCCAGAGCTTCCAGCGCCCTGATCACATATACAACCCCTCTGACCTCGTTCTCGAACCCCCAAGGTCTGTAATTAACAACAACGTTTCAGCTGGCATAGGTTTCCCCGCGCCTCGCTGCAGCGCTATGCTGGGCTGCTTTGGCAGGAGCTAGTCCCAGCACAATGAAGCAATGTAGGTAGCCTGCTCATAGAAGTCGTTGGCACTGTCGACATAATGCCTGAAGATGTCGATGGCTGAACTGAAGAAGTCGAAGGTGCTGTCAGTACCACGCCTCAAGAAGTAGAGGGTACTGCACTGGTGGAAGCAGATGCTGCTTAATGACATACCCATAGCAGCTGAAGAAGTCGGTGGTGAGAAACCTTTGGTGGGCAATATCCACTCAACTTTAATGTAACTAGCCATGGATGACCTGGTGTATAAGACAGCTGAGATGATCCACCTTTCACGACAGCCACTGTCAAACGAAGACTCTCATATTACCTCACTACTGCTTATATACGAGTAAGCAAGCCCATGACGTCATATTGGCATTGAACCAATCGTATTGCGAGCATCAACCAGCCAATCACCAACTAGCCAATTACGAACCAGCCCAATACCAAGTTGTCATATGATTGCAACTGGCCAATCATGTACAAGTGCTGAGACATCATGTGCCTGAGTCAGTCTTTAGGTCCTGAGGAGGAGGAGCAGGAAGAGGAGGAGGAGAAGGAGGAGTCAGTCGGTACAGATTGTCTGTGGAGGGACACAAGCAAAATAGTTCCAAAAATCTCATATAAGCTAAAAACGCACCTCATTTGTTCCATTCTGCATTGCGAATTTGCTGTGTATGATTACGAGTGCCTCTCCTCTACTGCCATCTTTAGACTATCGACAAGTTTACTGAGGTCTTCGGTAAACATGTTGCCGATGTTCTCGACATCTTTTACCTTCTTCAAACCACTTGTCGAAGGAAACTTATTGGTGAAATGTCTAGGAACTTGAAGAGAATCATCATCGTCTTCAGCACTATCTCTGTCATCATAGTCATCATCAAAGCTGTCTTCATGATCGTCCTCACTTCCTGCTTCAGCCCCAGTATCACGTTTACTTTTCTTTGTAGCAGGATTTGTGTGTTCGTTAGTATTTAGCGCTGATGGTCATTTATTTTGAAGATTGTCGACTCCACACGAACTTCTTGCAAGTTACTGTTCCGCACAAACCGATTGTGCTGCACTCATTCCATCTTTGGCATTAACTGTCTCGTCATAATCGTCTGTGGAAACAGTACCCATCGATGTAGCAGTAGGTATTGATGAAATCACTTGCTGGCTCCTAGTAGACGAACCGTTGCATATCTCGGTATGTTCCATCATTGTATCATCTTGCACAAACCACATGAGACCAGTGTCGTAATGCTCCATCGTGCGAAAAGGACTCTTCGTACAGGTCTTTCTCTTATGCCAGCGAACATTTTGACCATAGGAGAAAACTCGATTGCAGAATCGTCATTGACAGCAATCAGGTAGCGATGTTGCTTTTACCAGCTCCATGCTCATCGAGGTCAAAGGCAGGACTTCATATTCGCAATTCATCTTCGTGGTATGCGAGCACTCTGAGAAAATCCAAATACCCCTTTGTCCTGGAAGAAAACACAAAGGTGCTTATATAACACTATGATATTAAATAGGCTTGTAGGCATGTGTATATAACTAATTATATACATTTAAATTAATTTTATTTTCCCATATTTATATGTAAATTTTTATATATAAACATTTATATAAATCTTTTATTCCTATATTTATATTTACATACTTATATGCAAAAAAAAATATTATTATATATTCTCATATTTATATCTGCATACTTATATATCAATTAGAATAAATTTTGTATTCTTATATGTATATGTACATACAAATATAAAATAAATTTAATTTTATATTCTTACATTTACATGTACAGACATATATACATACACATCAAATAAATTTTTTTTCACATATTTATATGTTCATGCATATATATACATGTTTAAATTAATTTGATATTCACATATTTATATGTACATACTAATATACATACATTAAAATTAATTTTATATTCCAATATTTATATATACATACTTATATATGATAAAACTTATTTTATATTCACATATTTAAATACCTATACATATACATACATATGTATAATATAATTCGAAAAAAAATTATATTTATATACCTATGCATATGTATATACATATATATTAAACTGATTTTTTCTTCTTATTTACATATACCTACCCATATAAATTAAAATGGAAATTATTTTATATTAATGTATATATATAATATATATATATATTCATATACCTATACAAATATAATAAATTAAAATAATTATATATTTACATAATTATATATACCTACTCTTATACATACCTATCCATAAATTAAATTGAAAAATAAACTATATTTTTCATATTTATATGTACACACCTACATATAGACACTAAGATTATTTTCATTATCCCATATTTATACGTTCACACTTATATATTAATATTTTAATTAATTGTATATTCGAATATTCTTATATACCTAAACATAAACATTATTTTGAAAATATTTTTATACTTACATACC
The DNA here is from genome assembly GCA_029891345.1 of Dryococelus australis. NCBI lineage: Eukaryota > Metazoa > Arthropoda > Insecta > Phasmatodea > Phasmatidae > Dryococelus > Dryococelus australis. The sequence continues at coordinate 24,222,469 of CM056999.1, forward strand.
TATATGTCCATAGCTCTAATAATAAAATAAGTTGAAAATAATTTTATAGTTATATATTTATATATTAATACAATAATTATGTATAGTCCTATATTTATATATAATATGACCTGCTTGCTTTCTTCTGGTTCAAACGAGTAATTGGATTTTCGCAGAGTGCTCGCATACCGCGAAGATGAACTGAGAATATGAAGGCCTGCCTTTGACATCGATGAGCATGGAGTCGCGACCTGCATCATCGTTACCTGGTTGCCGACAGTGCCAGTTCTGCGATCGAGTTTTCACTTATGTTCAAAATGTTCGCCGGCATGAGAGAACGACCTGTGCGAAGAGTCCTTTTCGCATGATGAAGCATTACGTCATTGTTCTCACGGACAATCTGTACTGACTGACTCCTACAGAATGTCTCCTGCTCCTTCTCTTCATCAGCACCCAGAGACTGACTAATGCACATAAAGTCTCAGTGCTTGTACATGATTCGCCAGCTGCAATCATATGACAACTCGGTAATGGGCTGGTTCGTAATTGGCTAGTTGGTGATTGGCTGGTTGGTGTTCGCAATACGATTGGTTCAACGCAAATATGACATCATGGTCTTGCTTACTCGTATATAAGTAGTAGGGAGGTAAGCTGAGAATCTTCATTTGGCAGCAGCTGTCGTGAAAGGTGGATCATCTCGGCTAGCTTATACACCAGGTCAACCATGGCTAGTTATGTTAAAGTTGAGTGGATATTGCCCACCAATGGTTTCTCACCACCGTCTTCTTCAGCTGTGATGGCTATGTCACTAGCAGCATCTGCTTCTACCAGTGTAGTACCATCAACTTCTTCAGGCATGGTGCTGACAGCACCATTGACTTCTTCGGGTGTGTCACCTACATCAGTTCAGCCATCGACATCTTCAGGCATAACGTCGACAGTGCCAACGACATCTATGAGCTGGTTTCCAATGACATCTCCCTTGGCATCTCCAACTGGACCGTCGGCCTCTGTTCCAGAAGCATCTGTACGGTAAACAACATCTGATGAACCATTCCGACATTATAAGTCTCGCTTCTGTGAAATGATGTTCATATGTAGATGCAATGCTCGATGAGATGAGTGCTCTAATTGTACTAGAAATCTCTGTTGCATATATTATTTGTGTGACAGGTGCGGTATGCAGATCAGCCATAGAGACTGTTTACTTAGACTTATTTAAGAATATTTTATATTTTTATGGTTTTAGCGACTGTAATAATTTTATTGAATAAAGAAATGGCTGGGAATAAAATCAGTCTATTATCAGACATCGCTGCACGTGTCTTATGGCTTAGTCGCCTGCCAGATGGTAAATCAACTCTTCAATACCATTAAAAATTAATATCACACACTACCTATATACATCCCTTCCCCAACACATCACACCTCAGTACAACACCAGAGCTCCGAGGGTGAGGAGCTACCATGCCGATCTCACCCCAAAAGCAGTAAAAAAAAAAAAAACCCAGCACACACTTGGATAAAACTATGCACTTATCAATTCACACAAAATTTAAAAATTAAAAAAAAAAAAGGTCGATTGATCAAATTAATTTAATTGAATTAATAGATCAAATTTTATCATATCAAAATTAAAGACAAAATATTTTGAACGTATTAAAATCGGATTAATCCTTAATCCAATCAATACAGTTGACATCAGACTGATAATCCTATTCATTAAAAGTGCAGTAGGAATCATACGCCCCTACTACTGACCTTCGGAAATTTAAATGTTTAAAATAAATTGTTTTACTAATTTTAGTTAGATTTTTTGAATTCTTTAATAATATTTTATAGTAATTCTTTATACTGTTGAAATTTTTTTTAGAACCTTTTGTACTTTTTTTTAATAAATTATTTCGTCAAAGGTTTTGAGCCCCACTTGCCCTGACCCAAGGTCACCTGGGTCGCTGATCGTGGTCTCCTGCTCCGGGAACAAAGGAAAAAGTTATAAGGAAAAGGTAAATTTTGGGTATAATTGATTTCTGAAGTGATGTTTGGGCAAAACCAATCTATTTTTGGAGAGGAAAAATTCCAAGATGGCGGCCAGAGCCGCAAGCTGGACCACTGACCCTGTTCATGAATTCTCATTCCCCTCCTTTTTTATATCTACTTTTTTACGGATAAAAACTGAACATTGATATCTAAATAAAAAATCTTCACGGTTTATTTAATATGTTAAATTATGCTGGGGAAGATGGCAAGAAAAAACAAGATGGGTTATCAGCGCAGAGGACGAGTGTCATCTCCGAAATGAATACCACCCCTGACGCTAATTTTTTCATTTCAGCCGGTCTCCGGTCCTTGCAAACAAACTGAACAGAAGATAGCTTATTGCCTTCCTTCTGGGATGGCGGGAAGAATACTTATTAACTTTGCGCTACAAATACAAGTCCGCTGTTCTGGCTGGTCGCTTCCTGCCGCAGGGGCCGCGGTGGCTGAGCGATTAGCACGCTCGCCTCCCACCAAGGCGAACTGGGTTCACTACCCGGCCGGGTCACCGGATTCTCGCAAGGGGAATCGTGCCAGACGATGCCTTTGGTCGGCGGGTTTCCTAGGGGATCTCCTGTTTCCCCGCCCCTTCATTCCGGGGCCGTTCCATATTCACTTCAATCGCCCTCATTGGCTCTCAATACCTCGCTATTAAGGGCCGTCCAAATCTCTTCACTCACGCTTCCCACGGCGGCGAGTCAATTATTAACTTGGCTGGAGGCGTGACGCGAGCTTGTCCTACACAAGCGCATCGCTAGCTTGGCCGAGGCCACGCGTGCGCTTAATGCTCTACGGAAAGGCGATGAATACCCAGTGTGTTAGCAAATCACACGTGACTTCTGTGCATGCACGTATACGTACGATAGAAGTGGAGAGTGGAGTGGAGTGGGTGATATTTTGGCGGCTCTCAACAACTACTTATGAGAGTCGATGAGGGCGAAGCGAGGTGAGTATAGAGCGCGCGAAGAGATTTGGGCGGCTATTAACAGCGAGGTCTTGAGAGCCGAAGAGGGTGAAGTGAGATGAGTATAGAGCAGCGCTGGAATGATGGGGCGAAGGAAACGTGAGATCCCTGAGAAAACCCGCCGACCAGCGGCATCGTCCGGCACGATTCCTACTTACGAAAATCCGGGAGCGATACCATTGGGTACGTTGTCACCATCGTATATTATTCTCATATTCAGCTTATATCCTATATAATTAATACAGCTTGCGTAGGAACTGTACTAGTAGTTAATGACTTCTGCGTACTTTGCCGATTAATTATTGCTGGTTGTTTATATGTATTGAAATCTACTCTACCTCATATATCTCAAGGTAAAATGAGAATGGTTTCTACAGAAGCAATGCACCCTACTAAATGCAGAGCTCATTACAATGTTATATATACATTACCAAAATTGTCACAAATATTTTTTTACGTTGCATATAACAAAGAATGCATATATTTTGCAACACTATAATAACTTCTATAGAATTTAATTGTTTAAATGTATAACACATTAGATCGATCAAATTTAAGCGTATTTCCATTCTTTATGTTTCCAAAGCACATTTTGCAAAAAAAAAAAAAAAAAAAGAAATATTAATAACAAACTAAGAGCATCACTGTAACTCTGCTTTGTTTTGTCTCCTGGTACAGATCTCCTGCTGCGTGCTGTTGGCGCAGTTGCACATGATCTGCCAGTAGGTTTGCCTTTCACCGGTGAGAGACGATGTCATGTTTACCACAGGACCAATTTAAACTCGCGTAAACTCTCCCCGTACGAGGATACCACGAACACTGTCGTGAACTGCACCCTGTATGCCTTTTTAGCAATAATTAATATTATTTCAATTTCTGCTATGTTTTATGTTAAATTGCCTTTGTTTACCAAATAAGTACTTGTGATGCCTGCAGTCCTCACTCCTATGATTATTTTGCTGCTCTCATGTATGTAAACAAATGGCCGATCTACACGACCACTCTATTTTATTTAAACATATGTAAATGTAAATTGTGAAAGGATATATTTTGAATAACTGTGTGGCATTTACATTGAAATTTTGCTGTATACAAATGTTATACATATTGGCTGCTGTAAAAACTTTCTTTAACTTCACCCGCTAAAAATTAACTATTTAAATACATCGTTATTGATAATTACAGAATATTTCGTCAAATCAATTCTTTTTTTTTTTATTTTTACGTTAGGGGAACTTAGTGTATAAACTGTAATTTTGGTGGGTTAGATTAATTGAAAAATATATTTAGCCTGTATATTTGTAACATTCACTACAATCATGCAGGTTTGGTCTTTGAGTAAGTATTCGAATGTAAGATAAACCTATCTCCTCCCTTCTTAAAAAAGGTGCCATGCTGTGAGTTATTATTTTCCACCGTTATCTAAAAAAACGTTTCCGTTAATGGTTGATTTACGAGTTTTGGGCTGCTTATGGTAAGTGGATAATTTCCTTTGTATATTTCTCTCGCTTTGGCCAATTCAATTAGGTAAATACTTCAATCTTTTGTTTAATTATTGTTTAAATAGGTGGCCGGCGAGCACAGATGATTGACTATTCTGTTCTGTACTGCATATGATGACTTGCCTGCTTGCCTTTGGCTGATACGTGCTCAGCCCGCCTGCAAATCCAGATAACGAAATATGCTTTAATCGAATCTTTGTTGGATGACTGCATGAATTTCGGAACTATTCGAACTGTTTGTATCACCAGCAAGCTACCAAGTTTTAATTCCATTCTTTGGAAAATAGCCTTGCGCTCAGCCCTTCAGGCTGAGACGTATATTGATTTGGAAAATGTTGTTGCTATAGATGTTGAATCCGAATAGAAAATATGCACTAGCAAAACTGCTGTCCTTCAGAATTTTTTTGATAGTTTTGAATAATACAACGATATTGTCCTGTATTAAGAAAAGGCTAACGCATGTGCACAGACATGTTTTCATAGCAAAGTGAACACTTTTGAAAGCCCTCTCATTTGGAATATAACAGTCACTAAATATATTTTATTTTAGCCTTAGATGTTAACTTCCGACTGCGATGGAATCTACACACAGTTTATTACTAACATGGGAGTATATATTTTAAATATGTGTTCTAGTATGCATGTGGCTAAAATAAAATAAAACTGTAACTAGGGCTTCAAAAGTGCTCACTTTGCCATGAACAGCCTATAGCAATTTGTTAACGATCCAAGTTGCCAGTCGTTCTGATGCGCGAAAGTACTCTCTACACATTATCGTGTCACGGGTTGATCCCCTGCACACGAGTGTAAACGAGAAGGAACAGACTCGCTCTCTCTCTCTCTCTCTCTCTGTCTCTCTGTCTCTCTCTCTCTCTCTCTCTTATTTGTAGTAATGTATCACTTTAGAATTCCTTTGGTAAGCAGTTTGTCTCCATCATAAATGCCATAATTCTAGCGACTGTGTGTCTTGTATCCCAAACCTAGTCAGTATAGCTCTGTCCTTTACTACATTGTCATGTGCTCCTACCTCAGTGCCAGTTACCAACCACGTGGAATTTATATCATCAAATTCTTCTTATGCAAAGCCAGGTGTTATTTTGACTACATCCATAAACATAACTACATAGTTATTTCCTGAAACCCACAATTGCTTGAATTAATTTATCCTTTTACCCGACACCCTCACAGTTAAAGGACACAACTGACTATTGCACAGTCCTTATCCTTTGATTATTATCATAGTGTTGTGTTACGTGCTGCGGCTGTCTGCCGCCGTGGAAGGTGACCCACCTCGCCCTCCCCTTCCTGGAACAATGCGCTCGAGGTTGGCTGCTTCCCTTCTGGGAATCCCGTGATACCGACAGTAGCGAGACTTGTGGAGTCACAGACCTCCTCGCACCTGCTAGAGTTTCCGATACGTTTAGCGACGACGCAATAATGTTCTGGTGAGACTGGCTGGCGCCTCGGCCCACCGCGACGCATCACGCGAGTTGGGGAAGATTCTAGGTGGCGGCCTAAGACACTATATATACTGCCGCGACCCAGCGGCCGGCAATCTCTTGACAGAGGCCGTCTGGCTAGTGTGCGCGAGTAAAGTGAACTGTGGATGACGACAAGAGATTGCGGGATGCCGACGGGCGAAATGTTTGTGGCGTGAATAGACGAGAGGGTGTGAAACCGACGAGTGATGCCTACTGTGCGTGAGGGCGCTCGGAGGACGCTTGGACATTACGACTGGTGGGACATGGACTGAACTGAGGTAGGACTAAATGGAAGTGTAATACGGATTTTATTGTGAATATTTGAACAGTCAATTTGGACACATATTTTATATAATATTTGGATAGATTGATACACTGTCTATTGGGGCTGATCTTAAGTTATTTAAATTAATTAATTTCTTTTTGATAATTTTAAATTGTCTTAAATTGGAGAAATTAATTGTGAACAGTAAGTGATAGCAAATTATTGTGATATTTTGAGTTCATAGAATTTTGCTGTAGTTATTATAAATAAAATAAGGAAATTATAACTAATTCTTTTACTTAATTAAGACCTCTATCACTTAACGAACTTAATTTCTAAAGAGAGAAATTGTAACAATATTGAAATTTTAAATTATTATACCCTCTTGGCTACTCACACAGTTTACATTGAAGAAATTTCACCAACTTCAGGATCATGAGTCACTTTCTACTTATGCCAATAGTATAAAATATGTAATTGACATTTTAAGCCTAATTTTGCCAGAAGCAGAAATTGCAGATACAATTTTGGAGTGATTGGCCCTACAAGCGTATACAATATCTATATTTATTGCCAAAACCATGCTTTGCTAAATTGGATAGAATGTATATATATATATATTTGCAGAATAAAAGTTATTCGTAACCACGCTCATGAAATGCAGGCTTCCAATTAATAGAAAAATAAAATCTTACATTAGAAAAACTAATTTCAGGAAAGTTCTGACACAAAAGTCAGCCATACTGAAAGTAAATCTACTCCAGCACTATCAGCTGAAACAGAGAGTTCGGTAGGTAGGTATTTGGACTTGTGGTCTCGTCGACAGTCAGGTCATTAGAAATGGAACAAGTTTTTCAGGGAAGAGGTATTGGGGAAGGAACAGGAATGATTCGGTCATGGACTTTGTTAAGGACCCTTCCAAGTATTCGCTTGGAGTGATTTCGGAAAACCATAGAAAACCGAAATAAGGACTTGTAGACCAGTAATCGAACCGGGATATTCTCGAATGTGAGTCCGGTGAGTTACCACTGCGTCACCCTGCTCGGTCAAAGAGTTCGGAAACTTCCGGAAACTCATCTTCTCATTCCTCTACTGGGCATATATCTAACAGACCAGTGTGTAGTCACTATGGAAAGGTCGGTCACATAGAACCAAAATGTGTGGTATTAAATATGCATTCAGTAGTGCTAGAGTAGTATCTTCCAAGCAATGCGCAGTACTACGACAACTTGGTACAGTCCATATGCTTTTGCCAGCATTCTCAATAATGGTTTGGTACTTGCATATTTCAAAAAGAGTTAGATATTACTTTTAAAATATCGAATATTATTAAAAAGGGTTAAATATTGGCAAAAGTGGTTAAATTTATTGAAAGGGTCGATTGAGGTGTTGTTAGGTGTCCAAGCGGTTAAGTGAGGGAAGCGTTAAATGTTGAAAGGGTAGCTGTTGCCTCTTCGGAGTCTGACGGACGAATGAGATTTAAGGGGTGGGAGCAGAAGCATATATGGGCTTATTACCTCTCTCGTTACACATGGATTGGCGCCTCTTGTGTCTCTTATCCTAACATCCTAATAGTTACTCGAAATGTCGTGGAAGGGTGCTAAGGGGTGGAGTGCGTGGTGCATATTTCGATACTAAATTGTAACGGTGTCCTAAAATGTAGAGGTATATAAATGTGATATTCTCAACACTCGTTCTGCTGGTGCAACATCATAGCAAGCTCGCAAGAAATGTGGAAAATGCATGCACAAGGACACATTGCATTCAGTGTGCTAGCGAAAAAGTGTACATATCTTCATTCAGTTACTAAGGAATGATGGGGCGTGAGTTCTACTGTTACATTTGAATTGTTATTTTAAAAAGTAGTTCCACGAAATAATGATTGTTAAAGTGACTTTGTAATAAGTGTATTTAATAAATAGTTTCAGTTATGCTCGTTTGTGATAAATTATAACTTGTTACAAATAGGATGCCTATGCCCACTCTCAACAATTTAAAGACAGGGGACAACGCCAGAAATTTTGTATGAACATTTAATGCTGACCTTTACAAAAAATAATGAATGAGTACTTATGAACAAATGGTACCTGTTACAAAGGAAATAATTATATAAAACTTCAAACATAAAAGTAAATTAGGTTTTGTGAACTTTCAGAAGTAATTTTATGTTTTAGTTGCATTTTTAGAAAGACAATTATTAACATTTTTAGATATTTTAAATTATTCTTTCTAACACGCATAAATGTAACTTTGCCTTAAGACCAATTCAATTGATTTACTACTAGCGAATTGAAATGTTTTGTGATTTTCGGATGCTTAAATGAATATTAAACTTTTCAACTTTAAATTTTAAATTATTTGATTTGATTAGTGAATCTCGCTTTTTGACAACTGTATTTATGTTTTTCCTTTCTCTCATTTGGAACATTTAAACAGTTTTCTTTAAAAATTGGTTACAAGACTTTTTTTTTATTTCGTGCCAGCACTAACACTACATGTTACCCTAGCTATGAAGTTTTTTATTCTTGATCTTACATGCTGAAGTGTCTTTGTCTTTTATTTGTCTTAATTTAAAGTGTCACTTATGCTTTATTTATGATTTAATTGTGTTCAGCGAAATGTGTCAAAGTATTTTATCGTGGGGATTTAGATAATTTTGTTACAATTCTTGTACACTTCGCCTAGACCCACATGAGGGAATCATATAAATCTGGAGAAACTTTGGAACTTTACACAGGTATATTTTAAGGTTAGTTTTTTCTCTTGTCTTTCAAAGCGACCCAGATTAAGGTAAGAGCGATAGGGAAATTGTACTAAAGAACATACATTTCCAGCAACGACATGTGTGTTTTTTCAGCTTCGTATATGCGTGACTCGAACCCCAGCATTGGACTAATAGTATCTGGTTTCGAAAAGTCGATATCTACGTTGCATCTGATAACATGCTTCAGAGTATTTGTATGTAAGTTTTTCCCATTGTACGTCTAAAATCGAAGGCCTATGCTCCATTCCCCCTCCAGGTCAAGTGGCTGAAAATGTACCGTATACATCATGGAGCTACAACCCGCCAAGGTAAGCATAATCGATATGATTGATCGTTCCCTCATGGTGCATAGCCATTTTATAAAATTACTTGTACGAGACAACCAGGAAGCAAAGACAAATAACCACAGTGCCACATGTTAGGCAGCTGCTCCATTCCATAATTGTACATTAGTTTTGTATGATTCAGGTATAGTCGCTGTTTGGGTGGAGGATCCAAATTCCCAAAACTATCGTAATAGTCGGCATGTTTACCCTTTTTTAACGTAACTACCCAGTGCATAATGCGCCCGGCTATCATGTCCACATTCATTACTATACATTCCTTTCTCTTAGGTTTAGTTGGCAAATCATCTCTAGTAAACACATCTCAGAAATTAGGTATTTTTTAATTTGCATGCAAACAATTCCAAATCCATGTTAGAGAGCACACACTTCGGTGGTGATTTCATTATCGTCTCTTCCTGCTGCGTTGCTTTTGCACACTTCCACCTCCTACTGTATATTGACTTAGGTGGAGGTTTTGGTTTTTTTATACCAATGGTGAGAGCTTCTATACTTGCATCGTGTCTTTGTGCCTTCGACAACTGATTCCTTTCGTTCAATGTTATGTAGATGGCACGGATGGTTCCAGTCGTAGCTCCGATCCCCCCCCCCCCCCAAGGGCCTAGAGTGCAGGAAAAAGCAATGGTGAATCTACCAGTAGATTATTTTTGGTCTTGAATACTTTTATTCCCTTCGTCAAAAATTTTCCTTTCACCTGTACCTTCTACTTGCTCTTCGCCCCCATGTTAATCTTCCACTTTTTATTCTTCATGTTTTAGATCCCGCAGGCTGCAATTTAATCTCTGAGCCCAGTATCTGATGATTTTCATATCTCATAGGATTTTTACTTGATTATCTTGTCTGCTTTGTGCCGAGCTAGTAGATCATTGTGCTAGGAAAAAGGGATGTACTACTTGCACACACAGTGTGTTTATGCCTGTATCGTTGTGTGACAGCCTTTTTAGCTTACTTGATGGTCTTACCTCTTCGAGGCATTGTGGCGAACTGACTATGAAATGTATAAATACGCTCTTTTATAAATATTTGTGCCAGCATCATTGGCACAGTACGGATGTATCGCATATTAAATATGATATTTCAGTGCGAATTCTGCTAGAGACAGTATTCTTGGATTGGAAATTTGAAGAGACATTATATTACCAAGAAAACATGTTTAATTTTTTTCAAGTGGTAAATTTTTGTAACCTCCTTCACCTCGTCCTCATGCTCTTCCAATGTTTGATATTGACCAAGCAGAAGAAAACAGTTTACAGATCGCCAAATAAGATGTTAATCTACCCATATGCATTCATACTGAAGATTAAGCTATATCCGATGTATCGCGACATGGAAGCATATTTTCGAATACAATATGTGCATCATTATGGAACTATCAAATTGCAGGAAATCATGCATCATACTGAGCCTGCTGCAAGAAGAGAATGGTCTTGGGTTTAAGAACATGTATATAATGAAAATTGCTTCAGCAACATAAATCCCATCGATTGGCACGAGTACTGCAGGCCGTGGAGGGCATCGGCTTTTTCCCATGCATCGATAATGAAGCCGTCATATCTCCGAGTGCACCATTGCGAAACTCGATATTTTTCTTCGATGACATTGCTTGTGATAAACAAAATTGTATTCAAGAATACTTTAGAATGGAACGACATGCGAACGTGGACTGTGTGTACCTCGGCCAGACTTATTCACTCATAACCGAACATCTGATTCTCGACAACACAAATATGCTGGTGCTGTTTCGCATAGACAATATGAAATTGCAGCATGTTTATATGACAATCATGTCAATACGGACATGAGGCTATCAGATTTAAAGTGTATGTGTGCCTTACAGTAAAAAGGGAAACGCGGAATTTTGACGATTGTTAAGTACTGGCCCCTATATAATGGGAAGTACGGGCATGGATTCATTCAGTTCATTGCTGGCCATCGAGAATAAGTTCCAGCATGTCGAAATTCGGGCAAAGGAGTCTCAATGTGCTTCTTTACAAAGATGACGATGGAGGTTGTCTCGTCTCAATAAACACTAGAACTCGTGTTGCTTGTAGAAGAATAATTCGAAACATTGGTGAACCAGAACGCTCCGAAGATGTTACTGCTAAACTTTTCATCCTCGAAACTGGTAATCAAATCATTTTGGAACTGCGCAGTATGTTGGCCGAACAAAACGTATTCTTTTGCACTTACTTGTCCGAGTTCGGGGTGAAGATAGAGTATGTAAAGAAGGAGATTTTCCGCAACATGGTGGCCATGGACAACCATGTGACGAGGGTTAAAAGACAAATAATCGACACTTTGAAAGTGGCATGTTCGCTAAACGAGACAAAATGAAAAACATGGGAGGATATATGCCAAATTCACTACCTCGATTTCCCACCTCGCCAAGAAAACTGATATTCAAAATTACAGTAAGGATATATTGGATGTTTGCAGTGAATGGCTGGGCAAGATCTCAAGTATTTTGGCAGGGACCCAAAACTAAACATATAACAATGAGCAACAGCCAAAGATTTTTTTCTGTACAATATCGGACAATGCCAGCGAATTGTATCGAATGATTCATTATATTCGCTCGAAGTATTTGTTCGCAATTAGGGTTAAATTTCTTGTGACCTTATACATGAAGAAATGTTTAAGCCCATTACTCGTCTCCACGTAGTCAGGGATAGCAATGGAGCACATTTAGCCACGAAGACCGAAATCGTTGATACTGATTAGCCTTTGAAGAAGCGAAAACATGATGATGTACAGTCACATCAGGATGATGGATCAGATGCATATTTACCACACCAGAAAACATATGGAAGAAAGCCCTAACATCTACTACTCTAACTCGAAAGTACCTACAATAGTACACTTCGCGTAATAATGATACAACGTACAGTGTATACAATGGTTCCTCGATGCTGATGAAATAGAGTTTCTACCAGGTGGGATCATCTATTTCGCAATGAACCCAGGACGTTTACAGTATCCGACTTGCTGGAATACAAGACTCTGCTCGAAGTTACACATGATCTTAATCATTACAATGATTCTGGGACAATTGTTTATATGGACTAAAATAACGAAAAAATTGACATTCTCACATATTTTTTCAGCGGTCCAGCACTGAAAATAGGCGAAGGTGTGAAGAAAATAGACGACGACAAGAACACCGACGATGTATTCTGGGATGACCCGAACGAACTGATGTATAGGCTGTAGCTACTGCTTGCTCTGCAAAGGGTTGGGAAATACTCCCACTCTTTATGCAATAATTTCAACCATCGAAGAACGTAAGGAGGGCGACTACACATGATTAATCGATTAGGAATCACCAATGAACTGCCTACTACCACCGCAAGGTCATGATGTGGGATGAACAACCTTTTTCAAGCCGACCTCGTCGAGATGATACCATATGCTCGGGTCAACAAGGGCTACAAGTACATGTTCACAGTCATCTATGCCTATAGCAAATTCGCCTGGGCCAAACCTGTCAAGTCGAAGAACGTGCACGATGTCACCAAAGCCATGGCAGATGTAGTGCGCGAAGTTCATGTCCCAGACTATCTATAAACAGACTTAAGCAAGGAATTCTACAAGTGTCTCGGCACTGATAAAGTGACATAACATAAATCATTATTCCAACATACATCAATCTCAAAGCTTCTACTGTTGAGAGGTTCAACAGGACTCTGATAGGAAAAAATTTGAGGCATTTCACTGCAAATGGTAGCTACAATTAGCTGACACTGCTGTGAAAACTAGTACGTGAGTACAATACTACTGTTCATTTTACCACTGGCATGAAGCCCGAAGATGTGAATAATGACTCCCTTGTTAGAACATTGTATGCTATTCCGAAGAGTAGGCACCCACGGAAGCCTAATGCTAAGGTTGGCGAACTGGTGAGCATCTCCAAACAGAATGGCATCTTCGAGAAATGGTTCATTGCGAATTGAAGCCTCGAACTCTTTCGTGATGTATATTGCAACTATTCACCGAGGAAATACTTTCTCGAGGATCTGAAGAATGTTCCCATTCATGGTGGTTTCTAGGCAAAGGAGATCCATCCTACAAAGTTTCCAGATGTTACATTTTGTCGAGAAGTTGCAGAAACTATGAAATGGAACGGCGTATATCAAGTTGTGATGTTTCCCTACCCGCTTCAATTCCTGGGTGGCTGAGGCGGATATCGAGCAGTGAACACCGGAGAAGGGTATTAAAAATTATTAATTTTTGTGCTGATTATGTATATTTTATTATGTGCATAACACATTTTTTTAAAGTGAAATATTTAATTTAATTTATATACACCCGTCTGCTTTAACGAAAAATTATCTTAAATATAAATACTTGCATTAAAGAATTTAAAAAATTGCATATGACAGTTTACATACTTCTCAGGAATGGTCAATGTCACGATTCGGTACAGGCCAATAGCAGGGGACATAATCGAGAAATTACCGTGATCTATGAGTTAAAGATATAAATCAATATGGAGAGTGCCAACAGCACCACCTATACTTAAATAAAAACATAAACAAATATGGCTGTCACTTGGTGGGTGAATTAATCCACTAGCACCACAAAAGTAATGGAAACATTAAAAATACAATATGGCATTCGAACAAAGGTGAAATATATTTAAACTCCTCTAAAGAGTAAACAAACGTCAATCGAAAAGAACCAACATGGTGGAATGCACCTACAAAAATTATGGCTGTGATGCCTACAAAAATGGCAGATGCCTACAAAGATGGCAGATGCCTACCAAGATGGCGGTCTACACCTACCAAGATGGCCGATGGCCGCACCTACTAAGATGTTGGAATGAGTATGGTTGGGGGGTTACCTCCGAGTTTTTAAATCTTTTTTCTACATAATACTTTAATAATACATTTTTGTATATATTTTGGGTTTTTTTTGGAATTTTTAAGGATAAAATGGGAAATTCTGAAGGAAAATAGCCATTGCCGGACTGTAATTTTTAAATAATTTTTGAATAATTTTGAATAATTTGTAACAGTTTTTAAAATTTTCTTAATTAAATTGTAGATATTTAAAAATAATTTTTGATAATAAACTATTTGGAATTTTTTAATTAATTATTTTTATTTTAAGGTCAAAGTTTACTAGGGTCAAGGTTAACGTCACATGCATCCAAGAGGGCCACCGGACGACATCAGAACATGGCGGCTGTCTGGCTCCTATACTCCTATCCCGGAACCTGTTGCCTCAAATTCGCTCAAATCCCACTTCTTTAATTTGTTTCTACTAGCTTATGAAAAGGCAGCTAAGACTGGGAGTGCAGCCAAAGTCTTTCAGTCATGTGGCATACTGCTGGTGTATCCCTATATTTTTTCTGAAGCTGATTTCTTCCATCTGAAATTACTGGCAGGCCTCTTCCAAAATAATAGTAACAATTGTCTCTTGTAGGCGACAGTACTAATAATATGAGTTCAGAAATACGGCTTTCTTCAACATCACGTCACAGCACATTAATAAAATTGAGGAAGCTACTGTCAAATATGATCCAGATAGGTCTACTGAAAGTAGTTGTGAAAATGTTTGTAAATATTTTGCTTCATGAAGATGCACTGACGTCTCCTCCAATGCTTGTCTTAGGATAGTGTCTACTCCTGTAAAACATTCTGTTTTGCCAGAAATAATCAGACCCTTCCCAAAAGTTTGCCAACAACAAAGGATGTACAGAAATCCATAACTGTCTCAAATACATCGTCGCCATGTGCTAAAATGCTGTCATTACAAAATGAAATAAAAAGTGAACCTAACCTAAAGAAAATGTCTGTATCATCAAAATACGTAAGCTCGAAGACTAAAGACGATGGTGCCAAATTGCAAATTGACTTTAGATGACAAAAAAAGGCATTGCAAACTCTGGAAAGGTTCACTATTTCTGGGGTAGATGTGTTGCAATTTATGAAGAGCTTCCATCTGTGGATTGGATTATGTGCAGTGAATGTAGATCATGGTGGGAGAAATCCTGTACTGATTATATGGAATATGGCTTTTTTAAGTATAATATGTGGTAATAGGACACTTACCACACTGTATTAGGATTATTGTACCCCATATGGGTGAAGTTTCTTAATATGCAGTAAGATGTTCTATTTGTATTGTAAGTTTTCACAAATTAATTAAAATTTATGTTGTATGTAATCATACACAATGTTTTGTTGTAGCATATACAGGTGGTGTACTGTGAAATACACCATTGCAACAAACACAATCGACTACTGTTTTCTGAAGTGTGGGCTGTTGCCCCACATTAACCAAATTCCCATATTTGAAAGTTCAAATTAACAATAAAATATGTATCACATTTTCATTCACTCCTGCCTCAGTTCAGTCCAGGTCCCACCAGTACGCAATGTTCTAGAGTCCTACGAGCGCCTCCATACACAGTAGCCTTCACTCGTCGGGTTTCGCGCCCCCTTGTCCATTCACGCCACAAATACCTGATCCGCCGTCGTCTCGCAATATCCCATCGTCTTCCATCCCCTTCGCCGATGTCCCAGTTACTGCAATCAGCCAGAAGGCCTTTACCAAGCCTGCCGACCATTAAACTACTGCAATAAGTAAAGGGTCGTAAGCCACTGCCCAGAAATTTCTCTAAATTCCGCATTGTGCTGATGGTCCTCGTTCCCACAATATTATTGCACATTCTCTCAACCCGTCAGTTTTTCCAACAGGGAGGAGGAGGGACTGTGGCCCCAGCCAGGTCAGTTTTCAATCATTCCCCTGGCTGCCAAGCAATGTTACAGGGCAGACCACCTTGTGCGAATAGGTGGTTAAAGGAGGGCCAGCCCTTCCACAGCGCCGACCTGCACATAACGGGTGGTTGTAAACGAGGCTAGAGATTGCGCATGTAATAAGGCCCCCTGTTTAAGTCTGTTCGTCCTGAACAGACTCTCCAACATTTGAACATTCGTACAGCACTTGTCGGTCGATGTAGGCCACCTTAGGCTTCGCCTGAGAGTCCTGTCGACAAATCCGGTACACCACATCATTTATATTATTCAGGATCCTGTAGGGGGCCTTTCCAACATTTCTGTAGCTTTGGGCAATATCGCTTCTTCCTTTGAGGGTTTTACAAGCCCACCAGCTGTCCTTTTTGAAAAGTATCTTCAGTCATTCTCCAGTCATATCGTGTTTTCATTCTTTCACTATTAATATTAAGATGCCTCTGGGCAAACTTATGTGTATGCAATGCTATACATGATACCAAAATTATTTATTAGTATTATTATTTATTTAAACTTCTTCATTAGGAGACAATGATGGAGAAGAGGTATATATGGACGATAGTGTTGCATACCCAGACCCCCATATGATAGTAAACATCCATATGATAGTAAACTTTTGAAGTAGTTTAATGGCATATTGTTGTGTGGTTGTTTCTCCTTCCACTGGATGTCCGAATAGCATATCACTAGGGAGGTGGAGCTCTCTCCCAAACATCATCCTTAAAGGGGTTACCCTTGTATACTCGTGAAATACCGAACGATATGATGGGAGAAATAAGGGTACATTGGAGTCCCAATCTTTATATTTATATTCGACGAAGTTCGCCAGCTGTGGTTCCAGGGTATGATTTAGCCTCTCAACCATCCCATCCGACTGAGAATGTCCACTACCATCCTTTTAAATGGGGCCCCAATATTGTATTTCTGAAGAGGACTTCGTCCATAAACCCTCGCACCCTCCCTAGAGGGTCACCACTTCTCAAAATCCTCCATATAATACAGCCAATAGAATCTCATTCAAACTAGGTCAATGGTCTTATCTACACCGAAGTGATTACCTACTGATGTGTTGTGCAGTTCTCTTAGCACTTCTAGGATTCGGCACTCTGGGAGGGACAGTTGTAATTTGCTTTCTTTTCCCATAATTACTTTACCAATTCCTATAACAACACCATTCTTTAGAACAATGGAGTTCCTCTGTGCCCAGTATGCCTTGGGTGTCATGCCTAGGCTGGATATCTCCTCCTATCATGGTCGATGGCCGGCTTCCTTCCACTCCAATATTGGATTAAATGTGATATCACTTAGCTCATCATTTCTTATGTCCTTAATGTCCCATGTAAATTACACATCGCAAGATAGAGGGCCTTGGTTTCTTGTACTTCTTGCTTTCTATGAGAGGCCACCATTTTCTTCCTGATGTTAACAATGACGACAGAATGGTCTGAATGCTCTCTGGGAAAGTGCATCAGCGCTGCTGTGAATGCACCCATACCTGTGGTGAATTTCAAAGTCATATTCTTGCAGGTGCTGTATCCTCTGGGTTATTTGCCCTTCAGGGTTCTAGAAATTTAGTATCCAGCATAATTAAGCATAATCAGTTCTTAGGACGAAGTGTCTGCAACAAAGATATGGGTGAAAATGTGCAATTGCCTTCACTATGGCCAAAACTCGCTGTGTATCACACAGTAATTAGTCTCAGACTTATTTAGTACTTTACTGAAAAATATTCCAGTTGTCTCTCCTTCCCATCCTGAATCTGAAATAACACAGCCACTATACCTACATTACTAGCATCTTTATCCAGAATTAATTCAACCTATCTACTCGGGAAGCCCAGCACTGTGGGAGATATCAGAATGTATCATTAGTCTATTAAAAGCCACTTCACCATCTGGGGTCTAATAAAATTTTCCTTTCACCTCAGTAAATCCATGCAAAGGCTTGGCAATCGTGGCGAACACTGGCATAAATCGACGGTAGTAAACAAATAAACCCCAGAACTCCACATTTAATTTTTATCCTTCAGTAGAGGCCAATCACTTATATCTCTGGTCATCTCAGGGTCTGTTTCAATCCCATGGGCTGACACAGCATGGTCCAAGAAATTGCTTTTCTTTCGGAAAAGGTAGCATTTCTTAGAAAATATTTCGGATTGACTGCTGCTACTTTCTGAAACACTGAGTCTAGGCATGTTAGGTGCTCTTCAAATGACTTTCCCATAACCACAATGTAATTTAGGTACACCTGGCAAATGTCTAAGGGCAGAACCTTCTCCATCAGTCGTTCAAAGGTGGCAGGAGCAGTGCATAGCTCAAAGGGCATACTTTTTAATTGCCAGGTGCTTTTTACTTGGACACAAAATGCAGTCATTTTTTTGTCTTCTGGGGCAACTTCGCACTGCCAATACATGCTCTTCATACCTAAAGTATAAAACCTCTGTGAACCTCTTAGGTCTATCCTTTGGCATGGGGAGAAATATTTCTTGGTCACATGATTAAGTTGGCAATGCTCAACACAAACCCTTTCTATTTAACAAGCACAATGGGAGAATACCATGGACTGACTGATGGCTCTATCACATTTTAATCCTTCATTTCTTGCAGAATACCGTCAACCACTTCATATAAACTAGCAGTAGTCACCGTTGTGGCTGCTTTATGGGTCTGGTATCCGCTGTGTTGGTATAAGGGCATGCAAAATTAGTTCTGCCAATGTTAATGGGCTCACAGGAGAAATCACGTATACTTCTCGGCAGTAATTCTGACACAGCCTTTCTTGTCGCTATTTGAGATTTTCTCTTGTTCTTGTAAGCAGTTCTCCCATATCACCTGGTAGAGGAAATTTGGAGTTTTGTGGCCTCCAAGCTTATGGAAGATTTGTAATTGCCTGTGAGAACTGCTTGCAAACGCCTATGGTGCTCCCCTTCCCAAAGAAGGTTAGCACTGTCAGATAAATTAATCATCCTTACTGACAAACTGTCCGAGCTTTAAGAAGTCAAGGTCCTTGCTACACCGACTCCATCTGGTAAATTGCCACCTTCCTGGACTGGTTCGATTATACCCAACTGTCTGACAAATTTCCCCTGACATCTACCTGGAATAAAAATTTCGTGGGATCAAAATCGTCTGGTTACACACTACTGGGCAGCTCATTCGTGAAGATAAATCTCTTTGTGTTGACACTAACAACTCGATTTTACCTACTCGTAACATCCCCAGTCGAGTAACGATACAGCGCCCAGCTTACATAATAAATCTAGACCCAAAATGCATTCGCCACCACCGACCCTCATATGCCACCGAAATGACACGTGTGTCGTTAGACCGGGAGCCATAGCTGCCATGACTCACTGGGTGTTTGTAAAAACAATTGCCACCCGACACTTGGACTAATCATAGGGTCCGCGGGCGGGGGCCGTGTCAGTGTAAGTCTGTGGCACCGGTCCACATTTAGGCAGTTTTAGTTTTGTCACCTATTCTTATGTAAACTTATGTGTTAGTTTGTCGGTGGAGGAGTGAATGTAAGTGTCGTAATGTCTGTCTAACGTGTTGTTCTGTTGTATACAAATGTGCAATTTATTCTCGCATGTAGTGTGTCGGTGAGTCCCTAATCGCCCGGGAGCAGCCCTCGGGGTAAGTTTAATCGTTTCAGAGTGTCGTGACATAGGAAAGAAATGCAGTATTAATAACAAAAATATTATGGGGTGGCACTTGGGACCAGAGTCTGCCAGGCTTTGCCAGAGTCTGCCAAGCCTTAGTCAAAGCAGAGCCCCCCCCCCCCTCAATTCTATCACACGGCCTCTCTTCAACAAGGATCGTCTTCCTGACCTGAAACAGACTATCAGGTCGGTGCGTTACTATAGGTAAGTATTTATGTTTGTAACTTATAAAATACTATAAGTTTTAATTTTATATTTTTTAATGTGTTTTTGTATTTTGTATTTTTTTGTTTGTTTTATATTCTGAAAAACTATTTTTTAGGTATTTTTAATTTTTTTTTTAATTTTTTATTTATAATTTTTATAATTAGATATTGAAATATTTTTATATACCGTGATGTTAATAATTAGCCTAAGCTAGATTAAATTAGTTAAACTAAGCGGAATTAGCTATGTCATATCGAGTTAGCCCCCCGACCCCTACCTCGACTGGCATGTGTGTCACTTGAGTTGTGGTTGGGGCCATTTCCCACCTTTCCCGAGTTTCCACATAATCAGCCTGGGCAGAGCACCCTAAATATTAATTACTGTGTGTTTAATACGACAGTTTCGGTTTGGGTTAATTTTATAGTTAAATAATCCTCAACTATTTGTTTGTTTAATGTGGTAAAGTTACGAGTGCTGTGAGAAGCAACATCTGTTTCTCGTATAGTATTGTTAGGGATTTTCCCTGTGTAATGAAAGGCCTACAATGGTCCAAGAGTGTTGCGAATTGTGTTTCTCGCAGAAAGGCGGCCTGTTCTTGCAATCCTGATAACATGGTCGCATTTTTTTTTCTCTCGTGTTTTTGTGGCTTGTCCCTTTTATGTTGTGTAAGTGCTTGTTCCCTGCGTGTGTTTCCATGTTCAGTCTATATTTTACTTACTTGAATGGGAGGAAATTCAGCCTTTGACTGAATATTTGGTCGCATTTCCTACCTATTGTTTTGTGTTTATTTGTTGGACTTAGCTTCCAATCTTTGTTTACGTGTATTAATGTACTTTTGGACCAGTTCGCACTGATTCCATACAGCCAAGTGTTCCGTTTTCTTACAAAGTGGACATGACCACTTTGACTTGTCTTGATGCATTCGTCCTCTATTTCTGATATAGAAATATCGGGTTGTATGTTGAGGTGTTGAGGTCATCGAACTGTAAGAGTACCCTTCTCTTGCCTCTAAGTGGTGTGATCTCGCCCATTATCGTAGTTAAGTGACAGAGATTCATGTTATTATTGGATGATCGCTGGGGGAAGGCCCGAGAATGTACTGTCCTACCACTGTTATAGATGCACCTGTGTCAACGATCATCTGACAAGAAACATCATCTAGGCTCCCTACCACCAATATGGTATCAAAATCCTGTTTCACAGAACACACCTGCAAGAACATTGGTGCTTTGCATCCAGCAATCACCGATCTTTGTCCCTCAAGATTGGTGCTTACAAGTTTCCCAAGGATCTTGTACTCTCACTTGCTCCTCGCAGCCTATTTTCTGGTTGCTGCAGGGGATAGTTGGCTCTCAGGTGCCCTGGCTGTCACACAACCAACATTCAGACCGTTTGAATGGAGGACGGTGGATCTCTGCAGCGCTGCTCTGGATACAATGTCCCTCATGGACGTCTGATTTTTCTTTTAAAGTATTATTGATGCTGTCCTCGTCCTCTTCATTCAACATCAATGCCCGTACTGGACGTCAGAACACTGATGCATGCCTTGCTGATTTCACCTACAGTGCTCGGCCTAGGGCATCCTGCATGGTATGAGGTGTAACCATATAGATTGCCACACCTCAGTGTCAGCGATAGCATCGATGAAGTAGGAAACTGTGATAAAATGATAAAATATCGTGTCACCTCAAAGCACCCCCCCCCCTCCAGAGCCAGGTGTGACAGTCTCACGATTTCCTGTCATATTTCCTGCAGTGGTCCCCCTTATCTCTGGATGCGACTTCGCAGTTGGGCATGGTGGGCGTGTGGCATGTATTGGCCACCGAGCCACAGCTCCAAAGCCGACATCAATGTCAAGTATTCCAGTCGATTCATTCTGGCAGCGAATGCTGTTTACACAGTGCAGGTCCTCTCTGTACAGTCGCCAAGTCGTATACCCGCTGCTCTTCAGTCCAGCCATTTAGGGTGGCAATGATCTCAAACTGGTGACGGTATTCGCGCCAATTTGTCTGTATATATCGTAGGGGGTGGGCTTTATTGTGACGTTTTTACCCACCCCTGACTGAGGCGTACCCATGCTACAGAATTGCTGGGCATCTCCTGCTATAGTTGTGTTGAAGACGACAACTATCTCTCCTTGCTGCCCACATTCGTCGCCTCGGTGCGGGTCAATCTCAGCTCCTCCTCAGCCGCAGTATATCTTCTCTCCTGCTGCTGTAGGAATTCCTGCCATTCCTTATTGAGGGCGCTTACTTTCTGTTTTAATTCCTGTTCAACCCTGTCCGCCCTCCCACTAACACTGTTGATTCTTTCATTCACGCTCTCCATTCTATTGCTTACACTGTCTATTTTCTTGTCCACACAATCTATTTTTTTGTTCACCAACTCGCATACACAGTCAATCGGCGTGTCCACTTTCTCATTCATACTCTATTTTTCTGTCCGCTACTTCGCTAACAGTGTCTATACTCTATTTTCTTATCTTTTCTTAACCAGTTTGTCGGATACCTCGCTACCAATGTCTATTTTCATATTTTCCAACTCTCTAACACTACATATATTGGCAGTTTACAAGGCCTTAATACTGTTTACATGCTCGTTAACACCATCTAAAACTTAATTTAATTTACTATTTACATTCTTGTTAACACTATCTACAACACTATTTATTGTACTATTTGCTGTTTCCTTTAACTATCTACAGCATAATTAATTTACTATTTGCATACTCATTAGCACTAGCAATTCGGTTAACTCAACCAGGCCAATCATTATAGCACCTGCGCAGCATCATAAGTCTTTTATTGTAGACTAATCTGAGAAGTCCTGAAGGGACAGCTCAGTCTAGATTAATCATTAATTAAGTTTATTCATTCTCATTATGTTTAAATAGAATTAATAGTAGTTGTAAAAAGGTGATTCAATGAAAAAGTGGATCCTGTATCCGGAGCCCAGAGCCAGGTGGCCATCTTGGATGACATCGTCTGGAACTTCCTGCTCTGTCATTCGTGTTGGACGGTGGCCATATTGTAATGCAGTTCATCTCTTCCTGCTCTGGCATTCTGTCTCGAATCTTCCTGATCGCTCATTCATCTCCGACGACGTCCATCTTGGATTTCACTTCCGAGGGTTTCCTTGGGATTCTCCCAAGTTG
Organism: Dryococelus australis; assembly: GCA_029891345.1. NCBI lineage: Eukaryota > Metazoa > Arthropoda > Insecta > Phasmatodea > Phasmatidae > Dryococelus > Dryococelus australis. Next base: position 24,245,585 of record CM056999.1, read on the forward strand.
TATTTGTTACGAATCCCATTTTTTTCCTAATGTTCTTTCTCTCTGTCTCTCCCTTTGTTATCTCTTATTTCCGAAGGATTTCGTAGGGGTCCTCCCAAGTTTCTCGTCTTTTGCATTCCACCTTTTTTCCCTCATGGTCTTTCTCTTTCTCTTCGTCTCTCCCGGAGGGGTTTTATTTCCATCTCATCTGCTGGAGTCAGCTATCTGGTTTGTTGTATGCTTGTGGAGGCCATCTTGTTTGTCATCGTCTGCAGGATGTGGCCATCTTATTTACCGTCCATCTTTGATTACCAAATCGACTGCTACAGTGTGCTCGTTGCCATCTTTGATTCTCACACTCTCCACTAGAGTAAGTTCCACTTGTGGCAGCTAGGAGTGCTGGGAGCAATATTGTGTTCACTCATCATTCGCCAGGAGCACTGGTAATTTATTGTAAGTGAGAACTCAAAAATGCAGGTTTGTGGTTACGATCCGGTGACCCTTGGGTCACCAGTCTGGTTTGCTAACCGCAAGACCACCATTGCATGTGGACCTACATTATTAATATGTTATAGAATAATTTTTTTTATTCTGTTATTAATAATCCAAAAGGAATTCCATATCTAACAAGATTTTTAAATGTAATTCCACATTAATTTTGGAATTCAACAAATCATGGCAATGGTATTGTAAATTGGGCATTAAATAATTTAAATTTGCCCGAATTGCATTTGCTTGGTTATAATTAATGTATTCCATTTACAAAATTAAACGAAAGACTCGAAAGAGGCGACACAGGAATAAATAAATTAGATGAAGCATGCAAATATCACCATATTGCTTATAGAGGCCACGAAGATTTAGAATCTAGATACGAAGCTAATAATATTTTACAAAAATAAGCTAAAAACATAATGTTAGATAAAAACACACCAATTTGGTGAAAAATTTTTCTACTGCTGTTGCCTGAACTATGTTTACAAAAAGAAAACTTGGTTGGGGAATTAAAATATTTTATTGATTATATACATTATTTTTACTTTTACATGAAGATAATAAATATAACTTTCGAAGTTTCTCTTTGGAATTAAAAGATTTGGGCATAGGTAATTAAAAAAAAAAATATCGAATTGAGAGAAAACAGAAAAATAAAAAATAAAAGGTCCAAATTAACTTCATCACTACCAACAGTCAAAAAGATGGCCAAAGAGAAATCTGGAAGTGGTTTACACCATGGAGGAATTATTCCTATTAAACGGGCTGTTTTAGGCATGCTTGGTGCCTTAGCTGGAGGAGCTAGTACAATTTACAATTCTGTTGAACAAACAAGAAAAAATAAAAAATAGTAATTACAAGAACAACAGAGACACAATTTAGCAATGGAAAATAAACCAGGAAGTAATTTAGTTTCCAAAAAGAGGGTAAGACCAAAAACAAATTTGGATATATACCGACTAGAATATCGATATTGAAAAATATCTAAAAATACTAAATATTAAAAATTTCAGAAATGTTTTGTGATTGCTGAAGTACCAAATACAATGATCAAAACGGAATGTGCTGTAGTTAATATTGACATTTCAACCAATCCTGGCAATGATTGGGTTTGCTATTTTAAAGAAAATTTCGATGTATAATATTTCGATTCATTTGGAGGCAATATAACTAATTATAAAAAAATTGAAATGATTATTACAATGATGATAAATTCAGAATTTTAATTTAGTTATATTGGACATCTATATTTAACTGTTTTACGTCTTTTTTTCGAGAGATTTTAAGTTTAATTATATACTTTCTTTGTTATTAAATGACAGATATATTTGGGAAACCAATAGTCAGATCTTTAAAAAAAATTTCTGACACTAGTGAATATGCTTAAAAATCATATGTAGATTCACAATGCTATTCCAGTGTTTCTTCTTTACAAAGTGAACTGTCAAACTGTTTTGATTATACAAAAAATTATGTTTCTTTTCAACATCATAGAATTATTAGTCTGGCTAATCCTATAGATGGAGATGATGCACTCAATAAGAACTTTTTTAATAAAAATATAGTTGATTATGCACTAAAAACCGGCGTGGATTCACAATACAATACTAGTGTTTGTGATTTAAAAACATATGTAGATTCAAAATACTATACTATATTTATGCTTTACGAGTTCAACTTAGTAAAGTTTTTGTTTATTCGACGGATTATGTTTCCATTAAAAATCGTAGAATTAATAACATGGCTGATTCTGTAGATGGAAAAGATGCTGCCAGTAAGACATATTTCGATAAAGAAATAGCTAATAAAGTGTAAAATTTAAATCAATCCATTTTTACTTATTGTAACACACTCATTAACCTTAAAGTCGAAAAAAAATTTCATATATTTTATTTACGTGCAAATTGGAATAAAAATAATAATGTTTCTGCATACATGATGATGATTTCTTTTCTTTTTCGATGGATTGTACTGTTTATAAAATAATTACTTATAATTTACCTGACGAAACTCTAACTGTTATTAAGATAACTACAATAATATATTACAGTAAACCTTTTGGTTTTAACAGAGTTGAGTTTCGAACTTACAAAATTAAAGAAAGCAAATTATCTATTTATTTTCTTAATAGAATGTTGACTACAATAGGAGTATTCGTGAAATATAAAGATTAAACATATAAATAAATAAATATATTTTTATATATATATATATATATATATATATATTATATATATATATAAACAATTTAATGGAGAACACTTGGTGTTTGAAGTGCAAGAAATACACCAAAAATAATTATATAAAAAATGAAAATACTAAAAATGGGTGATTATTTCAGAAAAGTAAATGTACTATATGCAATTCTAATAAACCCACATTCTTACAAAGAATTGCCCAAAGTAAGAGAAGGTATAATTAAATAACTATAGAAACCATTTAAAAAAAATTCCAAGAAGAAAATTAATTTTGTATGGAATTGACTATTTATGGCAAATTAATATTGTAGAGATGGATAACTGAAATTTAAAAGATATATCACATATAAACAATGATTACAAGTCTATTTGGAAAATAATCAATGTCGTTCAAAATTTGTATTTGCTATTAATTTGCTATTCTAATTAAAGATAAAACATCCAAAAATGTAGCAATTGCTTTAGAATCTATATTAGAGAAAAAAACTGCCTAATATTCAAAGCAATAATGGCTTAGAATTTTATAATAAAATATTTATAGAACTTATGCAAAAATTAGACATCAACCATTATTCTACATACAGCGAACTTAAAGCCAGCTGTTTAGAAAGGTATAATTTTAGAATAAAGAACAAAATGTGGAAGAAATTTGCTCTAAATTGCAATTATAAATGGGTAAATATATCGGATGATTTAGTGAAAGAATACAATAATAACAAACAAAGAACAATTGGTATGAAGACGATTGAAGTAAATAAAAAAAAAGAAAAAAAAGGAAGACAAGATTTTGCGAATGTGATTATTAACCAAAATACAAAGTTGGCGATATTGTCTGCATGAGTAAGAGAAAATGAATCTTTGAAAAGGGTTATACAGGCTAATTGGACAACAGAATTATTTACCATTTTCGAGGTTTTAAATAATGATGTGCCAACTTACAAACTCATGTTTTTGATAGCACCTTTAGTAACTTTATTTTCTAAAATATCAGCAATATCTTTGGATTTAAACCAAGGATCGTTTTCCTCACCAATAATCATAAAAACTTGTTAACCAGAGTAAATAAGTTTGTTATTATTAATGTCTAGAATTGAATCAATTTTTATATGCGAAATTATGTGCAAGTGAAATTGGCAAGTTGTAATATGTCTTTTTTACTAGTGATCTTTTTTTAATAAGCAAATTAAAAACTAAATAAAAAATTAAAGAATATGTGCCTGATTCATTGATAAATACAGTTTTTTCATCAATTGTGGGTAGTTGTGTTTTGTGGTCCTTGTTAAATAGCCAGATTTCCTAAGTCACTGTCAATATTTTTCATTTTATTTATGATTTTGCTATAAGATCCATACTTCATACGAAACATGGGAATGCTATTTTTTAACAACTCTAGTCGATTTAGTTGTAAATTCATTATATTCCATGATAGTTTCATTGCTAAAGAAATACAGTGAACCATTTGTATATCTTAAAGCTTAGTCTACCATGTTTGGTAAATGAGGAAATTTATTGTTAATTAGACCAGTCACTTATATTTGGAAACATCATTAGTCTTTTTCACTATAATACAAATCTTCATAGAAGATAAAAGTTTTTCCAGAATATGAATTAAACAGATCATTTATTTTATATTTATAACTTAATCCAAATGAAGAAAATCCTTTAGGATATCTGTTAATAGGACAATAACTTGGATAACTAACAATATAAATTTCATTATAGACAAACAGAACTGAAATGCCCGAAGGCCTTTGGTACATTAAAAAATTGTTGAAATCACTTGGTAAAAACTTGAACCTTTATATATCAAATATGGTTCATGGATTATTTCGTTGTCATTCAAACTTTTTGTCCAAACTTTCTTATTGTAAAAAATATACAATTAATAATCAATAATTAAAAATGTTTTTACGTGTCTATCTTTGCATAAATCAATTGGTTTATTGTCATTTTAAAATTATTTTGTTGATGCAGTACATAAAAGTTTTGTATGCTCAGAATGTCATCTGGTTTCAAATCAAACAAATCATTGTTAATAATTGGATACATATTCCCATTTTGATCATTTGTATGTTGAAAACCTAATGCATTGCTGATTTTGTGGATAAAAACAGTCAGTAAATTAACTTTATTTTCAGGAGTCTTTTTCCCATCATTATAGCAATATTCCTGCCTGTGATATGGATTTCAACAAGACTATTTGGTTGATTTGGAATAAATGCATGTACTAGTGCACTACCATACAGAAATAAAATATATAGACAAAATTCATGTAATCTATGATATCAGTGTTGACCTTGTTAGTAAGAAATAACTATATACACAGAATTTCTATAATAAGTAAATTTGAAATCTGTATGCTTTTGCCAAATTGTAACAGCCTCTCTTGCTAACTTCGTAATTGAATTATTTGCAAGTGCAAAATGCCAATTTAAAATATTTTTATTCCATTTGTTGGATGATGTATAACTAGAGAATATTTCGTCCTTAACATTACATCTTGACTTCTTGAATAAATTAAACATTTCTTCATCGAGTTTACCATCAGTTGAAGAAGTCTTATAATATTCTAGAGATATTTTTTAAGAACTTACGAACTTTCCAGTATCAATTTTTGAAAGCGAATTTGCATCTTCCTCTATATATCCACATTTTTTTTAAAAGTTAATAACACATTCTGTTTCAGTCCCTTTTATTTTTATCAGTACAAAATTTATATTTGTGATAGAGAGAATAATTACATAAGTCTTCATTTATGAGCAAAATATTATCTTTGAGAAGTTGCAAAAGGTTTACGAGCTACTTAATGCTTTACCAGTGACCTGTTTATTTTTTGTGTTAACAGGTAAGATAATACCTTGCCAGTGACCCAATTTTTCTGGCCTTAATTAGCACTTATAAAATGCCATTAGGAGAACTTCGCCACTTCACCACCAGCTAGCCATAATTTTTTTAGTGATAAAGTAGGGGAAGTTTTTATTATTTTATTTTTTTATTGCTAGTGCTCTCCCATACGATGTGGAGCCTTACACCATATGGGGAATACACTATTAATATTCATAAATACTCGTATATAGAATATATGAACAATAGCAAGGTTTTTTGACTGAAATATTGAATGATTTTGTGCTAATATAATAGTGCAAATATGAGTGCTATATTCACATTATTAAATTATCTGCTCAGACCACAGATCAAATGCACAACCTTCGTATTTTTGATCAGTTGCCTTGCTGCTGAGCCACCGCAACAAGACGAGCGAGGTGATGATTTTACTGCATCTTTTTTACTGAATCTTGTGGTAAGTTATTCTCACCACAAGTAGAAGTTTCATATCGAGAGTTGCACCACCAACTTTTTCCTACACCACAACTAGATAACAGCACTGTCGCGGTGAATCTCCTTCCTGTTGAGGAATACTAATGATACATGAAAGTGAGATATCTAGAAGTGAGTTTAAAACTGTTGGATATGATTTCTGTACTTACCACTGTTCAATTTTCTGTTCAAATATCTTGTGATAACACCATAGTCTTTGTCTCAACATCATGAGTTCTGGTTGTCTTGTCTGAATATACACAGAAAGTTCATATTGTCTCTCATAAGTTGTTTGGACACCCTCGATTATGTTTTTGCCAAATAAAATACATTTATATTCTTGAGTCTCCCCTTAGTATAGTACTCACAGATATATTTTGATCATATAAAACAACATCATCATCTATTTCTAAAGAATTATTTTCACATTGATTTAAGGGAATCATTTCATCATTGTTATTTAAAAAGTATGCCATTTTTTCACTAAACTTGATGGATATTACATCAAAGTCATTTTCCAGCTGAATATATTTTGGTTGATTTAAACTTTTTGATTAAACATAAAAAAAATTTAAATTTAGCCATCCTGGCTTATAAATAGAATTAATCATCAGGTTGGTATTCTCACCATTGCTGGACCCAAATATTTAGCCACTTATATTACCGGGCAATAGTTCACCATTATTATTTTCTTAGCATCCCCATCGGAAATTAAAACACTGACATTCCAATCGACTGTTTTCATTTAATTAGATAATTTTTGTAATAAATGGAAATTAAAGTAAGGAAGTTAAAAAACAATTCTATACTAAAGACGAAACTTCACTATGACATGACTCATAAAGATAAATCGATGCCATTAGTTAGTTTTCATACGAAATATTTAATGCCAAATATAGGCAATAATACTATAACAATTGAAACATTAAGTGCTGTGGTTGGTAGGAATAAAGTTATCACTATTCTTAGGGGCCAATACAATGTTTAATTTTAAAAGGAAGCTAAAATTATATCGATACATTTTTAACAAATAACATTAAATTGACTGCAGACAATGTGAAAAACAGAATATATATTACATCTAAGTTTGATATTAAATTTTATGATTGACTATCTGATAGTCTTAGCTTTGAGAGAAATATGACACTCAAAAAAGACAAAATAGTTGCAGGTACTAAGATACATAATTTTAATCCAGTTGAAACAATAAAAGTTCATTGTTATTTAGCCTATGGGATGTTCTTAAAGTATGACGAATCTAATCATTTACAAACATATATAATTGCTGGTTTTCCACCAAACACTATGATTGGCATCCGAGATTACATTAGTTATGAGCCTGCTTATCAAATTTTTATAGCATCAATAATGAATGGTTTAATTTCATTGTTCTAGATATTAGGGCTGAAAATGGTAAACTGATTGATATTGATGGTGCTGATATTCACATTGTTTTAGAGATTAAAGACATTAAAAATATAATATAGATATATAATAAAACAGAATTTAGAATTATTTGCTCAATGACCCCATAGTCTTTAATATTATCTATTTTATTCGAGATCATACATTTGTCATAGTTAAAATTAAACTATTTTGGCATTAACTTATTGACCAAATTTTATTTTTCTTATCTCTTGTAATAATATTGTTTTTTATAATCACATTTTTCTTAGTTTTTTTTTGTATCAATTAACCCATTGATTTCATGTTTAATTGTAAAGCATTTTCGTGATTTAGAGTGAAACATTTTATTTCTCTAACTTGTTTTCCCATAAAAGTTTCATAACCATAGATTTTAAGCCCTGTACTTTTCCAATTTATACCATAATCATTTTTTCCAAATTCGTGTGTCCATTAGGAAGCATGCAGCCTGTTTTAAAAGTATTTTTGCCATGATCAATGTAAACCTCACTGTCTATATCATAATATACTACTTTATCACCTCTTTTATCTCACATATCATATAAACTTAATCATGTTTTTGATATGGCAACATTTGCTATAAATATATTTTTGAAGTGCCATCTTCTACATAATTTCATTGTATTTATATGACACACTAATTATTTTCTCATTCATATAAACAACACTATTTACTTATATTCTATCATCTAATAACAATTTGTACCAACGAGCTGGATCAGTAATATATTCTGCTTGTGTTACATTTTGTCTTTGTCGAAATTTTTCCCAAAGTGAATTAAAACAAATTTTGGCAAAAGCACATTTCTTTGGATTTTGATCAATTATTAAAATGTTTAAAACCATATTTTATTTTTTTATAACCCAAAAATATTCATCTTATTACTTTTTTGTTTGAAATGCCAAACTTCATGAACTTTAAGTTATTTGTAACCTTTTCAATATATTTATTTAGTTCTAATGTAGTCCATGTACTTTCTATTGCTCTTTCTTCATCACTATGTTTACATTCTCCTTTTTTCTCTACAACAAATTTTAAACATAAAGTAGACAATAGTTTTTCTTTTTTCTTGATTAATAGGAAGTACTGTATGATATAAATTTCGTTGTGGCCAAAATTTACATTTGATTAATCCAAACTAATTTTCGTCGTAATATTTAAGGTTAAATATTTTAATAGGATGACCAACTGAGTAATAATTAAAAACGTACTGTTGTATATAAACAGCATATATCGATCTATCTAATTTTTTCTCCTGAAACTTTTAATTTTGTATCATTTGTTCTACCTCCAAAAAATGCATTTCTAGGCTTTAATGGTTATATTACATTTTTAGTTTTTCCTTAATTACTTTTATAGAAAATCGACTTTTTCCATTTGCGAGCCCACATTTTCCTTACTTTTTAACCATTTTGTCTTAAAATTGTAGTTCGATTGTTTGTTTTAGTATGCAGATCAATCATACTTTTATTGTTACAATTATTTATTGTGTCTGGTAAATAAAAATCAGGATAACCATTCCTAAAACAGATGTGATATTGATAAATCGTTTTAGTTTTTTCCGTCATAACCATCAACTTTTGCTCCACAAGTACTAACTTCTCTGCCATTTAATACATGTCGAACATTTGGATATACATTTAACCACGAAATTGATTCTTCACTAAACATTTCTTTTTTATTATCTTTAACTACTGGGGCAGTATTTTCCTTAAGAAATTTTTGATCTATATACAGTAATACAAATGCCTGCTATTGTTATTTAGCGAAATGGGTCTGTATTTGCTATTTGTAGAAAAGATTCTGTAAATTTAAGACAGCCATGTCGTTAAATATCGACATCAGAATCTCAATATTCAGCAAGTTCTTTTTTGAAATCGAAGATATAATTTTATTTTGTTTTTCAGCATCCAACTTTAAAAAGCTTTTTCGTTATTCTTCCTTCATTGTGTTGAGTACATAATATTTTGTAGCAGGTATTTTTTCAGTATAATTTGGATTTTCTGGTATATTAAAAAAGTCTGGAAAATACTCTTTTTTAAGTTGTTTAAAACCAAATCCTTGAATAAAGTTTATACTTTCAAATATTTTGGTATATTGAGTTTCTAACACAATATTGTGAAATAAAATGTGAATCAAAGCCTTTGTAATTGTGTGCAATAAATGTATATCCGTTATTTTCTAAAGATATCGCACATTCGCAAAATTTATCATTTATTTTAAAATGTATTTCGTTATCATTAAAATCATGTACAGATATAAAGTTTTTTGTATGAAAACCAGTATCTTGTGTGGTTTCATAGTCAAAAAGTCGAATAACATATAACTTTTTTCTGGTTTTTGCCATTAAAAGTACTATCTTTTATACAAATACCCCCTTTTTGTTGTCTCTCTTGCATATAACATTTATTTTAATCGGTTTTTACAAATTCCCTACAATTCCAACATTTGACATAACCACAGTTGTATTTTTTTTTATTTCTCAGACATATTTGTTACACATTTTACATTTATAGACTGCCTTACACGCAACATTGTGATAAATAAAACGTTCTTTTCCAAAACAATATATATCTTTTGCATTTTAAACAATATATTATAACTCGATCTTCATTTTCGTGCTATGGTTTTTTATATAAATTGCATATTATGTTTACTACACTCATGTTGATCTTTATTATTGTCAGTTTTGTCACAATTATTGCAATACTAAACACTACCTAAAAATTCTCATACTATTAATAACATTGTAATGTTCATTGTGTAAATACAAATAAATAGTTGTTGAATTTTTTGTGAACCAGACTGTATGATTGAATTGAAATGTGCAGCTGAAACAACTTTAATATGAACATTTAGAAATTTTTCTGCATCCATAATATCTTCCAACTGAAGCCAATTTCATAACTTTTTCTGTTTCTTAAACATAGCTCACAATCTAATTCTCCTTCCAGTATTGTTCCTTTTCTAATGTAAATAAGTTCATTATTCGTTAATTCTCTATCCAAAATGAAATTGGTTTCATATGTTAAAGCTGTAATTATTGCTTTAGGCCCACATAAATTATCATCATTGTTAATTTCAGTAATAACTTTAGTTAAATTGGAAATTATTTACCTTTGTTTCCTCTTGGAATTCTATAAACATCAATATCGAAAGTGGTTTCATTTATAACAACATTTTCATTCGATGTAATTACTCTTTCAATTTGATTAAGTAAATTTTCGGCTTTTAAATTGTTATTTCTTGAGGCCGAAATAGTGTGGTGAAAATTCTGATTAATTGCATATATTCACATTTTATCACCTTGTTTATAACCAGTTAATTTTCTTACTGCTTTCATTACTGCATAAACAGCACTTCAAACAGAATACATTTTTTTTCTATTGGAGTTCCTTATAATTTATTTATACAAATACCATATATTGTTTGCCAAATGTCGAAAGCTTAATTAAAATTACGACTAATTTCGTGGATTTGAAATGGTGTGTCTTCTTTCTACATGTTCATTAAAGACTTTTTGTTTGAAAGGGAAGATCCGACCGAAACTATTATTTTCTTCTTTAATTTGGGGAATTCATACAGCATATTTTCTTTTAGTTTTATTTCTCGGTGGGGCTAATATCTGATTAGAAAAGGAGAATATTTTTCAAATTATTTATTTATTTTTTTCTGATTATTTGATAACCTGAAAAGGGTAAATTTGTATAATTATTCTTTGTTTGTTCATCCCTAATAAATGGTATAAGAGTCGCAATAAAATATCTTTCTTAAATTGTATATATTTGTAATGTTAAATCTTTTAGATGTATTTTTTAAATCATATAGATTCTCGATAGGATCTTTAAATTTACATTTTCTTTTTTGAATGATACTTTTAATATCACCTTTACATAATTTATATAAATTTTCTATTTTTTTTATTCTTTACCTATAATTCTCAACTCGGTCTCTCTCCTTTCGCACAGATCTGCTAATGAATTATTCATATCAACATTTGTTTGTTTCAAAGAAATAAAAATTTATAAACTTTTTTAAAAATAAAAAAATGCATAAGTGTAAAAATTATAATAATACTGCAATGAAGTTGTAAAAGTGCTTAAATTATATTGAGAGTATTTTTTTTATATTTAACTTCTTATGTGATAATGTTTCTGATTACATTTTTTGCATATTGTTGAATGCTTATCTTTGTGTGTTTTTATTAATAAAAAAATAATTTTATAGATTTAGTCTCATTGCAAACTGTGCATGTTTTTGTTGGATAATTATAATCTTGAATTTCATTAAGAATTTATATTGATGAATTGTATGATTTAGTTTCTTTATGCTCTTTGTGATATATAATGCAAAAATATTCTCAACATTCACATAATATTTTCTCATTAAAAGATTCTTTATTTTATGTTGTATGTATGTCTGTAGTTGCTTTATGAAGATAAAATGAATCGCTAGATTTATTCTCATTTCACACTATACATATCTTAATTGAATGATCATGACAAATTTCATTTGTATTGTGCGATTTCCTATTTTTATGCTTTTTGAGATATAGTTTAGAAACATATTTTCCACATTCACATAATACTTTCTCTTTATTTATTTCATAAAGATTTCTGGCATTATCGGTGGCACATTTTTTTACATGTGATAATATGCTTTCCTTTTGTGTAATTATGTGATGCAAAACATTCAATATTTAATAAATCTCTGCACTATTTACATTGCTTAGATATTTTTCTTTAATATTTTTTTTTTTTTTTTTTTTTTTTTTTATAAATAACACGAAAATATAAGTTCTATTCAACAAGTTGAACTATTCGTTTGAATTCAACAAATTACAAGATCTAGAAGAAAAAAAAATGTTTTACTTCCATGGATTTTGAAATCTATGAATCTAATTTTGGCAAAAAAAATTAAATGTATTCTAAATGGTAAGCATTAAATTTCATTGCGAGAGCGCTGTGTGAAAATATTAGATAAATAGCCCTGAAACTAATAAATGAGAAGGAATATTTATAGCATATAGAGGTCTAAAAAAAGGAAAAATGGAAAAATTTTACATGGTCTAGAGTTCTCTTAAATTCCTACCACTAATTTTTTCTTCATATTTTCGTTTTATTTTAGCTTATTTTGCTTGTTTTTGGTATAAGTTTGGTTGAATTAGATTGCTAGCTTGCAAAATTGACATTTCTAGAAAGTGCAAAAATTTGCTTGATTTTGAGGTAAAAATGCTTGATTTTGGGTTTAAATCTCGCATTCACTATTTGTGTGGATAAAAAAATCTATTTGAAAGAATGTGTTTCTGATGCATTTTTTTTGGTATATTTTATGCTTTTTGGGTGTTTTTTGGGCTATTTCAAAAACAAATACTGCAATTACTACAAATTAAAATTGCTTGATTTTTGGATGAAATTCGAGAAATTTGGGGAAAAAAGTGGATTGTCGTCGAAGTACCCATACACTACTCGCTAAAGTAATTTATTGTATTTATTTATTTTATTTTTGGGAGAGCGGCATGATAGGTCCTCACTCTCTGAGGTCTGGCATTATACTGAGGTAATGATGTGTTGGGGAAGGGGTATATATGAGTTGAAGGTCATAATTTTTTTAAGATAGTGACGTGGTACTTCCTCACTCTCGGAGGTCTGTCGTTGTACTGAGGTGTTGTGCAAGTGGTATATATTGGTATTGTGTAATATTGAGTTCCTTCCCATCTGTGAGGTGACTGAGGACTAAGGCATGTCTGCTTCGACCGCCATTTGGCAGGCAACAGAGGTTATCGTGTAGAAACTCAAAGAGATGCGAAAACAATTTCCTGCATACTAGTAATATAATTTACACGAAATACTCATCGAATCAGACATTTGAAACGCATTAGAGACTCTAGCTATACTGGTGTCATAAATAAACCAGTAACGATTTATAGGTACAATTTAAGACATGATAAATTACATGTCCTTAATTAAATGGCAGTCAACTAAACACATTAGCAAGATGTTTGAAAACATGTTCAAAACTATACTACTTGACAAACATGCCTCTCAGTTATGCACATACCTTAAATTATTTTACTATACGTTCGTTCGATCGGGATGCTGCTGTAGGAATAACGTCAGTATAGGATTTGTGGAGACTTATAAGCTGTGTGTCGTTGAGATGTGCAGCTCGGCCGGCGTCTGGCGGGCGACTGAGTAATAGATACGCAAAAAGTCGCAAATGTGTAATGAACGAAACGTTTTGAAGAAATAAAATGGTCCGGAAAAAAAGGTGAATACGATTTACGACCAAATACACACAACTATGTAACAAATGGATAAAAATTATTTTCACGACCCGCATACTAGATGAAACTAATATCTCCCTACAGTCATCAGAGCTTACCTTCCCCAAGCAATCCTGACTTCATGTCCAAGATATAAATTTACGCACCTCATGAGCTCTCAAGAAAAATTTTTTTACAAATCTATAAAACATACCCTGTTTACGAATTCACTGGTTTATATAAAGCCTAACATAATACTTTACTAGAAATTTTAAACAACGAATAAGAAATGATTTCCCATACAAACAGATTCACTTAACACAAGATGTTTCAAATGAAAAAATTTAACCAAGGACAAATATTTACAGCATTCCAAATATGAAATTAACGATCCGAATAACCTTAACAAAACATCCGCCGAAAATCTATCACAGTGCGTAGACGTTCAAACGTACTAACGAAGTGATACAAAGTAATTAAATTTGAACCAAACACGTACTTATACCATCTGAGTTTTACACATACGTTAAATGATTTCATAAGTTCGTTCGCTCTGGAGGCTGTTGTAGGAATGAGTCCAGCGTAGCACTTCCATCGACTTATAAGTTGTGTGTTGGAAACAACCAGAGGCACCGTCTGATTGTAGACTAATAATTTGATGGAATTTCTGGACATTAAAATAACTAAAAATAACTCCACAAGTCAATAAAAATGTCATGTTTATATTTACAACAGCTACTAGACACACACCTCTCCCTCAACGTAAAATGATTGAAATGAAATTTAAAAAATGGAAGCAAGTAGAGAATCGCAGGGAAAACACTTACCGTTTTCCAAGAATAAAACAATTTGGACACAAGCTCCGTCGAAAACATATGATAGTGAAAGTTTGAAAATAAATTATCGTACCGAACACACGTAGACTAGCTTCGGAATCCACATTTACGAATGAAAAAATCGCTCGGATTATTAGAAAAAAATAGACGTATGCAAACTTCCAAATGAAGGAAACAATTTGCACTCTATTCATACACATTGTGAATTATAAACACAAACGAAATGTTACAAATGAAAAATAACCAAGTAAAATGTCTTAATGGAAACAAAGTTCATTGGTTCGAATAATTTTAACACAACTTTGCTTGAAAACATATTGTAATAAAAGTTTGTTGAATTCTGTAGTTAACACTCATAGAGGAACTTCTGAAATGCACTTGGCAATATAATCGATGCTTAGTAATAGAAAAAACTATACAAATATTAACATGCATAAATAATAAATTGTAGCACCTTCGGAAAAAATGGTACAAAGGATAAATACGTGAAGATTTTTTAAAGATGCATAAAATACATCTAAATAAACACATGTTTTCTAGACATTTTTTAAAAATTATTTATTTTATAAAAACAATTATAAAATCACTCAAAAGAAAAACGCACATAAACAGCACATCAAATCATTATATGTTAAAACTTAAAAAAAAAAATACATCACATCATCAGACAAACATTTCATGTTGCATCAGAAATAATTTAAAAAACTTTCCATCATTATACATCTGAAATCATTAAAATTGTAAACCCTTTACAACATGTTACCTTATAAATCATTTAAATCAGCAATGCATTACAAAATTTACAAACTTCCCACCATTTTACATCTGAAATTATTGAAAATGGAAAAACTTTCCAACATGTTACGTCAGAAATCGGTAAAATCGTTACAAAGTTTACTAGTTTTCCATCAGTTTATATCTGAAATCAGAAAACTGTAAAAACGTTCCAACATTTTACAGTATATATCATTAAAATCATTACAGAGTTTACAAACTCACCATCATTTTATATCTGAAATCATTAAAACTGTAAAAACTTGTCATCATGTTATGTTAGAAACCATTAAAATTATTACACCATTTGTGTTTGAAATCATGAAAATCATTACAAACTTTCCAACATGTTACATTAAAACTTTAGTAATCGTGAGACATGTTTATACAACTTTATGTCTGAAATTATTTTACATCTGGAAATTATTTAAAAAAACTTTTCACCTTTTTACATAAGAAATCATTAAAACTCTATAAAACCCTTCACCATGTGACACCTGAAATCATTTTACATCTGAAAATCGTTAAAATATTTTCACAATTTTACGTCAGAAATCATTAAAACTTTTATTAAGTTACATCAGAAATCACACCACACTATATTTGAAAAAAAAAAAACTTTAAAATTACAATGGAAAAACACCATCATCACTACAATTTCCACTTAGAGTTAAGAGTTAGACTCAATTTACGCCTCTTTAGAGGAGCAACATGTGGTGGTGGTGATATAGGTCTATATCTTATCTTGTTAGGTGATTCTGTATAGGAGTAAAGGTAAGAGGAGGTGGGGAAATTAAATTTAGTTGTGATGATTCTATCGATACCATATCGGGAGAAGGAATATGTGGAGAAAGTAAAGGACAAAAATCGGAATAAAAAATTCTTCCAACTTGTAAAATAAATTATTTGTATTAACCTCTAAAAGCACATATTTTTCATTGACCTCTAAACTCACATCATTTTCATAAACTTCTAAATACATATGATTTAAGGGGACAACCATGAGGTTTAAGGGTTTACAACAGCATTCTTTTCGCCTTTGTAGATGTTGCTCACCTGATTTTGGGAGAGTTAAATCCGTTGTAAGAAGGATGGCGTTGAAGTAGGAAGTGGTGAAATTGGAAGGGATGTCCAAGCTGGAGGCGGCATCGAAACTGGAGGTTGGGAAATTGGATGCTGTGTTAAAGCTGGAGGTGGCAGTGAAGTTGGAGCTGGCGTCGAAGCTGGAGGTGGCGGTGGAGCTTGAGGCAGTGAATTTGGAAGCGGCGCCCAAGTTGAAGCTGATGTAGAAGCTGGAGGTTGCATCCAAGATGAAGGTGACGTAGAAGCTGGAGGCATGTCCAAGTTGAAGCTATCACAGAAGCTGGAGGTGGTGTTATCCCTAAGGAGGTCATTGACAATAGCGTTGGTTTTAATGTAGGAATCTTCTCTTCCTCCAAAGAATACAATATATTTGTTACTAAAGGATCAGGAGCATCCATCATTAAAATTATCCCAGTTAAAATTAATAATTTCATTTTTCAGAGCTTGACTAGATAAGCCAAGAAAATAATCTTCGTAGAAACGCGACATCGCAATGCAAACCGCACAGACGAACTATTGGAAACAGTCGAAGGGGGTGTATAGGCTAAACCCCTATTTATAAAAAATTTAAATTTCCAGGTAAATGTTCAGGATGTAACACTTATCCCCACCAATCAGAAAGCCAGAAAAGCCAAGCACCCACTTCCCTCTCTGTATTCACACCTTTCAAACAACTTAAACCACGCTTCCTATCCTCTGAGACGAACCTCTCTACTACCTTCATCCTGGAAGAAATGAAAACCATTTATTTAAGACTAGAATAAATTCTGGTTCATTACAAGTTAATGTGATAGAGATCACTGTAGTCAATAAAGCGGTATATAATTTATATGATGTGGATTTACAGAAAAAGCAAATGGTAGTATAATTCTTTTTAAAAAATCTTTAATGGTGTGCGATATTCCACCTGTATGGATTCCTAATAATAATAATAATAATAATAACAATAATAATAATAAGGAAAGTTGCTATTTATTCTTCTGGAAAGGTTCCAATTACTTAATTTTTACTGTTTAATAACATAAATTGTTACATTTCATGATATTAAGACATTTCCGCAATATATCTGTAAACCTTAAACCTAACATGAATTTATCTTTACTTGTAACATTATCGACTTCGATGAACATGTTACGAAGTAATTTAAGTAAATATATTCAAATTATCTAAATACGAATTTTGTTATTCATATTTGTGCTAAACATTTACAAATATATTCTGCTAACTTATATGACCATGTTTTCAGTGCGTTTAAAATTCTAACTGTGTTTGAGTAATCAAATAAAACTCGTCTTATCAATTTTTTTCAGTAATCTATAACAGGTTTGAACTCTTTCTCGATTGTTACTACTATAAAAGATGGGATATATATACAAAATTATAGAACATTTTTATAATATTTGTAAAGGTTGGTGTGCATTTGGAATAAATCCTCTTTAATTATCAATACTATATTTTTAAAAAAATTTGCCTATGTTTTGGTATAGTGTAAGTTCAAAATTTTGTGGATTTTATTTTATGTGTTTTCTAATGTTATGCATTAAAATTTTTATACTATGTTGCAGGATGTAAGAATGTATTGGAGGGTGAGAATTAATTATATTAAATTTTTTTAATACTAGAGCGTTTTAGCCCACATAGGAAGATGTTTTCGTTTTACTGTGGTCAATGGTTAGGTCAACGACCTGGCCACTAGCAGGATGGTCCAGGGCTCCTGGTGTCCTGCTTCATGAAAAACTATGCTAATGACGTCTCCAGGGTATTGTGATGCTAAAGTATTACCAGCGAGGGTCGTTGGACTCAGATGTACACCCTCTGAGATCTCAGTTTTGTGGTTGGTAGCACTGGATAGACACATAAGTTAAAACTGAACATTTTGTGAGTCTGGTCAAGGGGTGGTAACACTGTTAAGGTTGTAGACCTCTAAACGTAATGGTTTTGCGCGTCTTGAGACCTTTGTAAATGCTATAAGTTTACCAATTCGAATTGTGTATAAATTATTCAGTTAACAATGTTTTATGGGAAATATTCCTTGCAATTGATTTACGTGAAAGCATCTCTGTTTTATTTTTTATTCCTTTCTTAGGAAAACTAATTATATTTTCATAGTTTTAAAGAGGTGAGGTTAAATGAACATACCAAAGGAATTAATTTAAAATGTAAATTTATTGACAAAATATATACAAATAAAGCTTGTTTCACAAATTTATGTATATTTTTACTACAGAGTGTTTCAAAATATTAAAAAATACTTCTTTCCTAAACAAACTCGAAATGGTTTACTCCAAAGTGCTAATCACATGCCGATATTCAATTACACTTTGATATCTGTATGCACAAGCATGTGATTTCATTATCATCTCGATCCATCATTAGAAAATATTGGTTCACATAAACCAAATAAGTATTTATACTAAATTTCGACTTGGTAGTCCACAATGTTCTCTCATCTCAAATAGTGCCATATTATTTGTATAATATCTACTGGGGACTCAGGAGGAGAATCATCATCATCTTTTTCACCCATCAGACATCATTGCCTGCGTTAACATTAATTTAGAGTTTTCCTCTGCTGAGTAGAAGGTCGATATATATATATATATATATATATATATATATATATATATATATATATATACATACATATATCCATATGTTTTACATAATTATTTGAGCGATGGACAATTGTAATATTTTTGAATATCTGTTACTTTCCCATTCCACACACTTTCTAAAATATTTGTTTGCTTGACTCCACCGAAATATATTCAACAATTATTTAAGTATTACTTGCAAATATCTGCTACATTCTTATACTCTGTACATCCACTCTCCCATTTTAAACCGTGGTGATGCTTGGTAACCCATCTATTAGTTTTCTTGTTTGAGGGAGATAGATACTTCCAGCTGAGAGGTGCTTTGAAGCTGAATACAGTTGTGTGTTCTTCCATATCATTAATAGCTAATTCTTTAATTATAAATTTATCTGGAGATTGATATCCCTGCACATTGCAAAACATTTTGTCTCAATCGTGGTTCATCGGCTACTGACTCAAGTCATTATCGTCACCAGCTTATCTCTTACATTATAACTAGCCAATCTATCATGAATTATCAACTCATAAGCTTGCATATTTGCCAGCATTGGTGTATTTGCAATTATTTATATTCGTGAATCTACAACACTATTTCTGATGGTATTGTTTTGTTTGCTTACATCAAATACCAATAATGTATCTCTAGTTTTAAATTTTAGAAGTTCTAGTATCGGTGAACTCATTTTGTTATAGTATGTATCCTGAAACTTCGTGTACATATTGTAGCAAATAAGGAATTTGCCATTACCAAAGTTTATGTTCAAATCCACATAGGGATAAGCTTGGCTGTTGAGATAGAGTTTACAAAATTTCATATCACAATTATCGAATAGTGATCTTTCTGCGTTTATGTTGTTTTGTAAGGTAGTTTGAAAACAAATAACATATATCGGTTTTTCTGAAGAAAAACTTTATTTCACACTCCACACTAATTTTGTGCTTTTGGTAGTGTTGGAAAAGACTTCAAACCCCATGATCTGAAAGCAATATCTAGATTCTTCCCTTTTTCGATATATTTTTAAAACTTTACCCATTCACAAGTGTTAATTTTTATATGAAGCTTTAGCCATTCATCACTGTTTAATTCAAATGTTACACCTTCCTTGTTATTAGATGTGTCGCATATAGCATTTAAATGTGTATTACCAAATAGAATAACTAATTTTTTGTTTAGCATTTAATATGAAGTGTTTATACTCTTCTGCAAAGCCAAGTATCATACTTAATGGTATAATGAATTCGTATTTTCCGCCTGGGTTTATTTGTAGTGAATAATTACTAGCATTGATCCATCCAGCCATCAGTCCTGTACAAAAGATTGTTTACAGTTAGCGATAGATAGTTCTTTATTGTGGAAGTAATTCCAACATCTCTTGTCTGATCGATTTCCACTCCATTGAGCAGATATGTAATTCTGTCGATTAAATGGGGTTCTCCATTTTTTACTATTTTCGTAGTTACTGGATTATTTGCATCGGCTGTCTTTTTAATTGTTCCTCTAAACCTTAAACTTGCTTTCTATGGTAATATATAAATATCATGATTTTTGTATTGAAATGCGTATCTCCAATGGAAATGTGTAAGAACCTGTTCGGAACTGTTCATATACATGTATTTCTGTATTGGTGATTTTATCTTTGAAAACAATTCATTGCCTTGTGTTAACTTCACAGGTAAATAATTTGAAGTGAGTGATTTATGCTTGTATTTATGTCTTTTTATAGTTCCTTTCTTGGAAATACCTTCCAAGTGACATAGTTTTGAAAAGAATTACTTACTTTACAACCATATTGACTATTATACACAATACCCATTATGATTGCAATGCACACAGAATGCATCTGTTTATATATACAGATGGTAATTTATTTGTTTCTAAAATTAATAAGTTTACTGACTTGATCGACAATTGTAACAACTATTTCATCAACAAGATTCAGTATTGCTGGAAGATGTATCAATGTATTCAGTTTTCAATTATTTTATATCCTGGAGCCACTGCACACATGAGTACAAGTAGTGTGTCTGTCTATTTCCCATTCAAATATGATCTGCCTACAATATTAACATGTATACGACATACATTTACCGACAATGTATTGACATGTTTTGATGATTTGTGCAATTCATTAATGGGATAAACTTTCTGTTTGTAACTTAACATATTTGCAATTGAATTGTCTTCCGTGAAATCGATATCGACGTTACTGTACATCACACTAGTTAATGTATTTGGATTTCCACATAATTGGAAATGTACATCTATAGGTAATGCCACTTTAAGAAAGTTTCCACGTCATCCAACTCATAAGATCCTACCGGTATCACAATATTGTAGGTTTTTTCACCAAAGTTAACCATAAAGGGTTAGTTGTGCATATCAGTATTTGGTATGCTGTTGTAAGTAACAAATTCGATTAGACTTATTTGCCATTCTCCATCAAACTCCAATGCAGGGAAATATACTACATGCAGTTGTGACAAATTACTACTTGATATCAACATTATTGACATCTTACTAATATGTTTACTATTGCACTTACTTATATATCCTATTTATAGTAAAAAGAGTAAACATAAATGTCCACAATTGATTGCATTTGGTAATTGTTCTGTTTTGTAATTGTACCTTAATTGCAAGTTTTTTAAATAATTACTTATTTCAATTGGAGGGCGTAAATCACCAAAATTAAATAATACAATGATTGATTTACATTTTTGATTAATGCCACCCAATGTGTTCCTTGGTTTTGTTTCGAATCTGAATTAACAATCATACATTCAAGAATGTTTGGTTTCTTTAGTAAATCCTCTCTCTTATACATGCCTCAGAAATAGGGAATATCCAGTTTCTTTACAAAAACGAGAATGTCTTAGTTGGTATGTGCACGTTTTGGAAGACAATTAGGACTTTCTGCAATTTTTTCCCCACATTTGGAGTTTTTTTTTGTCCTTGACCGACTTTATATGGTTTCAAGTACATTCCTTTACCACTTGATTTAACTGCTCTACTAATTGCTGAACATCCTCGAAGGAGCAAGCCTAGAGCTGTTAATGCTGGAAAATGAACAGAATTATTCCTCCTTTCTTTGGTTTTCATTTTGTCTTCGTTTGATCCCCATGCCTCCATTCACCTTTGCTCTCATTACTTTATCCACAACCCAAGCTGCAAGCTTTCACCTGTAGATCTAGATGGATTCTTATTTATATTTGCTGCTTTATATGCTAAAATTGTATCTACTATACGTCATTGTTTAAAATTGTTTGTTCAATCATAAACTATGTCGTGTCCTTTACAAGCATTATCCTAAGTTTTCCTTGATTGTTCCATGCCAGATGTTTTGCAACCTTAGTTCCGGGTCCACAATAATTATATTTCAGTAAATGCAATTCAAATGGGAATTTATTAATTAATGCATTCAATACACTGCGCCCTTTTTGATACAATTAGTACAAGCCATTATTTTCAACTGAATGCGAATCTATACAATTGTCCTGCAATTATAGTTTTACTTTGGTATGCTACATTACATAATACTGTATAAATGAAGGTTATAAAACCAAATGTACGGTAATTGTAAATATGAAAGAAAACGTAATCGAACAGAAACATGGAATTCTTTTACCTCCAAATATACATTGTATAATAAGCGACCCTTCAACATGTGGAAAAAACTTGTGTTGTTACGTCATTGTTGGAAATCCAAATGGTCTTAAGCTTGAAAATGTATATGTGTTTTCTAAAACAATACAGCAAGAGAAATATCAACAATTAGTGAACATTTTGTCATTTATTAAAGGAATGCAATTTTTCCCTTTTACTAAAAAAGAAGATATTGTGTCTCTGAATGAGACATCACCCAATTCCGTATTTATATTTTACAATGGTTCGTACAAACCACAGGGTTAAATAGAGCATAATTTTAGTTTTGGTAGACATTCAAATGTTGATTGCTTTTATCTATCACAAAGTTACGCACAGTTTCCCAAATATAATTTGTGCGATAATACAAATATGATAATTGTGTTTAAGATTGACAATATAGATCTGCTAAATATTTACAATGATCACGTTTTGGGCGATATTACATTTACAAAGTTTAAAGGTATGTGTTTTTACTGTTGGGTATTTCAAAGTTTTGACATAGCGGTATAAAACATAATGATTTCAATACCTGTTTAATCAAAAATTGCGATGGGAATTGTAATGTTAATGGACATATACTATGTAATGTGGGTATGGCTGTGAAAGATACTGATGCTGGAAATAAATGTTACATGGAAGACTTAAACACCATTACACTAAACATATATAAATCGCAGTCAACCGATATGCAAGATAAATTAATAAAGTTAGTTGATTTGAATGATAATGTTTATAAAACACAAGTATAATTGCAAACATTTTGATATATATTAAAGATTTGCAGAGTAATAAATTTAGATTAGAAGAAAATTTAAATTGGTTTAATAAAGACTTTAATGATATGGCAAACAAAATATTTACAGCAAAATCTGCAGAATTTGGAGATAATCTAAGAGATGTAATTAATGAAGGAGTAACCACATCTATTACAAAATAACATAAAATACAAGTGGAAGAAATTATGCAATTTATATATATGATGAATTGATTAATAAAAGATTTGGTAAAGTTATGTAAACAGATCTGAGAAAACAAAATAATGATTTGGAAACACAAATAAATTATTTCTTGAATGATTTGAGAGCAAAAACTGTAACTAAATTAGACATTGTTTTAAGTTTAGTCGACAAGATTGAAAAAGTGTAAACTAATCGATGTAGTGTTTCAGTTAGCCGACCTTCTGCAGCAGTTAGAAAACCAGCTACTTAATATATATAAATAGTGGAAAAATAATGTAATATAATCAAAACATGTCTGACTCTGCTATCGAAATTCATAATGTTATATCTGCTGTAGAAGGGAAATATTTACAAGCCAAGCGAGCCTGTATGGAATGGGATGTTTTAAATGAAGAAATATTAAAATGAGTAGAATAGATACTTTACATTTTATGTTGAATATGCCTAATGAAACACCTTTGGAAATTAAATCAGAAGAAGAACATTAAACAAAGAAGAAGCAAACCCATTTAACACAAAGTTATTTAGCTTTGAAACATTTTTCACATATGCACGATACAACATTTGGTGTACATCGAAATGGAAACACATAGTTTCTGGGAGATTCGGTAATTATGTTTTTACCTGAGAATAGAATTGAAATAGGCGATTACATAACTGATGTGAGCCAAGGATTGTTTGAATTATTATTTAAAAACTTTCCAAATGGATATTCCGACACCGATTTCCAGAAATACGAAGAACTTGTTCGTCGTACGAATGCGAATATTCGTTCAGGAGATGAAAACCATCCGAATATGCATTTACTAAACAATATTGTCGGAAGTGAAATATATAAAGTTGAAGTTGGCGAACAGTTTTCTTCTGCATATTGGAAAAATCCTAATGAATTGGTCGATATATTAAAACTTCTCATTGCATCGAGAGTCTGGGAATATTTGACATACAAACAAAATTGTTTCTGTCATTGAAGAGCTGACAGAAGACAGTTATATTACTAATGGAGTAAGATCGCTCAAGAACTTCATGTCCCTGCCAGGATAAGATTTCACAGAAGACCAGTTATTACTAAGGGTTTAAATGATCTTTTTCATCTCAATTTGTGTGAAATGACAGTGCTTTCGAAATATAAAGGATACAAATATATTTTAACCGTAATAGACATTTATTCCAAATATGGTTAGGGTATACCTTTGAAAAACCAAACTGGGAAACAGGTTAGCAATGCAGTGAAGATTGTTTTGCAAGAAAGAATGTCAAATTTCCTCCAAACCGAGAGAGAATCCGAATTATTTTCTGAACCATTCCAGAAACTTATGACCGATTATGCTATCAATCACTATGCAATGTATTCAGACCTTAAAGCCAGTATGGTGGAACAATTGAGCAAATCGATCACACAACTAATATATAAACATTTCACGTCGAAGGAGACTTACAAATGGGTGGATGTTTTGCCTGAAATACTTATATTTTATCATTCCAGATATACAGAACAATTAAGAGGGCGCCCGAAAAAGTGCTGAACATTAGATTGATGAAAAGTATATACAATAAAGTAAAAGTATTTGATGAGACGAAGCAATGTTTAAAATTGTGCAAATTTATGCGAATCTCAAAGCTGACAGTCATCTTCGAGAAAAAATACACAGTGAATTGGTCTTATGAAATATTTAAAATTATTTTAGTTAAACATTCTTTTCCTAGAGTGTATTATCTCGAAACCTATGATGGACAGCCTATAAAAGGCAGATTTTACTAGCATGAATTGCAAAAGTTATTTCTCCAAATTAATATTTGGCTGATAAAATCACTAAAAGGAAAAAAAAAAGTATTTGTTTCACTAGAGGTTTCTCAAAAGTACACGAC
The DNA here is from genome assembly GCA_029891345.1 of Dryococelus australis. Lineage (NCBI taxonomy): Eukaryota > Metazoa > Arthropoda > Insecta > Phasmatodea > Phasmatidae > Dryococelus > Dryococelus australis. Next base: position 24,271,030 of record CM056999.1, read on the forward strand.
TCGTGGGTTAAGAATAAAGATCTTAAAATATTGTAATATAATGTTTGTAACATTATGATGATAAATAAATAATTTGAAATGCATTTGAAGTGTTTTTCATATAATAAACCTAACTATATCGATGATGTTTGGATGTGAAATATACTTTGCAATCAATCCACTTGTTGATTGGATTATCATTTCACTGGATTAGCAATTGAGCAGTAATCCATTAGGTTTATTTCTTTTTAATATTACAATTTCTTGGAAAATTGTTTCAGTTAAAAACATCTAGAATGTGTTTATTCGTGTTTAGGGGATAAATCTATATTTTTCCAAGTTTTTTGCTGGGCGAGGCTACAAAGTTCTTTCAAACAGTCTACATGACAAAGGCCAGGGGTTAAAGCTCCTTCTGTAGCTCTTGGCTTGAGGGTAGTAGTAGAGAGAAAGGGAGAGAGAGAGAGAGTAATGGAGAACGAGTGAGAGAGGATGAAAACTACCTGGCTGTTTTGCTTGTGTTCCCTAATGGTGTTTCCGGTTAGTTGTTCTTGACCACCCAGAGGGTTAGGTGTCCTATACGGGCGGCGGATGACAGAGTTCAGGAGACGGAATCTATTTGTACTTTTATATTCTTTGTGACATGAAACATGATAGGAGTTAAAATATTTTTACACGTCTCAATAAAATCATTTTTTTAAAATAGTCATCGATTAAAGTGTGAAATCCTTTATGAGTTTAAACTATGGGATTAGCTAAACTTTTATTACAATAAGTTTGCAACGAGAGTTATGTTAAAATTATTCGAACCAATGAACTTTGTTTCCATTAAGACATTTTACGTGGTTATTTTTCATGTGTAACATTTCGTTGTATGTATAATTCGCAATGTGTATGAATAGAGTGCAAATCGTTTCCTTCATTTGGAAGTTTGCATACGTCTATTTTTTTTCTAATAATCCGAGCTATTTTTTCATTCGTAAATGTGGATTCCGAAGCTAGTCTACATGTGTTCGGTACGATAATTTATTTTTAAACTTTCACTATCATATGTTTTCGACGGAGCTTGTGTTCAAATTGTTTTATTCTTGGAAAACAGCAAGTGTTTTCCCTGCGATTCTCTACTTGCTTCCATTTTTTAAATTTCATTTCAATCATTTTACGTTGAGGGAGAGGTGTGTGTATCTAGTAGCTGTTGTAAATATAAACATTACATTTTTATTGACTTGTGGAGTTATTTTAAGTTATTTCAATGACCAGAAATTCCATCAAATTATTAGTCTACAATCAGACGGTGCCTCTGGTTGTTTCCAACACACAACTTATAAGTCGATGGAAGTGCTACACTGGACTCATTCCTACAACAGCCTCCAGAGCGAACGAACATATGAAATCATTTAACGTATGTGTAAAACTCAGATGGTATAAGTACATGTTTGGTTCAAATTTAATTACTTTGTATCACTTCGTTAATACGTTTGAACGTCTACGCACTGTGATAGATTTTCGGCGGATGTTTTGTTAAGGTTATTCGGCTCGATAATTTCATACTTTGAATGTGGTAAATCTTTGCCCTTGGTTAAATTTTTTCATTTGAAACATCTCGTGTTAAGGGGAGCTGTTTTTTGCGTGGAATTCTTTATTTGTTCGTTTAAAATTTATAGTGAAATATTTCGTTGGGCTTTACATAAACGTGACTTTTTTTATTGATTTGTAAATTTTTGTGTTGAGAGCTGATGAGGTGCTTAAATTTATAAAACCTAGCTTGGTAGGGAAATAGGATACCTTTTTGGCTTCGTTAATCACTTCGTTAGTAAATGTGCTTCCATCTTGGGCATTAAGTTAGGATTGCTTGGGGAGGAAGCTCAGATGTCTGTAGGGAAATATTTGTTTCATGTAATACGTGAGTCATAAACATAATTTTTATCCATTTGTCACGTAGTTGTGTGTATTTGGACGTAAATCGTATTCACCTCTCTTTCCTTACCCATTTTATTTCGCCGAAATGTTTCGTTCATTACACATTTCCGACTTTTCGCCAGACGCTGGTCGAGCTGCACGTCTCGACGACACACAGCTTATATGTCTCTGCAAATCCTATACTGACATCATTCCTACAGCAGCATCCCGATAGAACGTATATTAAAATCATTTAAGGTACGTGTAGAACTGAGAGGCGTAATCGTCGAGTGGTGTAATTTTCACGTTTTCAAATCCCTTGTTAACGTGTTTAGGAAGACTGCCGTTTAATTCAAGTAGTGTAATTATCTATTAAATTGTACCTACAACTCATTACTTGATTTATTTAAACACCAGGATAGCTGGTGTCTCTAACTAGCTTGAAATTTTCGATTCTATGAGTCCTTCACGTAAATTATATTACTAGCATACAGGAAATCATATTCACATCTCTTAGAGTTTCAGTCATTACGCCATAACCTCTGTCGTCTGCCAAATGGTGGTCGAAGCAGACGTGCCTTAGTCCTCAGTCGCCTCGCAGACGGGAAGGAACTCAATATTACACAATACGTATATACAACCCTTTCACAACACCTCAGTACAACGACAGACCTCCAAGAGTGAAGATGTACCATGCTGCTCTCCAAAAAAATTAAGACCCTCTACACATATATACCCCTTCCTCATCACATCACATCTCAGTACAATGCCAGACCTCAAAGCGCGAAGACCTGCCATGCGGCTCTCTAAAAAATAAAAAAATAAAATACCTTAGCTCACTGTTACACCAAACTATACACATCAATTCACACAAAATTCAAAAATTTAAACAAAAGATAAGAAATTGATTAATTAATTTCATAAAATTAATTTCATAAATCAATCAAAATTATTTTATCTGATAAAAATAGTATTAAATATCTGATCAATCAATTTGATATCAAATTGACAATCTGATTAATCCTTCTGCTCATGATTTTTTGTTTCGGGGTGTACTCTTCACTTCCTGATTGCTTCATACATGTTTGGAAACATTGTGGAATCGCCCCTGAAAATCTAAAAACTCTAATTATTTAATTTTAAATAATTTAAAACCACTTGAAATAAAGCAACATATAATTTTATTTTCTCTAATTCTGGTTTAAAATTCGTAGAACTTAGGTGGGTAAGATTATGACATTTAATTATGAAAACAGTTGCACCATGTTGCTATCGCGCCAAGTTTTGAAAGCGTTGGCTGGGAAATAAAAGTTTGTGATAGGCTTCGTTGTTCGAAAATGAGCAGAAAACTGTGATCTGGTGTAACAATCTCAGAAGAACTGTTCTCGAGACATCCCCTAAAAAGTTTGAAACGGCACGGCTGTTCGCCTGTAGTGCAGCATTTAATTTTATTAATTAACGAAATAGTTTTATTTACCGAATTTTCACAACCGTCATACATAATTTCAAGAAATTGCTTCTTGTAAAGTGAATAGTATAAATTTTAAATAAAATGTAACTAGAGGTTCAATTTATGCAAATATATAATCCCTTCATGTCAAGAGAAGTATAAAACTATTGTGATACATAAGACATTAAAGCAACAAACAAACACGTAATACATTCGTTGATTTTTCCACGGTTAGAGGACCGGGATGGAGTAGTAATTAAACTGTTCGTAGTCTCCCAACAAGGCGGGCCGTGTTCTATTCCCGGCAGGGTCGCCTCCGGATTTTCGCATGTGGGAATCGTGCCAGACAATGTCCCTGGTCAACTGGTTTTCTCGGCTATCTCCCGTTTCCACCTCCCTTTCCCTACGGCGCAAATCCATATCTTCATCACCCTCATCGGCTCTCAAGACTCGCTGTTAAGAGTCCCTCAGTCACTCACTCACTCACTCAATGGTTTGATTAAAATATTGTGTAGATACTGCGAATAGACTATAATGTACACAGGGGCCACTGGTGATTGCGCCATGGACAATTCCACACGCTCGCTTGCGCGTGGATGAGGAGAGTGAGGAAGTAAGGGAGGGCGACCTTCAGGACGCCGCGTCAGCCGGCAACGGAAGGCGCGGCCCTGAGGCACTGTCGCCTGTCCGCGACCGCGACTACATAGTGTTCACTCACGCCAATCCAACCCGTCTTCCAGACAACTACCTCCACCACGAGTAGTAACAACGTTGGATAGTGAGCGAGAGCTCGCTTCTGCACCACCAAACTCACTAACAGACAGTATTACTATTACTTTGCAGAGAAGAAAAGGCGGGCAAGTATATAGATAGTGCTTCACGTTTCTTCGAAAGTGAGCTCATTAGAGACGGAGCAAATTGCTGAGAGAAGCTGGAAGCGGTCAAAGCCTGCAGTCAGGTACCATCTCCGCACTCGCCTGTTCGAGTGATAAGTCATGGCCAACCAAAATCAGAATGCCCAGGCCGGAAAACGAATACCCGGCCACTCCCACTGATTTAAGCCTGCGCCACCTCGCTCGGTCTACGCAATAATTACACTTATTATCCCAATAAGTTTAAATTACTTTTAACAATAAAATTAACATTCTCCTTAGTATTCTAACTGTGAACCAGTGAGACGGGTGAAATGTTGCAAGGTAAGCTGGTCCTTTCTCGCTACTGTACATACTCCGAGCACTCAGTAGGAGCCAGTAACTACCGCACAGCACAGGGAAACGGAATGCATTCCGACCACTCACAAGCGAGCAGCAAGGGAACCATTAAACATGTCCTGTGGCGTGAGCTGCCGAGCTATGTTTAGGTGCTGGATGTGTAAACTAGGAAGCAACATGTGGTACAGCACAGAGCTAACGCCAGCTTACCTTGCAGCAGTCCTCCACACGCCACTGCTGTGAACAGAAACAATACTGTTACAAGTTTCGTTAAGGGATGGGGGTCTTAATTAATATAAGAATGAATTATAATTTCCTAACTTTATTTACAACCACTACAAACAAAATTCTCTCAACCCAAATATTACAATAAATTTTATTATTTGCTGATTACAATTAATGAATTTAATATATACAGTTTACGATAACTTCAAAGGAACGAATGTCAATGGATAATTAAAAAAGCAGTCTATTCAATAATTTTATAAATTATATGTCCACTTTAAAAGTTGCAATATTTACAATAAAGCCCACATCACATGTTTATTGATTCCCACCACAGTTTAGTCCAGGTCCCCCAAGTCCGCAATGGTATATAGTAGTCCGAGCGCCCTAATGTAAGGTAGCCTTCACTCGTCGGGTTTCACGTCCTCTCGTCCTTTCACACTTCATACACCTTGTCCGCCGTCGTCTCGCAATCTCCCGCCATCCTCCGTCGTCTTCGCCGATGGCCCGGTTATCGCACTCAGTAAGAAAGCTTCTACCAAGACAGCCAACACTTGGACCACTGCGATGTTTATAGGCTCGTAGGCCATCGGGCAGAAAATGCTCTAAATGTCACATTGCACAGAGGGTCCCAGTTACCAGGATATTCTTGCGCATCCCCTACACTCGTCGGCTTCTGCAGCAGGGCGAGGAGGAGGGGGCTGTGATGGCTTCCAGATCGCCACTGCCTGGCCAGTGGAGGGGCAGTGAGCCTGTAGGCCTGGCGGGAGGGGAGGGTGGGGTCAATCAACCCCTCCCCTACCCCCTCCCACCAAACCAGAGACGGACCTCGCATGGAATTAGAGACTTGTGCGTTATTGGTGCGTAACAATATTTTTCACTCTTGTCCCTCCATTACAAATAATATTAATATTTGTGTGGTAGTGAAAACGGATGTCTGGTGTGTACAGCATACATGTGAATTGTTAGTAAAAAAATATTAAACAACTCAAGGTCACATTCGGCATTAAGGAGTTATTGTTGTAGCGATGGCGCACAGCATAAACCAGCTTCCTCCGCATGTGTTCGGTTTCCTTAGAATTTTAAGACGTGTCTATTGGGTTTTGATATAGTAATCTGTTTCTGTTCAGAAAGGACACAATAATATCGCTTTTATATAAAACATTGTTTTACAAAGGTATATATACATATATATTATATTGTAAACAGAGTGCTAATTTTAGAGATATCTGCTGACTTTGCATTTATAATGTAACCATGTTTGCGAAGAGAATAATGTATTACATGCCAATATAAGATACACTACACTATTACCATAGCAATGCATTGAAACACTAACTACTGAAAAATGGCGCGAATTGTTGTGTCTATACACTACATGCGTTTGATGGATTATATATATATAATTAATTAATTTACTAGCAGATCCCGGCGAACGTTGTTCCGCCTGCTGTGTCCTGTGTGCTTCTCAATGTTGTGTTCATGCCTCTTCAGTTTGTGCAGCGCGTGTTCAAGTTCTATTGTGCCTTCTCAATGCGACCTCTCTATTACGTCAGGTACGTCGACCGATGTTTGACCGTGGTATCGGTGGCATTTTTATATTTTAGATCAACAAACCTTTCCTGCAAGTATCAGCAAACTCGGCCTATAAATATAGAAGTTAGACTCCAGCGCCACCTATCGGAATGAAACATAACTAAAAACCTTACTCGCCACCTCAATAATATATTGTGTGTATATTGTCTGAATTGGTCCAGCACTTTGTCAGTGATGATACGGTCTAGTCTCGCACAATGCTAACAGGCCAGTGCTACTTGGTTAACATGATATTTAGGACTTTGAATCGATCTAGCCACTTCTCTTTGGAAGATAAGGAAGACAGCCCATAGAGAAAAAAATATTTATGAAGGTATTTTTTAACAATATTTTATGATGCAGTAATTCTAATAAAAGCTTAATCAAGTACATATTTATATTACTGTAGCCAATGCGGCCCCACTATTGGGTTGTCTAGCCACTGATCTTCTGCGGCCCCACTATTGGGTTATCTATCCACTGTTCTCTAGCCACTGATCTTCTGTGGCCCCCTTATTGGGTTCTCTAGCCACTGAGGTACTGCGGCCTCCTTATTGTGTACTCTAGCCACTGAGCTTCTGCGGCCTCCTTATTGGGTACTCTAGCCACTGAGGTACTGCGGCCTCCTTATTGCGTACTCTAGCCACTGGGCCACTACGGCTTTTTTGGAAGGAAAGCCGACAGACAAAAAAGAGAAATGATGGAACTTTTTTTAACAGTGCTGTTTTTTACGTAGTAATCAATGCTAAGAAAAGCTTAATCCATTACCTATTTACATCACTGATCATTATTTTTTCCGGAACCGTTTGAGATATCTTCATGAAACAAAGAGTAGGTTAGCCCTGGTGTTATTGTCTACATACTGTGTAAATTTGATGTCTATACGTTTGGTAGTTTTTGAGTTAAATCCGTTCGAACAGAGAGACACGGAAAAAAAGAACATTAGATATGGCTTAATTATCTATTATACTATGTGAAAAAATAATTAAAAGTGAAAAATTCGGAAATCACAGAGAGACACTTCTATTTTATATTTAGTAGTATAGATTTATTAATTTTATTCCCAACAGATGAAGTTTCACATACGTGGCATCAGAGTGGTTTCCAGTAGATATGTCTGCCGTGTAATAAAGATCTGGAAGAGAAAAGCATGCGGAAGTCAAACATTTACTTCAGATTTGTGCCTTTCTGACATTGACTCTTGACACAATATTGTGCTTCTCCGCAAGGCTGAATTGCTTGTAAGTTATCTAAATATATATTTGTGCAAACCCGGAAGGAATTTTCTCGACTTTCTCTTAAGCCTTTGCCACACTGTTAAATTTTCGCCTTCAACTATTTTTGACAATAAAATTTGACGACAAAATACGGCCATCCAATTTTCCCTTTCAAAAAATTTAATATATTAATCTTTATTGCCTTTGAAAATTTCTCACGCTGTTAAGTTTTTTTTATTGTGTCAATCTAATTTAAATTATTTAAAAATCGTTTTAATGACGAGATATTGCTTTTGCTTTTCTGTGCAGTCCATTACAGGAAGAAATGCAAGGAATGTTGCAGTTTATTTTATCTTCTTTAGTAAATTCAAATTTTATTTATCAGAAATGTTTCCTGCACAATGAAATTTAATGCCCCTAAGTTCGTTACATTATATACAGTATTCACTTTAAATAGCATTCATACCCAGGCACCTTCTAAATAAATCAATTATCTTCATAGCCGATTTCGTTTCAAGCAATAGCTTGTTATTTTTAATTTTTTTGACGTCCATTTTTACCCAATTATAATTGGTTGATCTCGTCAAACATCAAATAAATTTTTTAATCTCTCCAATCATCTAATGTTTGACGGAAACTGAAAACATTAAACTTTCTCAGACAAATATTGTGGCGTTTATGACGTTTTGATGACGTCATAACCGTTCAACTTAATTTGACCAAAAGTATTGATAATAACTTTAACGGAAAAATTTCACAGTGTGATAGGGACTTTAGGCCAGTTTGTTTTAAAAGAGTTAGACGTAAAAGTTTGCATTGCGTACAAAGCGGGTTTTGGTAGCAAAATGAACTGGTGTATGGCCACAGCTGTAGCGATTTGTTTCCTGGACACTAGCGTAATTATTGAGTCGCTGTTCCACAGCTGACGTCACATCATGTGTGTTTTGTGAACCCCGCGTCCTTGAGTTTGAATATTCAAACACGTCTTCACCAATCAAAAAACACATAGAGTGACTGTACACAGTCACGAATAAGAATCATAACGGCAATGACACAAGCACACTCACTGTGAGCATCGTGTGAATTTGTACTTAAACTTAGTAACATTTAAACTCTAAACATTTTCCAACATAAGTCTTTTAATAGGCTGTTGATGGTAGAGTGAGCACTTATTTTTACCGTTCTTAAAAGTTCCATTCAGAATATTTGAGTGTTTTTGAATTGTTAATATTAAAATTGCCGTTCGACTAATGAACAGAGTGCATGCATTTGATATACGTCGAAAGTAAACATCTGAAGCCAGAATAGATATATTATAAATTGTTGGTTGTTATGCCTGCTGGGAGGGTCTTGTAAAGCGCTCACTTTACCGTGAATAGCCTAGCGGAGCGCAGTAGTCGCAATGCTTTAGTACACACACGCGTCGTGCATGCCTAAGAAGGCGAGACTCTTCTCACGGAATATTGCACCGGACATGTCTATTGGTCATTCGAAACAATAAACATCGATTGTAAAACGGATTGGATTGTTAAGCATGCTTTCTAATTAATAAACACTTACGAAATACTTAGTGTACTTTTAATTAAACCATACAATACCGTAGATTTAGGTTTAAAAAGTTTAAACAATAACAACCGCGACTAACCACATGTTCTAGTTTATTTTAGGTGGTCCTGTTAGGTTAGGATACTACACATTTCAAATTGAAACGATATTATCCCTAATTTCATGGCAATTGTGGATAAAGAGTTACGGTGTTGTTTCATTTTGAATCAATTTTGTTTTCAGCCACGTCATTTTCAAAGCTTAAACACAATTAATCTTCAAAGTAACACAAAGATGTTATCCATTTTTAAGATTCTACAAACATTTCCTCGGCGATGTTATGGCCGTTTACCTTTGTGTTAATATGCGACTCGTTATGTTATGCGTAAAATCTGTGATAACCTTTATTTAAATTGCAGCATGTTTTGATAAGTCATAATGCATTCTACCAAAAATGATTTTCCTCGGATCTGAAAAAAATTGATATGAAGTATTTGAGCGGTTCTTAAGAACGAGGTATTGAAAGCCGATGAGCGTGAAATGAGTTAATAATAATGGCGCACCATTGTAATGCAAGGGAGTTGGAAACAGAAGATCCCCGAGAGAACCGCCAGCGGGCGGCATCGTCTGACACGTCCTACTTGCGAAATTCCGAAGTGACCGAGCCGGGGATTGAATTCGGTTCGAAAAGGTGGGAGGTAAACAGTCTAACCGCTCAGCCACCGCGGCCGCAGGTATCTGTAAAAGGTTCGTATACATGCATATTTACATATGAAAACATATATATATATCCCTTATTAATAGCTTTAATATTATTTCATATTTTTGCAACTATGTGCCAATAGTGACAGTTCCTCTGATATAAACTAAAGCCTATTTGCGTTAATTGATAAGTCAATACAATTTGGGTTAGTTTAGTGAGAGGGTTGATCTGTTCATCATTCAAAGACGCATAAACAAAATTAAAACCTACTCTTCAATTGCTATCGTTGGTAATTATTGTAAATACAGTTCACACGGACGTTTATAGGAATAAACACTAATGTAAAACGAATTAAAACATATATAAATTTAGCTAGTACTTTTTGATCATATCTGTTTTAAATCATTCGCAGGTCAGTTTCGCGTCAACGTTTAGGCGAAGACAGCGGTGCCATCTGTGAGGCGCTCGGCGAACCAGGCAGCGGGGCTCACGCCAAGACTTGTGAACAGAATGCAGGGCGGGAGGCGAGTCAAGTCTAGTCAAGGTTGCAGCTGGGCGCTAAGAACAGCGGGTAGCGACATTTGGGAAGCCATTCCTCACAACACAACAAGGTGTTGTCTTCGCGTTCGGCTAAGGAGGGTGCGTCTCTGCTTCTTCTGGCTGTATACGACTAATAGCTTCGCGGCACACACCCTGTGCACTGTGATCGGCCTAGAAACAGGTCATCTCGAGCCTAGCCCCTAGTGGGTCAGCGGTCACAGTGGACAGCACCGATTTAGGTTCTTTCCTAACAAAATTTCTCGCAATTTGCAAACAACACCACATCGCGAGTCGCTCCACACAGAGCCTACCCCTCCCCCATCTCCCTCGCGGGTCATGGCGGCGGACGGGGAACCGACTGAGCCGTCGTGGATGACGGGAACTGGCCCGTACTCCTTACAGTACCTCCGGGAAAACAAGCGATTCTTAGAACTGGCAAATAGACGACCTAATCACCAAACTGTTTACGACATTTTTCCTCAAGGTATCTCTGACCACATTGACATACTCCTGGCTACTCGTACGGAACCAACGACGCCAACAATCGCCACACCAACTTCCTCCCGACCAACAACACCGGCCTCAGGAAATGAAAAATTGGAAATGGAAACCGACTTCCAGATTGTAAAACGAAAAGGGGCCAGAACAACCACGCAGGAGAACAAGCGTCTCCATTCTGTGTCGTCTGAGACACAAACAAACACCACTCCTATACAAAATAGGTTTTCCCCGCTTAAAGAGGTAACAGAAAAAACCTCAACAGTTAACCATCCCGGCTCTTCAAGCATCTCCACCCACAAAACACAACCGGCTGCACCTCAAACACGACAGAAAAAACAAAACCAGTTCAGATTAGTGGTTCCTGACGCCACTAAATACAACGTACTTGTTCAGAAACTGCGAGCTATTTGTAGGGACGGGTTCTCCCTTCTCCCCACAGCTCAGGGAACGCAAATCCTCACTAAAAACTTTGATTTTTTTTTCAGCTGCTCGCACAATGCTAGAAGCGAATTACATCCATTATTTTACTTTCTTTCAAGCTTCCGAGCTCCCACAGAAAGTCGTTTTTGACCTCCACCCCACAACCGACATTGCGGACATCAAGGCAGACCTGGAATGTGCCGGATACTCAATCCAGCAAATTTATCAATTTAAAAAACGTATCACAGACCAATCAGACCCCACCAAATTCACGTTGGAGCCGCAACGTTTTTTCTGTGTCACGGCGGCGCAGAACACTTCTCTCCCTCCTCTGCTCTCTGTCACGAGGATAAATATGACAATAGTTCATCCCCCGACAATACCAGAAACGGCCGACAGACGTGGCACAATGCCGTAACTGTCTCGCCCTAGGCCACACCAAAAATCACTGTTCAATGCCGACAAAATGCCCTCACTGCGCCGGCCCTCACCCCGAGAGTGCTTTGCAAAAAAAACGAAAACAACTCCAAGCCGACATGCAGTAACTGCGCAGGCGAACACACAGCTCTCTCAAAAGCCTGCCCCAAGTTCCTGGACTTGGTGCAGAAAAGAACTACTGCTGCTGCTACGAAAATCGCGACAAAAACTGCAAAACAACCTCCTGCCCCGACCAGGTTTACAGTCAGGACATTACAGCCTGGCAAAACGTATTCGCAGGCACTCTCTGCGCCTATTCACAAACCAGCTCCCACTCTTTGACACCCCTGCAATGCCAAATACACAACCTCAGTCCCGCCCTCGCCCGCGAAATTCGCCAGGAGAGATGCGAAGCGTAATGCAGGATTTCCATGAACTCATGGAATTCCTTAGAGCATGCGACTTCGCCTCGCTTATGGCTCATTTCCACCCCTACATACTAAAACTCCGCAACATCACAGAGAAACACGAGAGAACCTGGCTACTTCTCGAAGCCATGGCGTCATTTGCGGCCCCCAAGCCCGTCAACTAGACCCGCATATACCAATTTCCCCTACTCTGTACTGGAGCGACTCCGAAACACATTACACAAATATTAATCACTATGTCGAGCGAAATAATCGCGTATATATTCTAGTCGTACACAACTGAGCATTTTAAGTTTTGCAGCAACAATTATTTATTTAAGACGATTTAATAACTTTAATTACAACCGCTTTTAATTTATTTAAATTTTTCCGTGTCAAATAAAAGCTGTTGACGGTAAATTAACGACCATGCTGCCATCTCTCGAGCAACTTCATAAGCTCTGCCCCACCAAGTTCTCTCGGCCAATCAGAGCCCTCTGGCCTATATTACTGTTTAACTTCACTCACGCGACGTGTTTTCATGGATCTGCTTTCGAATTTTACAAGTCTAAATAATTATCAATACGGAATATAGTTCAAAACAACTTTAAAAATATAAATTCACGCCTTCAGCGCAATTATACCGCCCGATTTCATAGAAATAAGGCCCCGAAACTGGCCGGAATTTTCCGATCGGTCCGGGACAAAAATCGACCACGTTTAACAAAACTAGTTGGCGCTAGCATCGCGCCAGCCATATCGCTCTCGGACTTCCCCGAGTTAACATGTTTTACTTGACTTTTAGTCGCTCGTCACAGTACATTCAGACATGCATTTACACACCAATCAGATTATTTAATGGTTTTTAACAATAACTCATAAGATATGAAGTAATTACTGAAACAACTACACTGATTTAAATTTTCGCGCAACTTAAATTCACCACTTCAATATACATATAATTAATTTAATTATATAAACCCTTGCCACTCCAGTCATGGGAAAGCTACTTATATCGAAAATTTAACTTCATTTGGCTATTAACCTCCGCTTTTTATACCAAACTGTCGGTAGCTCTCTCACAGGGAGCTCGTGACAGTACTTCATAAGTCCTGAACTTTAAAATTCCGCGCTGATAAATTCAATTAACTTTCCCACTCTCTTTCATCCCGTACAGGCAGGGAAAAAGAGAGTAAAATTCAGCTATGGAAACAGCTCCCAGGCGCTACCCTGGGAATCCTGTACAAGAATGCTAGCTTTGCAGCATAAAATATGTTTGATGGGAGCGGAGGGGGGAGGGGGTTAGCTTCTCCTCGCCTCCGCAAACTAATTGATAACCAACTGGGTGGCCAAGGTCCCTCACAAGGGACCGATCTACCCCCGCGCTGAGGGAGTAGCGTCCCAGTGATGTAAAATGGCGGTGGAGGCTATTATACAGTAAATGAAGAAAGCGGGCGACTACCTGGTAGCCCTAGCAGGATAGCCTCCTGTTGGTGTCACCAGGCAGTCCCGCGCTTGTTAGAGCCGAGCGACTACCTGGTAGCCCTAGCAGGATAGCCTCCTGTTGGTGTCACCAGGCAGTCGCGAGCTTGTTAGAGCCGAGCGACTACCTGGTAGCCCTAGCAGGATAGCCTCCTGTTGGTGTCACCAGGCAGTCGCGCGCTTGTTAGAGCCGAGCGACTACCTGGTAGCCCTAGCAGGATAGCCTCCTGTTGGTGTCACCAGGCAGTCGCGAGCTTGTTAGAGCCGAGCGACTACCTGGTAGCCCTAGCAGGATAGCCTCCTGTTGGTGTCACCAGGCAGTCGCGCGCTTGTTAGAGCCGAGCGACTACCTGGTAGCCCTAGCAGGATAGCCTCCTGTTGGTGTCACCAGGCAGTCGCGCGCTTGTTAGAGCCGAGCGACTACCTGGTAGCCCTAGCAGGATAGCCTCCTGTTGGTGTCACCAGGCAGTCGCGCGCTTGTTAGAGCCGAGCGACTACCTGGTAGCCCTAGCAGGATAGCCTCCTGTTGGTGTCACCAGGCAGTCCCGCGCTTGTTAGAGCCGAGCGACTACCTGGTAGCCCTAGCAGGATAGCCTCCTGTTGGTGTCACCAGGCAGTCCCGCGCTTGTTAGAGCCGAGCGACTACCTGGTAGCCCTAGCAGGATAGCCTCCTGTTGGTGTCACCAGGCAGTCGCGAGCTTGTTAGAGCCGAGCGACTACCTGGTAGCCCTAGCAGGATAGCCTCCTGTTGGTGTCACCAGGCAGTCGCGCGCTTGTTAGAGCCGAGCGACTACCTGGTAGCCCTAGCAGGATAGCCTCCTGTTGGTGTCACCAGGCAGTCGCGCGCTTGTTAGAGCCGAGTGAGGCCACAAACAACGTCGGCCAGTTCAACCACACAGGGATTGGCGAAAAGCTATTCGCGGTTTCTTCAAACGTTTTGAATCAAACCTTTGAAAAATCACCTCGTGTATGTCGAGTGTGGATGTTTTTTTTAATATCTCGTATCTCATGCGTTTTATACTTTTGTTTACATATAAGTATTTTATTATCGGTTATATTAAACCTTTACTTACATTATATATATATATATATATATATATATATATATATATATATATATATATATATATATATATATATACAGCAGGGGGGAAATGAGTGAATTGGCAATGCCTTGTAAGTAATATTCCGTATGCAAAATATTACTTAACTGAATGCGCACGAATGCAGTGTAGTTTTCAAGACGAGGTCAAGCTTAATTTGCATAAGGCGGAGTAATATTCTTGAAGTAGAACTTTAGTAGAGCTTCAGAAAAGTTGGAATAAATAACATGGAATGTACAAGCACTTGAACATGTATCCGCAACAGCAGATGCTTGAGAGTACTAGAGATGAACTTAAAGTTATCAGCAGTATCAAGTTCCAACATGTGTGTCCTGTCTGCCCTGGCATTTTCAAGTGTAAACAATATTAAGCGACATTTTGGAATGTTGGTATGGGTATACAGTAACAAGATTATATAAATACTTAATAAAAATTCTTAAGTACAATTCAATCAATGTGAAGCAATCATGAGACTTGACATTTACATAGCAGCACACCAAAAATTTACTTGTACGTAATACTGCGGTAGAGAACTGTGCGAGTTTATCGCGGCATGAGTAAATGCCGTGCAGATTGTGGTGGCAAGCCGCGCTAAACAGACTAGTCCATCCATATTTGAAAGCTTCTCACGATGAGAATGGGCGGATACAGGAGTCGCATTCCTTGTTGGGTGGGGTTATCCCTCCCTTTTCACATAACAACAACGGTTTTGCTGTTTTTTTAGAAGTGCTATACCGAGTGGATATAAAGAGTGTCTTTTATAAAAAGTATTTTTTTTTGTATAATTCTTAGTTATAAATTATAGGTCTAACTACTTACAAATTTTTTCTTCTGTTTTTTTTTACATGTTTGTTTGCCTTATATTTATATACTGAAATTATTTCATGGCTTCCACGGGGCTTCTTACAAAGCTTATGCTTACGTCAAGATCCGGACATGTTGTCGTCTGCAGTCCGGACAATGGAAGAACTCAACCAAGTAAAAAAAAGATATGAAACTAAGCAAAGCTCCAAGACATGAAAATAAAACAACATAATTTATAAAATGAGTTTACCCTCGAATAATACATCTGCTGAACATAATATAGTATGGATTGGAAAGAGGATGTTCCCAAAAAATATGGAAAAATGGCATTCTAAATTCTAAATAATACTCTACAAAGGTGGAGTAAAAGATCCTTCAGGTCCCAAATCGTATCTCCCATTAATATCGTTACCAGTGATGGACAAAATGATAGTGACACTACTCAACAAACGACTAATAAACTTCATGTGTGCAACAAATGGTCTACAAGAGCGACAGCATGGCGTCAGGTAAGGTAGTGGCACGGAGCGAGCAGTAATTGAAATGTTGAAGAAGATAAAACTATCGCCACAGACGTATGTCTTAGGAATTTTCCTAGACAAATGAGGAGCATTTAAATAGGCATGAGGCCAGAAATATTATGGCAACTAAAAAAACGAAACAATGCGCAAGAAACGTGTATGGTGGTATAGTTAAAGACACGTGTATAGAAGTTCGGCAAACTCTGACGAGGGGATGGCTGCAAGGATCAGTTTTAGGACCTGTCCTGTGGAACTTCGTTTTTGAAAGATTACTACAGCTGAATATACCAGCTTAATGCGAGATTTTCGCCTATGTAGATGATGCCCTAGTCATTATACCAGCATGGATCAGAGGAGAACTAGATAGCAAAACTGAGGAAATTCTAAATACAGAAGAAGAGTGGGAGAATACAGTGAAACTCATCTCTTCAGTAGACAAGACAAATGCAATGCTTATGAAGAGAGCACCGATAATAAGATTTCAAGGCAGGTCCATCAAGCTGAAAGACAAGGTCAATTATATTGGTGTGGTTATGAATAGTTAATTACGATTCCACGACCACATCAAATACTCAATGGATAAAGCTGTATCAATCTACAGCAAGATGAAATCGATGTCTCCCACCTCCTGGGGACTTGGCTTCAAAATTATGACAATATATGTGTGTCTTAAAAGCAATTGTCATTAAAGGAGCAGTAGTGTGGTACAGAACAGCCACAGGTACAGATTAAAGAGTTAATTTTAAATACACAGAATGCAGCTCTGTTAGCTTCTACGGAGGCATATGGAACAACATTCATGAAAGCTCTTCAAACGATAGTTCTGGCAATATCCCAAAGAATGGGATGAAATAATGGAAGTCGCCGAAGGTAGAAGAGCATTGCCCCAGTTGAAGAAGAAGAGAAAATAAACAATATTTCTGTGGCAGGAGAGATAGTAACCTTCTGCAATGGCAGAATCGCATATAATGTAAATGCGACTGTAGAAGAAAGACTGAATTACACCTGGATTGTAACATATCATTACATGTCACAGCTGCGGTCAGGACTTGGGAACTTCAAGGCAAAATTATACAAGTTAAATTTGGTGATATCCACTACTTGTGCAATTTGTGAAACAGAAGATTATGTCCAGCATGTGGTTCAAGTGTGACCCAAAATTAAAAATATAAGAATCGAACTGAAGAGGAAGATGAAAATAGTGACGTTGGTTTTATAATAAAACGTAAAGAATATATATAAATTATTTACAGACTTGGCAAGACTGGTCATCGAAAGGTTGGAAGAGTTCGATGAATAGTTAACTCACAACCAACACATGGTTGTCCCGAATTAAACAGATAAACGCGGAAGTGGCACAGCAAAACCGCTAGAGAAACCTAGTAGTGGGAGCGGACACGCTATAAACCTGAGAGTTTTGTGATGATAAATCTGAATAAACTTTAATAAGGTAATTAGTGGGGAAATGGCGGTTGAAATACAAGGTCATCGGGCATAGCAGCACAGGAGCCGGCCGTCATGTTGTTAAATCACCGTCCGCCATCTTGGATATCATTAACCTCGACCATGATCTTTGACCTGTGACCTTGACCCCAGTGGCCTCTGACCCTAAAAATATAAAAAATTGCAAAATCATTCTAAAAAAATGTATTATTAAAATAGTTAAAATTGATAAATTGTTTAAAATTTTTATATAAAAATGTTTAATTT
Organism: Dryococelus australis; assembly: GCA_029891345.1. NCBI lineage: Eukaryota > Metazoa > Arthropoda > Insecta > Phasmatodea > Phasmatidae > Dryococelus > Dryococelus australis. Next base: position 24,288,736 of record CM056999.1, read on the forward strand.
TATAAATTATTAAAAAATAGTTTTACTAATTTCTTTAACACAAAATTAGAATTTAAAAATCGTAAAAAAATATTATTAAAAAGTATTTTTCCCAGCGGCCATTTTCACTAACAATTTCCCTTTTTCCTTTAAAATTGATTTTTTTCCTTAAAAATTGCCTTAAAATTTTTTATTGAAAACCACAAAAAAATTTCTTTTAGTTTATGTACAGTACTGAACGCCACCATCTGTCGGCTCCCATTTTCCCTAACAATTTAACTATTTTACCCTCAAAATTACTTTTTTTCCTTAAACAATTTTTATTAAAAATTGGTTAAAATGTATGAAGAAATTGTTTAAAAAAACTCATATTTCTGGGGACCCCCCCCCCCAAGCTGCACTAATGACTCACCTTTGTTCGACTCCAGCAGGAGACTAACCCTCGCCATTGACACAGGCTAATTAATCGCATTCGCTCAATCCCTAACAATGATTCTCATTGGCTGATTACTCACATCTGTTCGACTGTCGGTTCCCCTCCACCCATATCAATGATTCTCATTGGCTATTCAGTCGCTTTTCTCTATCTCCACTACCCCCACCAATGTTTCTCATTGGCTAATTACTCTTATCTGTTCGATACCCTATGTTCCCATTGGCCAATTATTCGGGTATCTTCGGAAATCTTCGTTCGACCAATGTTTCTCGGTGGGTAATTAGTCACATCCGTTCCACCCGACCAATTAGGGTTTAGTCAGCAAGCCGCCACCACCACTGTTACACCAATAAGTCACTTCCATTCCACCTCCTCCAATTACTCACGTTTCGTTCGATCCAATGATTTTCATTAGCTAATAAGTCACGACTGTGCCACCAGTCAGTATTAAGTCGTCAAGCATCCACCACCTCTGTTCGACCAATTAGTCACCTCCATTACACCTCCTCCAGCCCCTCCAATTACTCACTGTTCGTTCGATCCAATGTTTCTCTTTTGGCGAATTAGACATGTCTGTTCCACCTCCTCCAATCTCTTCGATTGGCTTTATAAGACGCGTCCCCGAGGGCCTCTGGGAGAAAGTTGTACGTTGCTATTGCGAGAGGAGAGCCCGGTGATAATTTCGTTTCAAAAATCTGTTACATTAACCATATCATGAAGTCCAGAAGAAACAATCAGCAATGCAGAAGACACTGGAGATAGTATTCTTCAAATCATCTGTACGATATTGGCATGAGTAATGTCGTCGATTGGTACGAACCCACTACCGTCACCCTTCAACCCGCTGTTGCCAGTCAACATGCATCCATCAGATAACTCATACCAGCCCTCGGAGTACAGTGTATTCTCGCCCAGCTTCGCAAAGAGTCTTACTAGCTTTGACTTCGATGACAGCAGTATCGAAGAAGTGACCGTCGCCGAATTTTCTCCATTCAGGTCAGAAGACGTGAGAAATTACAGTGAAATTAATTGGAGGTACCGATGTGTAAGTTATCGAGATGCTAGAGGCATTATGTAAATTGAATCTTGTGATGGCGCCATTCACTGGCTTTGGTGCTATGATGAGTTCGAATGCTGAACAAATTAACTTGCGAATACAAAAACTGTTATGTGTACAATTTACGTTCCGACTCTAAGTTTCCTGTTCGCTGGAGGAATTGGCAAAAAAAAAAAAATGTTTACTTAAGCAAAGCACGAACGTACGAAAGTGTATTGTACAAACTGTTCCGAGAAAATAAATTTAATTATGTGTTTAAATATCTGGAGAAATGCAATGGACATAACCATGTCGTAAAAAGGTAAGGATTTCCAGACTGGACGTACAATTGCTCACCATTTGCATGTGTACCTAGGCAGATTCTCGGTCGGTAGAAATCGTTTCACAAGTCAGTCCATGATACATTACACCTCTGTAAGAACACGCACACAGTTATACAGTTCTAGGTGCATATCAGCATCATCGTTACATAACCCAAGTAATCTTGTTTCAAACTTATTTAAATACTGACGAATCTCATCACCGTTATGTCGAAGGGAAGGAGAGATAGCATCGCGAGCCAGCGGAGACCACATGTCCTCCCATATTTTCTCATAGGTAGAATCAATATCAGAGACTGGCGAGTACTGTACAGGCACAGGCGAGTCCGTCACTCTGTGAGTCTCCGTTGTTGTTGTTTACACATGTAGAACAGTCACTTCGGACGATCTACGTTCTTGTAGCGGTACGTTGACAGCTTCCAGCAGCAGTGAATCCTCAGTGATGGTGCTGACGCATGTAGCTAACTCACCTGTCTGGAAGCCACGAAAGGGTTGCGACTGGGAGCCCTAGAAAGTAACAGCCTGTATGGGCGCTGCCTGGAAATATGCAGTCTGAGTGCTCCAACAGGGTGTTGACTGGAGCATTGCCGTCTGGGTGCTCCGACTGGGTGCCGCCTGGAAGGGTACTGCCTGGATTAGTGCTGACTGTAAGGGTGTTGTCTGGGTGCTTCGTAAGGATGTATCCGTCGCGATGCCGTGTCAGATACTACTATGGTCTCCGGTGGTAATGCGCCGCAACATCCTGAGATGGAGGCATCTATTCTTTCGATTAACTCCCCCTCTGCAATTAGGGGGGCATCATCACGCACGGCCCAGAAACCAACCAACGACATGACAAAGATGGGTTCTAGCTAATGTTCATAGCTGCAGCACAATAAATCTTCGTCACCAGTGCGATGGCGATAGAGAATAATGTTTAGTACAGCGAGATCACTTTTTGGCCATAGGCAGCAGCCTCAAGAATAAAAATTCGTATATCTTCTTACAAATGTTACAACACAGCATAGCATCATCGTCCTTTTGACACCACAACACATCATTTCTATGTCTGATGCGGTTGCCAAGAGTATCTAGGCTCTATTTCGTACCACTTACCAGCCCCTGCTTTGTACGTAACCCCAAACACGTCAAGCACTTTGTAATATTCGCCGACATACCTTTCACAGTGTGATGCTGTACAACAATGGTGCATCAACGTCCAAACTAAAACTTATATGCCAGTGTCCAAACCCCTCCCCCCCCTCGGCCCCGTCTATAAATGCTCTTCATACTCCCACCACAGCCTGCCTCCCCTTCAGGATGTGCTTGTTTGCTCACGAATAAAAAAAACCCATAAACTTGACTCTATTTCTAGTTAGGCAGGATCCTTAAATCAACTGACGTACTAGTTTTTCTTTTTTTAAAGAGTATATAAATTGTTTACCATTAAAGTAATAATATTTTATCGACAAAATTCTGCCAATTACCAATAGCAACATAATAGAGTAGGGGGACGGCCACATGCGGGTAAATAGAGTGGGATGTGTTCTCCGCCATAAGAACCATGTTGCAACTCCCAGGAGAGGATACTGACGGAACTGCAAATTACGCATAAGAGCGGACACATGGCTAGCCATAAGAAAATACGTATTAATTCTAGAGGGGTAGTATTATTGTTGATTGGCTTGCAGTGCATGCATGACAGGGCATTTCCGAGCGGATGTCGGAGAGTTACTTTGCGTAAGCTTTACCTGTTTCCTGCTGGCCATCCATTGCCTGTTGGCATGAGGGACTCCTTCTGTTCCTGCCGGCCAATACTTCAGATAAATTTTATTTTTTCACATTTTATTTATTTAGCAAAAAAAACTCTTTATTAAAAATGTAAAACATAAAAAACAATAGAAAATACACAAACTTATCAGTTGATGTACATGTATATTTTATTTACACAAATTACAAATATGGCAGTCTTTTTAAAAATTCATACTGCCAGTCAAAAAGCGTTCGTAAAAGATTATTAACAACATTTGGCATTCGATCGAGCGCAGTAGAACTAGAACTGGAATCTTCGTGACATCTTCTTCATCCAAGTAGAGGTTGGCCGTGGTCAAACCCGTGTAGGCGACGGCAGCAGGTGACGTCTCACGTGGATGTTTGCGGGGGTGCACTTTACTATGCAATGCAGGTCCCTTGGAATTTTATACATCGTGGCATCGACACGACGGCATGACCTTCGATGTTTAGTGGAGTCAGTTTGAGACAACACCTCGTTTGTATTATTTTTCCCGGCATGTACAATTCTGTGAGTAGAAGTTCTGGAGGGGGCGGTCCTGGGTGGAGCAGTCAGGGGCGTGAATTTTGGTACTCATAGAGTCGCCTTAGCTCGAAGTTGCTGTGAATTCTGTAACCTGGTCCACAGTTGCTGGAAGAGGTGTATCTCTCTGCATGTGATGAACCAAGAGATTTCCTGGAATGCAACAAGTTATTAACTGTTGTGTAGGTTCAACCAAAGTTACCGAATATAGCCAGTGATCCTATCCATCACAATTTTCTTCGTAGGAATGTAGCGACCAAGACTCCCCGAACGAATAGGTGAATTTAGAGTCGTCTGGGAATGACAAGACGTACAAATTATCCGGGTGGAAGGGCGTCATCTTGCTCCTACAGTGACTCGTACTAGACTGGTGACATATATATACTATGTTACATCCCTGCGCATACTACAGGTAAAGTAAATGTACATTTCTCAAAGTGCTCCCCAACGAAATCGCATCAATTTCTTTCCTCATTTTACGAAAGAAAGAACACACATGATTGCTCTGTGAGTCGATAACCTCCACTTACACAAATTGCTCGACCATTTGTTTTTCTGTTATTGGTCTGACCACATAAGTTGGTTCGAGTCACGAAGTAATTGTAAGATTTCCTTGAGCACGTAGCCGCTCTGACAGCCTTGCAGATTACAGTATGTTATTGCGACTGTAACATACATATCCACAACTTACGTATTTATTTACGTATTTAATTACGTATCTGTGTGCGTAATTAACACATGATTTTTACCATGCCTGAAGAACAAACGTACTGAACAATCTTTTCGTGGAGTATCACGCATTAGGCAGCGGTGTTTGCGCGCTCGTTTTACTTCGATGTATCGAATACTTGCAAAGGTGCCAAGTCTCGGGAATTTTCGGTGCGCAGGACGGAATGTCCCTCGCCACCGTTATACGAAGATTGAAATTGCGAATACATATAATATGTCAGCAGGTAGTGTCCATTGTCAAAGTTTGCTTTCAAATCTACGCACGGGTAGCTTTCGCTATTCAAAAATGTATTTACGTTTTCGACCTTACAGTGGTCAAACGTAGACATATCGGCTCTGATACTATGCTGTTTGTTCGTTTGAAGCTCCAGTACAACACAGCGCGGTTTTTCCGTACTGGAAGCTGTCTTTACAACCCAGTGATTTCTCGTGGCGGCGGACAAGGACAGGTAGGTGACCAGGCTACTACTTCTGAATGCGATTTCAAACACTATTTTTCTTGGCATAATTGAACAGCTTGACACGTTCACGAGTGCTCGGGGTCACGTGAGGGACGAACTATTCTATGGTGTTTAAATTAAGAGAGATTGGCTGCGGGTTTTCTCCTACTCTCAACACAGCATCCAAATGCGATGTGGCTAGCATTACAACCAGCTCCTGCCTTGCCTCTATATTTATTTTCTAATAATATTTGGCAAATTCCAGTAACATGGAGAGAAGTATGCACACTTCGAACCTGCCTTCATCGTAAATGGTAACTCTATAGGCATCTTCGGTTCCCCAGCCTGCCATCTTGGCTGCGGGAAATGGTTGGACATGAGCTATAGGTAATGGTTTATCGATGAAGTTATGCGCACATCACTTGACTGGTTGATGGCGACGCCATTAATCTTGTACATTTCTTGCTCGTAATGGTGCAGAATTCAATTTCGTACACACTTGGTGGTGGTCGGGTCCGCCTTAGTTTGCCTGCCTCTTATGAACACAAAGGACTGGCTAGGCAAGGTGTAATCTTGTTGCTGTATAGGTATTCTAACCTCCATTCCGAGAGCGAAAGATCCGGCTAGATACGGTTCGTAACAGTGCATTTCGATTTTATCGAGTTTATTTTCGAATCAAGGCACTGATCCACTTCGATAATTTTGTTTACTATGTCGATTTACCTTTAAACCGAAGACATGGAGAAACTTTGGGCCTTCAGGTGTTTGCACAACGCTTCCTCGCAGCTTAATGAACTCGGGTTCGGTGTACTGCGGGCATTTATACATTTTTGTCTTTCTGGCGAAATTAAGTCCCTTTGTTTCAGGTGTAAACGTAGTGTAATTTCTTGGTTTCGGAAATGTATCAATTCCTCGTTTTGGTCCACAATCGAAACTGCTACTTCATGGATGCTCTTTGCAATGACCGGAACGTAAATAAGTGTTCTCGGAGATTCTACGATTTTATATCCAAGATCTATGTGGAAGCGAACTTGTAATAGTACTGATCGGTTTCCCATTCATTTAAGTGCAATTTGCCAAGTTACAATTTATGTGTATGACGTTGACTGCAGAGATGTTTACAGCCTGCGACGACTCGTGTTTCATTCCCGCTTCGTACACTCTGGCTTCGAACCCCAGCATGGGCCCGATAGTATCCGTTTCCGTAAAATCTGCATCTGCGGTGCAAAATATTTTAGTCTTTAGGTCATTCGGATTCACATGCAATTTGAATGCAATTTCGTGTGGTAGCGATTTGTTAATGAAGTATTCCATATCCTTCAGCTCGTACGCCCTGGTGTGAATGCTGTATCCTTTTGCATCTCTTGCCACTATCTACCGGAATGTGAAATTCACATTTTCTTCTATGTTGGATATGGTGTTGTAAGTTTGAAAGTCCATTAGCCCCACACTCCATTCATCCTCCAGCTCCAAGGGAGGATAAAAGCAGGCCCTCAGTTGATATGTTGTACCACTCAGAATGATGGACACCGACATTCCGGTAAGATCGGTATTGCTGACACAACCCTTTTTATACTTTGTGAATTATAACGATTTTTTTTCTCCCCAATGTATCACTGGAAATCGTGGTTGCTTAGAAATCGCAGACACAAGTCACAAGTCACAAGTGTCCACAGTTCCACGTGTTGGGCATCTGTTCCGTTTTGTAGTTGTAAGTTAGTTTACAATTTTTCAAGTACTTGCGCATTTCGGGTGGCGGGTACAAATTCCCAAAACTGTCTTAGTATATTGCATGTTTTCCATGCTTTACATAAACTGCCCAGTGTGCTCCAGGCATGTATGTTGTGTTCATATTAATTACAGCATATTGGTGTCTCTTGGGTTTAAATGGCAAAACATATCTCGTAAACACTCCTCTAAAATTAGGTATTTTCAATTAGCCCACAAACAGTTCCAAATATTCGTCAGTGGGCGTCTAGGCAGTCATTTTGATTTCCTTCTTCGATTTTTTCCTATTTTCTTCCCCGCAACATTTGATCCTCCTCCTCGTCCTCCCCGATACGGGTGACGGATGTAGAGTCCTTTGCCGTTTTTTTACCCATGGCGATAGCTTCCAATTTTATGTTATGGTAGCGGGTTTCCTCTATCTGTTTTCGATCGTTCGAAGCCTCTTCACAGCACTAACGATATTCGTGACCACCCTGGCAATACCGGCCAGAGCACCGATTGCAGGTATCAGTGCGGGCACGAACCCACTTGCCTTGTTCGTCTTCTCTTTCCTTTTAAACCACCGAATGTTGTTCTGCGAAGACTATTTGTTTGTACATAATTTCACGCCTAGTTTCACTTTGCCTTTCATGATGTTGGATAAAGAATCTGCCTAGTGTTCAGATCCTTGTTTCGGGGGTACCCAATGTCGGGTTTCGTTCACACCTTATCCAGCACGTTGATAACTGTATCGTTGCTCTAGCTTGGTTCCACAGAACCTGGAATAGATAATCACACTACCAGATTTCACTGTCTTTACCTCACAGTGAATCAACTTAAACTGGCCAACAAATTTTACATGTTCATATATTATAGGTACTGTATTCGTTTCAGTATCAGTCTAGATTCAAATTTGTATGGATGCAATGATGCATCTGCTGTGTCACTTCTGTGGTAAAGCATTTACAGTATTGCGGAATTTACGACGAGTCAAAATAATGACCTGCAAAATTAAAAGTTCGAGTGCGGCTTTTGAATGCAAATCCGGTCATTGAAAGTTTTATCGGACTGATGCTTTAACAAGATATGCTAAAACTTGTAGCACTGGTGCTCCACCTCCACCACCTCCACCAAAAGCTCCACCTCCACCACCACCTCCACCACGAGCTCCACCTCCACCAACACCTCTAAAACTTGCTCCACCTGCTGCTGCACCTGCTCCACCCACAACCTCCACCTCCGCCACAATCTCCACCTCCACCACCACCTCCAACACTTGCTCCACCTGCTGCACCTGCTCCACCCACTCCTTTTGCTCCACCTGCCCCACTTGCTCCACCTTCTCAACAGGGTTGTAGTGGTAACATACATACTATCAAGCACTGTGTTACTCTACCCATACATATTCATGCCGACGATGAAGATATTTCTCACGAATCACATCACAGTACCCTGTTGTCTACTAGTGTGTGAGGTCTGATTTGTGGCCCGTCGAGTTGCGGTAAGTTGCGGGTCCTACTGAGCCTACTGTAAGAGCCGAATGGCCTTCAGCTCGAGATCGAGTGCGTTTATTCGAAATTACTCCAGCAAACGAAATACCAGCGACTGGGACGAGTAGTCCAAGCTGTGGAAGGTATGAAATATTTCCCTTGCAGCGATAAAGAAGCCATCGATCCACCGAGCGAAGCTATTCCAAAGTCGATATTTGTCTTCGACAACATTTCCTGTGTTTAGCAAAAGTGTAAGTAAGAATACTTTAGCATGAGATGGCATGCATACATGGACTGTGTGTACCTCGGTTAGAGTTATTCGCACATACCCAAACAACTGTTTCGCGATAATGCTAATGTGTTGGTGCTGTTTCGCACAGGTGACACAAATTTACGCCACATTCACGATGATCACGTCAACAAGGACACGTTTGCTGTTTTTAGGCATGTTTCTTGTTTTAATATTGTGTTGTGATATATCCTGAGGATTTGAGTGAAGTGTTAAGATTTTTTTGTTTACCTCGCTGTAATTTCTTTGAGTGGAGTAATTAGTAGGCATATGGGGAACCTGGGACATCAGGCTGCAGTGTGTGGCTCGGTGGCTTGACCTTGGATGACATCATGCCAAGGTCACATGGCCACCATGTTGGCTTCCAGACTTTCCACTCTGCCATTCCAGTCACGCATCCACCATCTCGGGTTCTGCAATGTTGCTAGCCAGTACACTGCCATATTTGTAGCCAGTATGCCACAATATTGGGCCTCCATCTTTGTAGTCAGCATGTCACCATCTTGGACCACCAAATTGGTAACCAGTATGCCATTTTTGCATACTCTTGCATTTCCTACCTGCGAGTGTACATGATGTTCATTCGCATTATTTAGAGGTACTTCGAAATTTAACAGAAAGTCTCGTTTTACATTCGCCTGAATGTAAATATATCAGTACTCAAACTTATACTGAGCGAATTAAGCTAGGACATAAAAACATTCACTTATTGAATCTAGTCTTCAAGGACAGGATCTGGAATAAATTTTAAGAACATGTATGAGATCTGTGTTTAATCAATTGGCCAACTCCTTGTAATGTCAATATGTTCACTGAGTAGGTTAATATCCTGTAATTTTGCACTCTGAATGTTTCATGTCTGACATGTAATATTTAATTTTGTTACGCCTGGTGAATTCTTTGTGTTATGTTAAATTGTGATGTACCCTGTACTTCCTTGAAATGTAACATTTAATTGTGAATATAATAAAGGTGTTATGTTATTGTGTAATTTTGAGACATCCTGTGAATATTATTTTAATGTTAACTTGTGATGCATCCTTCACATGTTTAAATTGACACAAGTGACTTGTGTATGTAATCAAAGTTTTGTGTTAATTATATGTCTACTGATCTGTTATCTAAATGTCTGATGAGAAACAGCTATTTAATATTAATAGAATTAATTTACAAAAGTGCGAATTCATAAAAAAGAGGAATTCATGTATAAGAGGAAGTTATTTTAAAACAAAGTGTTTTAAATCACTTGTAATGTTCCCCCAAATACTAGAATTCCCGAGACCACTAATAATGAGATATGTCTCATTAAAAAACAAAAGTTTTTCTCTCGTAGAAAAAATATTTTTTATCATTTGAAATTACTTGTGTGATGAAAATGTACAATGTAACATGAAACAAAAACTATGAATTAAAATGCTAACTTTTTAAGTTACTAACATTATGTGATTGAAACTGTTTAAAGGCGGAAGTCTATATTGTGACGACAAGACATGTGTTGGAGCAACACATGTCATAGCTGCTGAAATCTATAATACTTGATCACAAAATATTATAGTTTATAAGAGAGTGAAAAAATTTTGTTAATACAGATTGGTATAACAAAAAGTTGATTATTTCACAAGCAAATGCAATGAATATGGAGTAGAAGATCCCCGAGAAAACATAATGGATTCAAAAGTCGATGTTGACCCTGCCTGGAGTCGAACCCAGTATGGGAGGCGAGCAATCTAATCACTCAGCCCCTAAATTTTGACAACGAAAGTCGAATTAGTAGTTTCAAACTAAGTCGGCACAGATCTACATGCAACAACTGCATCCTGTTTTTAACACAGGAGAGACTTAAATAAGCACATAAAACAAATCTACTGTAAGGTGGCAGTTTTTTATCCTTAGTATAATTTCACGCCCTACGAAAACTGTATTACAAATGCAATTTATGAAACAATTTACCAACAAATAAACTTGTGAATGTAACATGTAATTCTTTTGAATTGATTCACGTGTAATGTAACATAACTATTTAGTATTACGAGGTGCAAAATACAATTAATGGGCCATTTTAACATGGAACAATGCATTCCAGGATACTAACATTTATTGTTACATAAATAACAAATGTTGCGATTTTAAAATGTTGCAATGCTCGGGGCATTTGAAATGAAACATTAAATTTATATTTCAAGTTGAAAAGTAACCTTATTTTTACATACAAGAACTACCATTATGAACCGACTGTTTTTTTTTACTAATATTGAACGCATAATATTTTTATATATTGCCCCAATAAAAATCTGGTTCACTATATTGTAACAATGTATCGTTGCATTTTTGTACTGACTATGTAGATTCAGATATTTCTTTGAACCAAGCCAACAGTTTCGTGGTAGCCAGGCCTTGGCTCTGGGCTGCTGGTTGGAGGGCGAGCGTAGCTCAATATCTGCCCCACGGGCAGCATATTTCTGCCGAGGGTGGGTCTCAACGTGTTGCTCCAGGAGCAACCACACCCTAGTGTGGCTTCCAGAGGGCCCGAATGGTCTTTGCGTTTTCATACGAGACGCAATGAACGATCATTCAAGCAAACAAATAAAAATTTTATTTAAATTATCATGCCCAATCGGCAATATGATCGGTAAATATACACATATTCCATGACAATTCCGTTTGCCCAGTGTAATTCAGAACAGCAAAAGCTTGCGTTTATCAATTAAAATTCTTAATAATTTTTTTTTGGGGGGGGGGGGGGAGGGAATTTTAATAAATATGTTAAAAAAATACATTTCAGATTTGGTAATTTATTGCGAACAATACATTTAAATTACATCTAATCAGGTTTCCTGACGTAATACATCTGATGAGCGGTTGGGGGGAGGAGATTACGGCGAATATATAAGGCACCACCTCCGGCCGCTCGGCCGTCAGTCTCCACCCAACCTCTGCGATGAATGGACATGTTTCACGCTCCGCGCTTCAGTGTTAGCCTAGCATTTATATTCCGCACAGGGTACCTTAGGTTTTCTCAGGGTACCACCCGTTTTGTGACAGGATACGAATAAAAGAACCTAAGAAAACTCAAATTGTTTAGCTGTCAGTTGAGGTAGATCTGTGGACGCCTCCTCTCCTTACAGTAGATTACTACCAGGAGAGTAAAACAGTAATTCTTGATATTGACATTGGTACTGCGCACTGTCCTCCCTCAACGCAGGCGGGTGGTGGCAACGAGTTCTAGGCAGTCAGTCAGCCAGTAGCCTACCCCCTACTGTGTGTTGCCATAAGGCCTAAACCGGCTAAGTGGTCAGTACGAGAAGGGTAAAGACAGTACCAGGGTGGGGCGGTGGTTTTCGACCACTAGCCCCAGCCAGAGTCTTTGCCTCGAGGTTTAATACCTCACTCTATAGAGATAACAAAAATGACTTTGGAAACACAGGCGGCTGGCAGGGAGCCCTGGTACCATGTGTTCCAGGAGCCTCCCTCCAAGCCTTACAAGGGCTCTAATAACGAGAGACGTGGCTTCCTCCAGGCAGTCACACCGCCAAAAAATGTGGAGATGAAGGCGTTATATTATGTACAACGCCTTATAGACGATGATACGTCATGGGCCAAGGTTATGACCCCCACCAAGGAGGAAATGGCCTGGTGCCGTAAGGTATTTCCACTTGTCTGGGCCCAAGATCTAAGCGCTATCGAAAAGTGGATCAGAGAGAGCTATGCAAAGAGAAAGAAAATGATTACTGACCTAATGGCAGCTGCCGAGGGCGAAGGCAGCCTGTTGCAGGAAACTCCCCTGCCTTAGAATTCTGAGACAGGTAATGCTAAGGAAACCACTCAAAGTCCGGTGGGGAAGGGGCCACCCCGGGTTTTGATAATACAGAAACTGGCACAAATACAAACCAACTAATGGCAGAAACTGTCCAGGGGGAGGCTTCCACGACTGTGGAAGATATTATTGAGTATGCCACCTGTGAGCGCAGGAAAGTCAACAAAGAGTGGGCTAACTTCCTCCTCCCATGGGTGATGAGGCTTAAGGCATTACTGGACATCCAGATTGTGCGATCTGCACAACTGGAAGGTGAGACCAGAGCCTATAAGACCATGGAACGTACCTCCTCAGTACCTACTGAGAGAGTCACAGTTAACGCCAAATTTCAGTCCTTTGCTGAGATTGTAAAAGAGCAAAGAAAAGCAAAGGAAATGCCACAGGAGAACCAGTGGCAGGAGGTGAGGGGGCGAAGGCAACCTCCGAAGAGATCCGTGTTGGTTTACCCAAAGGAGGGGGAATGCCACTTGGAGGAGACAAAGTTAAAGTTAAAATCACATGATCCGGTGAAGGAGCAACTCCAGATCAAGAATGTCAGGCAGGTATCTAAGGGAGGTGTGCTTCTCGAGGCTGAGGACGAGCAGACGCTTCTAAAGCTGAAGAACGCACAACGAATGGAAGAGCTAGGACTAAGGGTGGCTGACCCCAAAAAGTGTGGGCCCAAGGTCATCATATATGATGTGCCGAGGGAATACGACGGTCCTGAATTCATGGAGATGCTTCGTCTCCAGAATTTCAGGGCTGCTCAGCTTACAGACAAGGAGCTAAGAAAGAATGCCTCAGTGCGCTTTTGCACTGGCCCTCGTGATAAGGAAGTCGTCAATCTGGTCTTGGATGTAACACCTCCCCTAAGAAGGCTATTGGTGGACTGTGGAACCCTATTTATATGGTTCCAAAAAATGCAAAATAAGGAATTATGTGATGCCTTCCCGGTGCTATAAGTGCCAGGGGCATGGCCACATAAAGGAAAAATGTAAATGAGAGCTTGTTTGTTCCCACTGCTTTGAAAAGGGGCACAAGTTCTCTGAGTGCAAAGCCAAGGTAGCCAAGCCTAAATGTGCCAAATGTGTGAGGGACAAATATAAAGGTTGCTCCCACCCGGTTGGTTCCTCCGACTGTCCAGTTCATCAGAGGATGATGGTGTTGGAGCTCGACAGGACTCAGTTTGACTAGCAGTCGCGCGCTGCTACGGTTAGGGCAGATTAACCTGCAGAGAGCTGCAGTTTCAACAATGGAACTGCATAAGATTGTGAAGGAGCAACATCTGGACCTGGTGCTGAGACAGGAACCCTACCTGCTCAGAGGGAAAGTGCCTATTCTTCCTGGTCGTCTCGCTCTCTTTGAGGAAAATCCATTTGCAGGAATCTGGGTGTGTAACCCCCAGATTAATTATGTTCTGGTGGAGGCTCTTTCTAATAGGCATCATGCGTTTATTCATTTGGTGATAGGGGGAGGGGGTGGCATGACAATAGTCTCGTCGTATTTCCAGCCCCAGGATCGAATTACATCTAAGTCAGTGGGAGAACATACTGACGAGAACCAATGATCCCAGGATCATACTTGGTGCGGACATCAATACCAAGTCGGAACTGTGGAATTCCCTGAGAACAGATGGCCATGGAGAGGAGGTAATAAGATACCTCCTGGAGAAAGACCTGCAGGTGGTCAATAGACCGAGACACGAGGCAACCTACGTGTCCCCTGCCCATGATATGGAATCATATCTGGATGTTACCATGGCGACAGCGTATGCTGCTGGGAGTATTGGGGACTGGAGAGTCTCGGACGAGGTAGATTCCGACCACAAGATGATCCTGTACACCATCCGACTCGAAGGGTACAGACAAACCGAAACTGAACGTCCCCGTTTTGTTATGGTTAAAGCGGACTGGCCTCTGTTTGACAGAGTGCTGCTGAATTACCTGAAACAGTACAGAGCAGAAAAGTTGCTCATGACTGTAGATCAGTGGGCCGATAGGATAGGAGAAATGGTAATGGCTGCCTGTGATCGGGCCATCCCCAAGACCCAGAGAAAGGTCCCTCACCACCCCTGGAATTGGAGCGTAATCGCAGGCAGGTTAAATGTCAGTGAAAGTGCTTCAAAAGAACATATCGCCCTGATCTTAGACAGCAAGCGGTACAGCAGGTCAATGTTGCCAGATCCCAGTACTTTTAAGGAAGAAAACGACAAACAACTTCCCCCAAGACCCCTGGTGACTGCTTTACCGGATGTTGACGAGAAATGTCAGAGGTACTGAGGTGCTTCCCGCCCTTGAGTCTGGTGATCATCTTTTGCAGACTCCTGAGGAGATCACAAGGCATCTGCTTGAAAAGCTTTTGCCAGACGATACTGCGGTAAGGTAGACCGAGTATCACGAGAGATTCAGGGCTAAACAGCTATGCCCAACAGAACACACTGCACCATTCTCTCTTAAAGATCTGGATGCGATAGTCAGAAGGACGAAACTGAGAAAGGCACCAGGATACGATGGGATGACAGGGGAAATGCTCCTTCATGCATATCCTCGTATATGCCATGATATGCTGGATTTGTTCAATGCTTGCCTTTCTGAAGGGAAATTTCCATCAGCGTGGAAGAAAGGCCACCATTCTATAAGGGTGCCGGGAATAACCCGAGAAAGGCGAACTCATACAGGCCAATAACACTTCTTCCAGTAATGGGGAAGACGTTGGAGCGCCTCGTAAACCAGAGGCTGATGCAATACCTGGACATTGTCCATGGTATTCATCCTCATCAGTATGGGTTTACGAAAGGGAAGAGCACTGAGATGGCAATCATTGACATGGTCGAACAGGTGAAAACCTACGACCAGACCTATGTCATGGCGATATCCCTGGATATCGCAGGGGCATTTGACAATGGTTGATGGCCACAGATTCTGTGGCAACTTCGCTTGTTGGAGTGCCCCGGGAACATCTATGGTATTATCAAGTCCTTCTAGACTGATCGTAAATGCACCCTAGAAATGGGCTCGCATAAATAAGAGAAAGTGCTGTATAAGGGCTGTCTGCAAGGATCGGTCTTTGGTCCCATATTGTGGAATGTGAACTTTGAAGGGCTGCTTCGGCTGGACTTCCCGCAGGGCTGCATGGTCTATGGGTATGCGGATGACGGTTTGCTCTTTGTCCGTGCCTGGTTACGGAAAGAACTTGAAGCAAATACGGATTTTGCTTTATCAATGGTCGAGGAGTGGGCTGGGAGGTTCAAACTGGACCTCTCAGTTGACAAGATCAACACCATTTACTTAAGGGCAACCTTAAGGGATATCCCGTGATCAGGTTTGGGGGCAGAGTAATCAGGGTGGTCACTGAGATTAAATATCTCGGTGTCATCCTGGAAAGTCGTCTGGCATTCCATGCTCATGTTCGCTATGCGGTGAACAAGGCTGTCACGCTGTTTCACCGTTAAGGGCGGTAGCACCTGCAAACTGGGGGCTCGGATACAAGACGTTAAAGTTGATGTACAAATCTGCCTTCCTTCCCATCCTCACGTATGCGTGTGGGGTGTGGTACCCAGAGGTGGAGCGAGTCCATGACAAAAGAGCTATTAACAGTGCTCAAAGAGCTGCATTTTTGGGGATCACAAAGGCTTATAGGACAACTTCTAGCGATGCTCTCCAACTTATTGCTGGAGAGATCCCTCTGAATCTGTTAGTGGTACAAATGGGCACTATATCACGTAAGAGAAAGCGTGGAATCATTCCCACAGTGGAACTGAAAGCAACGAAAGAAGCCACTCTAACAGCTTGGCAGACCAGATGGGACCTTAGTACTAAGGGTCGTCTGACATACGGTTTGTTTCCTAGTGTAAGGGAGAGACTGAGACTGGAAAGTGGTTCGAAGTGGGTCACTACTCCACCCAGTAGCTTACCGGACACGGAAACTTCCGTGCTAAGTTGTCCTCCCTGGGCCTTGTGGGGGATCTCATGTGTGTGGTGTGTGGCGTGGAAGATACCTACACCCATGCCCTTGATTGCCCCAAAATTGAGGATATGAAACTGGAATTTGAGGAAACTCATGGACCTCTCTGTCTCGGGCACATGCTTCGGGACAGGGACAAGACCAGCAATTTGTTGCAATTTCTAACAAGGGTCAGAGAGAGAAGAGAGGAGTTTGACATCTGGTGGTCTGGCCCTCGGTTGAGTAGGGACCTGGACATGTCGGAGGTAGACAGCAGGAGGGATGAGACTGGGATAGATGTTGTAATCCTCAATGAGTGAACACATCTTCCCAGTCATAATCTTGGATGATGGGGGTGGCCCTGTTAACCCCCAATTACCTTGGATGATACAGAACAACCTCCTGTAAGGGTACATGGGATGACCCCTTGCGCACCCCCCTCCAGGACAGAAGCAAGGTTGAAAAGGGAACAAGAACTACCCAGGTCTATGTCTATAACGCGAGTTATAGACCTAGAACCACACATGTCAAGTGGACAAGGTTCTCAAGAGCGAAAACCACCTGGTTGGCCGTGTATGTGGAGTCCTGTGGTTTTTGTGCGGGAAGGCTTTGCTCGCGTTACTTGTAACATGAGCAGGTTTAAACGCGATAGCAGACGAAGAACAGTCTGCGCCATGTCCCGTGCCAGAGAGGCATGGTCAACGGGGGTACCCTTGGAGGAGGTACGGACCGAACAGCCACGAAATATCGAGGCTGAGAGGGAAGTCTTCCTCCATAAGGTTCTAATGAGAAAATCGTTGGCAACTCCTGAGGAAGCTAAAACTATAGAAATTGACTGGCCGGATGAAAATAACATGGTGGATGCTGCTGTACGGGCTTGGCCTGCACAGCCAGATCCAAGTGACCCACAATGGCTGTACAACGAGCTGATCAAGGGAGCGATGCTAACGAAGTTGGAAGATCCGACAACATTGACATTTGCTCTTTCCCTTGTCATAAGGAACATGGAGGGGGGACAGGGTTCTATTCCCTAGGATGGAGACCGTAGACAAGCTTGTCGTCGCCCAAGCAGGCCTGCCAACTAAACCCACAGAGCTGGTCACTCTGATTAAAGAATATTTCTGGTGTAGGGGTGAAAGATTCGTTGAATCTGACGCCCTTCAGGATGCCATCAGCACATACGGGAAGCGTACCTTTGATTACGGTAAGCCTTTCAACAGCTACACTGTGGTCAGGTACTAGTCCTTCTTTTCGGAGGACATTCTACCACCAGTATGGTCACGCCACATTGATGTGTCAAGCCCCTCCCTCGGGAGGGACCTGGCCGGGTGGAGGAAGGATCTGGGAGGAATTATCGGAGAGCTTGGAAATCTCTCGATCAG
This sequence comes from Dryococelus australis, assembly GCA_029891345.1. Taxonomy (NCBI): domain Eukaryota; kingdom Metazoa; phylum Arthropoda; class Insecta; order Phasmatodea; family Phasmatidae; genus Dryococelus; species Dryococelus australis. The sequence continues at coordinate 24,306,593 of CM056999.1, forward strand.
GATAAAGCAACGCAAGGTATTAGTAAACTGAATTCCTTCCCATTGAGTCTCCAACCACCTGGCCAGTAGCAAATACACCGATTAAGACAAACTCGAATATGACGACATGCCGCTGAGAAATGCTCAGGCATACTTTTATGGAGCTGACAAAGTGGATTGCACCTGTATGTTTTATAAATATGTTGGACGATTGCAAAGCGGAAAAGAGCGCAGCGATGGTTTTGTATATGTCTGTGTGTGCATGAGTGCCGTTACGGAGTGCAGTTTTGAGTTTTGATACAAGCTCTTTGCATCAGGGGGCGAGGTGGAGGGGGATGTTACTGGTTACCGGATATACCCCGAAACTTAATACGGCACAATCCAGATGCACTGAGCCGAGAAGGCAGTTATGGGGATACCGTCATGCTTAACTTCAAACGAGTCAGGATTTGCGCAGTCGCGAATAGTAGTTAGTGTGTGAGTGAGTAGTTTAGTTGTAGTGTTCTTTTTCATTTTTCGGACAGCATGGCGGTTTCAAAATTGCAAAGTTCCCGGTGGTTACCTGATTTAGCTTTTTGTTTGTGGGGGCTAAAGTAGCTTGGCTAGAAAGTAGCGCTCCAGGTATGACCTTTTAATAGATATCGGCCACCTGGAGGGGAGGTTTCGTGAGGCCAGAGCAGGTTCCACCGGGAACTTTATTAATTTCACCACTTAGCTTCACGGTTCTGCTGGCAGTTCATTTGTTAGACTTCCAGCACTCCTTACCTTTGGATTACAGTACTACCGCAACAAGGTTGGATTTGATGTAAGTATAATCGAAACACCATTTTTTTTTTAATTTTGTGCATGCTTTTAAAATAATTAGCGGGATTTTATTAGGTTTTTAATAATTTCAGATTTAATTTTAAAATCATGATTTTCTTAATGTGTTTTGAATCTTAAATATTTATTTTAAATAAATTTTAAGATTAACATCGCATTTTGCTTTGTTAATATTTATTTCGTGTGAGTTACAAGTTTTAACAATTGCATATCATTGTTTTACTGTGAATTGAGTAGTCTGATAGGGTATTATACTTTTTAATTGAAATTTTTATTGGTTTCTTAATAATATAATCAGAATGTTACTAACCTTAAGTGGGTGTTTCAAGATCATGTGGAATGGTATAACTTTCTTAAACATCATTTATCTTATATAAATAAACTTCACAATAATTTTAAGTTGTTTACTATGTTTTTTAAAACATTTTTATTAACTTGTAGAAGATGTTAATGAATTTTAAAACTTCGTTAAATATTTTTTGTTGCATTTTAAAAATATGATTAAAATATTTCATAACATTGTTTAAAGCTTTCTAAGCTCGTTGGCTAGACGCCTTCAGGACATAGTTATATTTATGAGAGTATTGATTTTTGTGTAACTTATTGATTGGTGTTGTAACCATTTCTTAATGGGTCTTTTAGCACTTTGTAATGGTAGATTTATTTTCATCAGGACTTTATAAATGTATATGCATAGAAGTGATTTATAATGGTTTCGGAAATGTATCTATGTTTCATCGAGCTTGAAAGGGATTTTCATTAGAAAAAATATTTATCTACGTTTTATACACTTTAGAATTTTTAAATCGTTTGTGGTTTGACATATTAGCTTCAAGTATTGGGAATTGTTAATAACTTTAAAATTTCTTAATCTCGTTTACAAGTATACTTTTTCTCATAGGTTTTTGCAATATTCAAATTTTTTCTCATGATTTATATGTTAATAAATTTATTTAGTTATTATTGATTCATGAAACTTTGGATACTTCTATTGTAACGTATTGATTACCGTTTAAATGTAGCAGGAATTTTATATAAGTTTAAAATAGTTTTATATATTTTATGAAGGTTGTATTTTTCGTAATAATATTTACTAGTATGATATATATTATTTGTCACATTTGTATATCAGAAAATTAACGGTTTTTATAAATGTATGTTTTAAAAATGGGTAGATTTATGTTAAGCATTCCTGATATAACCCCTTCAAGGTTAGTTATTTATTTTTTATGGCTAATCACTTTTTATTTCAGGTACTGTGACACTTCATATGCCTATATTTTTTCTCATCCTTTTTCAGGTTGTGTTCCAAGCACAACTATTGGTGAGTAAGGGGTGGGAATTGTTATGTGCATTATGTCTTCTCCCCGAAGGTATAAGCATCAGATCATTTGTTAGAAGAAGTTTGTGTGTTCAATACAGAAAGTAGTTCTGGGTCTCATACGTCCGGTGGAGAAACTTCGTCTGACTCGGATACAGAGAGTTCTTGTGACACGAGAGGGTCGGAAACTGATTCAACTTCCGATTCGTCCTCGAGCGATAACTCGTTGTCTGCCGAACTGCAAATATTTACTTTTGGACACAGCATTCGAGGGTAGATTCGCGGACGTAAATATCCCCAATAATATGTCACAAACTTTTGCTAGTTTGCAAAATTTTTTGAAAGGTGTAAAGCACCTATCCAAAATTTAGTTGAGAAAACACCCCGCCCTTTCAAAATTCATGTCTCCCTAGCGGTTAGCTTTGTTATAAATTCCCTGGTTGAGGAAGGTGTTAGGGAGACAGACTGCATTCAGAGTAAAGCTCTTCCCATCCTGCAATCATCTAATGTTGGCGAATTGTATGACAATAACATCGCCCCTCTCTTCACAAACAGACTTTGTGAGTTCAGTGCTAGGGGCAGTGGCTGGGCTATGCAGCTTATATCATTTATGGATGCCTATATTTCGCAATATAGGCTATTTACTGCCGGTGCCACACACACTGATTTGCCCAAGTTTATTGCATATGGGATAGCCTGTATTAATGACCAGTGCCTGGAAGATATGTGCTTCCATTCAATAGTAGCGGGTTTATTTCCTGCCACAAAGAATCTCAACAATCCCTATTAATATCCAAAACCTCACAAGGTTGTGAATACTGAAGGATTGTCGATTACTGAGGTACTGAGCAACATTAAAAAGATTTGATGCGATCAATTCTTTTTCTATCTATGTCTATTGTGTAGTAGACAAAGAAACTTGTAATAATGCACACGAGGGATTAGTCATATCAATGTGTGTTGCTCCTATACGACATGCTCGCCATGTAAATGTGCTGGCCATTCGTTCCAGTGGTAATACCGCACATTTGCATTTTGTGTTAATTAAAGATTGGTCACGACTGCTTAACTGTCAGTTGGGTAGTAGGAAAAACAAGAAATTTATTTGCGATCGTTGTATCCAGTACTCTGTAAGTGAGGAGAACCTCGCAAACCACGCAATCCTCTGCCAGCAACACATAGCTGTTCGTTGTACTTTCCCCACTGGAGAAAAAATGTACCCTGAATACACAAATTATGCGAAACAGCAGAAATTGGGAGTGCTATTTGAAACCCTTGTCTATTTGCCTACCCAATAATGACACAAGTAACACGAACACCATTAATAAGCACGTTCCATATGATTGCATCCTTCTGCTGATGTGTTCATACAATGCAGATTTTTCTCACTATTTTGAGTATGTGGGTGAGGATTGTATTTACCAATTGGTGTTATCCACAAATTGATGGATAACACTAACAAAGTGAGTTGCAGGAATATACAGCATGACTGTTCCGATGGAACCAAAAAACCGCAGCTGATGAATCAAGGTTGGCGGCTCTAACAAGTTGTCATATTTGTACTTGTTGCGCATACTTAGTAATTTTTTAATAAAAAGTGTTGAGGCCTTTGGTCTGGGGCTATAGTGAAATGTATACACAGTATGTAGTCGTAAGTGGCACTTTGTGGATGCACACTTAGGGTGCAGGTACTTGTTGCGCATACTTAGAAATTTTTTAATTTAATGTTTCGGTGCATGTGATTGATTTGTTTAATTATATTTAATGTGTCTTTGCTACATAGTTTCTCGGAATATATTATGTGTTTGGGTGTTTGTGATTTATTTAATTACTCGAGTTATTATTCAAATGCTATACTTGTTTCGGTCAAATTCGTTATTTTTCAAACTCTGGATTATTGCAATTCTCTAATTGCACAATTCGGACCTCACATGCTCGGCGCCCTTCGGCCCAGCATTACAGCTCTCTGGTTAAGTCGTGTGGCATACAGAACAAAAGCACCATCGACTCTCTCTCAGAGCTTATTACCTCGCCGGCCAGCAACCAGGATGGAAGTGCCCTGCTGCTCTTTCGCCCTTCCCTCCCCTAATTCGCATTCACAGCTCATTCCCTTGCCGACCAGCGACCAGGGAAGGTCTCTGTCATTCCCGACATCCCCTTTAACACACCCTCCCTTACGAGCTCATTCCATTGTCAGACTCCGAACAGGACGGACCTACCCTGCTGCTCTCTCCTCCTCTCCACCTCTCTCCAAGCCAAAGATCTCATTCCTCCGTTGACCTCCGACCAGGACGGACCTCTGTGGCCCCCACTACCCCTCTCTCCCTTTCTTCAACCTTCAAAGCTCATTTCGTCAGACTCCGAACTGTCAAAATCGAACATCGATCTTACGATATTCTTGCTCCAAGGAGAGTATATATTGCTGCTCCCATCCCTTAGGGCTCAGTCGGCCGACAGACTCCGAAGAGTCAACATCTACCCTTCTGGCACTTAATATTTTCAACCCTTTCCATCAATTTAACCCTTTCAACAAGTTAACACTTTCAACCAAATCGAACCCTTTTTAACAATATTTAACACTTTTAGCAATATTTAACTGTCTTTAACCCTTCCAATCAATTTAGTTAACTGTTTTAATGAAACATCACCCTTTCCCAGAAGGGGTGATGAGGAGGGTCGATGACAAGGCAGCGAGCATTTCAGGTTGGCTGCAATGACTTTCTGAAACATGGAATATAGGCATGTCAGGTGTTCTTCGAATGTTCTTCAGCAGTGGGAGCGGCGGGCTCCCATGATGAAAAGTGTAAAAGTGGCCTATGTGCCATTTGATGCTCTCTGCCTTGTCGCGCCCCTCCTCATTACTCTTTCTGGGAAGCCCTGAATGCTTGACAGCATCGAGACTAGCTGACGTCACAGCCCTTAGTCCTCCCCCCTCGCTGAAGAAGCCAAAACTTGGCGCAAGAATGTTATGGGAATTAGGACACTCGGCGCAACTAGGGAATTTGCGAAATTTCTGGATGCTGGCCTACGACACTATAAAAACTGCCCCGGTCCAGAGGCCAGCCTTCTTTGGCGAAGGCAATCTAGATGAGGGCGGGTGCAAAGTTAGGCCGGCACGACTGGGACGAGATATTCGTAGTATGAATGGACGAGAGGGCGTGAAACCCGACGAGTGAAGGCTACTGTGCGTGAGGGCGCTCAGAGAACTCTAGAACATTTAGTACTGGCGGGACATGGACTGAACTAAGGTGGGACTGAGTGGACATGTAATACGGATTTTATTGAAGATAGCGGAATTTCAAATATGGACACATAATATATAAAATAATTTAATGGGTTTTGATACACTGTCTATTGGGACTATTTTTCTAATTCTTTATTTTTGTTGATTTCTTTGAGATAATTATAAATTGTACTAAATTAAGTTATTAATTGTAAACATCAAGTGATATGAATTTATGGTCAGATGTTGAGTCGAGAGAATTTTGATTGCAGTTGTTAAAAATAAAATTAGGAAATTATAATTAATTATTTTATTTAACTAAGACCTCTGTCCCTTATCGACCTTGGTTTAGCCCACTGAATTTCGAGAGAAAAATGGTAACAATATTAAAACTATTTCTGCAAGGTGTGAACAAAATTAAGAAAAACAATTTTGTATAGTCCATTCTAATAAAAGCGATGGTCCTTGAGCCGAAGGTTATAAAACCTAACGTTTAGCGGATTACGGCTAGTACAGTCTGTTCATGGTAAAGTGAGCACTTTTGAGAGCCCTTTCATTAGGAATAATAGTCAATAAGTATATTTTATTGCAGCCTTATAAGATAACTTCCAAGTGCAATGGAGTACACACACTGTGTTTATTACTTAGATGGAAAAATTTACTTGAATAAGTGGTTAAAGTATAAACAATGGCTAGAGGAAAATGTAACTAGAGCCTTAAAAGTGATCGCTTTACCGTGAACAGCCTGTATTAAAGTGGTTAACATTAAAATAATATATACTAACTGAGGTAAGCGTAAGTGTTAAACGCCAGTGACTAATTATCAAAGGTTCTTCGTCAACATTCCAATAAAATAACTTTTTTTAAATACCTTTTAAACAATGAACTTTAAGAGAAATGTCACCTACGTAATAGTTAAATGCTCGTTGAAAGTCAAACTTAAGATGTAACTTAAACGTTTAAGTGAGCCAGGAATGACGCACATATTAATCTGCTTCATATGAAGCAGCGAATTGCGCTAATAGAGCTAATTCACCCGGATCATACGAAGCAGATCCGCAACGCGCTGTCACTCGCCCTCTCGGGAAAACAGGGTGGCTCAGACTTTCATATGTAGTCTATTGGCAATTTCTTTACACTTTTATTAATCGAACCTTTGAAAAATCTCCCTATTTATGACGTATTTGGTTCTTTCTTTAATGTGTCGCGTATTACAAGCGGTTTATACATGTGTTTACGTAAAACTATCTTGATTTTTACTTAAACTTAATTTTTACATACATTGTGTATATTGACTATATAATCTCATTTATAATTTATATGAATAAAACAGGGAGAAAACAGTCGTATTGGTAAGAAATAGTTCTCATGCAAAATAATATTATATCGAGTGCGCCCGAAATACGGTGCGTTGTCCTTTTGAGGAATTATTCTATGCTTAGCTAAGATTTGTTTGTATGAGGCGGAGGAATATCCTGGAAGTAGTACTTAAAAAGAGCTCCAGAAAAATTTTAAGTAACCGTGAACAGCCTATATATTCAGTATTTTGGATTGAGTGAGTGAATGAAGAGATTTGGGCTGCTCTTAACAGTGAGGAATTTTTTGGAGCTGCTTGTGTTTAGTGCAGTCGAACAAACACAAACACGCATAATGAATACATAAAGACCACTCGAAGATACTAGAAACTAAAATTAGATCCCCTAGTAAAGGATTTACACGCAAGAGCAATAATCGATAGTACAATATAGCAGAAACAATTTATTTGCTGTCGCTGCCATGAACGTAATATAATGCAGATTACATCTAGGATATGTAGGCGTTGATGCCATTTCTACGTAGTAAGTTCTACAAAATTTTGAACATTTTTTGATTTTTCACTAATAAAATTTATGTACCTAAGAGTTCGATAATGGCAACACAAAGATTTCTCTTCCGTGTATCGATTTATGAAGATGACGTAGTCACTTGGCTTTGGCTTGACTCTGCTCCAACTTTCCAGGAACTCGTGGGCGAGCAGCTGATCTGTGGGGAATTTTCATTGCATCATCAAGACACTGCAGTTCCAGGAAACAGAACTATTCTTCGTCATTCTTGATCCTCCAGGTCTGAGCAGTTCAGCCTGGGAGTGTTGCGCAGCGACGAGACAATAGCGGGTTTTAGGGACTCGTTACGTCCCAGGAATTGTAAATAAATCACCTTCTCTTCCCCTCTGCAGTAGATAGCGGCTCTATCGTCACCTTGACCGAGAGAGAGAGAGAGAGAGAGAGAGAGAGAGAGAGAGAGAGAGAGAGAGAGAGAGAGAGAGAGAGAGAGAGAGAGAAAACGGCGCCGGGTTTCGTAGCTGGCTGACATTGAGGCAAAGCGTCTGCGATCAGACAGTGCCAATGTGGGTTCAAGGGGGAAAAACATGAAGTGATTGCCAAGAAATCTGGGAGTTTTTTTATTCTAGTCCGTTTTTTACAGCGTCTTATAGTTTGGCGCACAGTCTCCCGGGCGAAGGAAGAGAACATTTCAAGGCCGCGCGTCTGTGAACTTGAACGAAAAAAGCCAGACCGCTGGACTGATAAATTTATACTAAGAAACCCGCAAATGACTGTGTCGTGTACTGGCCCAACTGCTTCCCGTCTTGACATTAGTAAGTTTTATGGGCGGACAACTTTAATGTGCACTAATAAATATATCACGGATTAATGAACCTCGCAGTCTAAATAAAAGTAATCCCGTACAATTTTGCTTCAGAATTGCCGTATGATGATTGAAGTATCTAGAAACATTTGTTTATTTCGTAGCAGTGTCTCTGTACCAACAGCGTTTACCGGGTGTGTACACAAGAGTGAGAACGTCTAGCTTTCTCGAGGGTTATTTAAAGAGTGATAACAGCTAAAACGTGCGTGTTCACGAAGTCTTGAGGAACTGCGGTAGGTAATGTACCAACTTTATGGAAGCACAATCAAGCAGAGCATGGACGATCAACGCAATTTTTCTTACGCCATATACGGTTGTGTACAGCTCAAGGTTAAAATAAGGAGCGTTTCCGAATAAAAGGTAGCAGAGCGTTGATGCACTTGATACTCGTGGCTGTCGCAGTGATGGAGGCAGTGGTTTCTCATTCTGTGGTTAGCGGAGCTCTCCCAGGCGTCCGTCACATAAAAAAAAATAGTTAATTTATAATTTATTAAAGAGCTCTCGACTTTTTACAACAAGAAGATAACACACAATCGAAATTACGCACAAAGACATTAAACGACTTGCAAAATGTAAATTTCTTACAATCGTACATTGTCATTAATTAATATGAATCCGAAATTATGACACAAAAGAGAACACTTTCTTTAAAACGGTTGAAACCGATCCTTAACTTTGTCGCTGCTTCGTACAAAAATATGCGACCTGAGTTGTGTGCTTAAATTTACTGTATTCTGTTGGACTAGTTGTTCCTTCGTTTTAATATTTATTCTCAGTGAGGCCGTCCTTTTGACGCAGTAACCGAACATATATCAAAAACAAGAGGCTAAATACTACTCGTCCCCCCCCCCCCCCCCCCAGTTTTAATAGCGTTAAACACAGTCACGCAATAACCATAAGAACTATCATCAATACAGACATTGTTAGAACGTCTTAAAGCTGACATAAATAGGTATGGCTATAGGCCTATAATGCGAACTTCCATACATAATAGTTTTAGAAATATGCCAGAATTCTTCGAACAGTTGCAAATATTAAACGATGCATTTTACATGAAAAATATAGAAGTTTCATGACAGTGTTTATGATAACATGTAGTGCGAGGATACGTAATCGGTAACCAAAAGTAGAACTTCAGGAGGGCTTCAGAAAAGTGTGAAGTAACCACGACTGGCATAATGAGAAGAGGCTGGCGCTAATTGGAGCGTCGAGTGACAAAGTAGGGTGTCTCCAGGCTCGGCATGGCATAATAAAGCAACATGACTGGTGTGGGGAAAGTCTCCAACCAATGAGAAGTCAGGGCATGGGCAGGGTGGCAGTCGTCAGGATGGTGTGTGCGCACATTATTGGCGAGTGATACAGAAATCATGTGACGAGAACTCATGTAAGTGGAAAATAGGCGTGTGAGACAGTGTGTTATTTCAGAAGTCATGGGACCGGAATATAGCAGAACAATAGGACGTACGTCCAGTCAATAAGAGATTTTGAATCACGCTCATACGGTGCAGAAATCACAGCAGGCAGTATCAGAATGGATACAGCTTCCGGCTGCGGGAAACATGGAGTGTGATAGGTTGCGAAAAATAACTCTTGCAAATGTTAGATAAAAGCCTTTGGCAGGTACGTGCACTACATCACTCCCTCTTTTAGAAAAGTTTTGTTCGGGCCGAGCAAAACTTTAGAAAGATATATGGCGAAAGCTATAGCTGGGCTGGTCAGAAAAGTGAAGTTGGTTGAAGTGTAGAGTCTGGGAGTACAACTGTTCTATCAGAGATAACAGTATGTGGAGCTCTCCACCAACTGAAGTTCAAGTTTCCGGTTGATCAGATAGCAGTAACCAGCTTCAGCGTTGACACAAGATTATTCGTTCCTTGAAGCTTATGAAATTGCTTTCATACTCGCGGTCAACAGTATATAAAAGAATTATTAAAAAGGGAATTAAGTTAAGCATTAAAATAATGTAAAATTTTTCATTTTAATTGAATTCAAAGGTGTAATAGTAATCTTCCTCATTACTTAATACTGATTTTAACTTGCTATCGTAATTTTTCAAAGTGCATCTTCATAAAGCTCAAACACAAATTTACTTACACAGGACACATCAAACACAAATTTGAAATATTTCGTTATAGCTCTGTCTTATATTTCATATCAAAGTTCATTAATATTTTTGATATTTCTTATTTAACATCATATATTGTTCAATTATTTAATGTACATTTTTCATACATATTTTTCATGAATTTATTATATATACATTTTTTTATGTAACCCGTGTTTTATTAACTTGCATGATTTATTTAATAGAAGAATGAACATAATAATCATTCTTTATATCATTACATTGAGAAAAAGAGAGTAGATAAAAATATCATAATATTTCAGTCTGCTGCTCTTTGAATTGTTGATTACTAATGCAGTATTACTTGCTGAAGATTTAGAAAATTTTATTAACCGCCACTATGATCTGCTTTTCACTCACTATTGCTCTGATTTGGACACAACACTTAATCACAACGACATATGATTGAATTCTTGAAACATGTCGTGGCGATAGTCCTTGATGTTTGCTGCGGGACTGAAACAGTGCTCAAACTCGTGCTCATCTCCATGGCATCTGCTTGATACTCGGGAAGCAAGATGGGCGCTGCGGCTGCGCCTACCTTCCGATGTAGGAGGGTGGCGTATGAACACCTGGTCAGAGTCTCACGCAGTTGTCGTCTCAGGAACCAGATGATGAGTGCTAGACATCCCACAATGATGACCCACAGAACAAAGTGGCTATGCTTCTCAACTTGGTTACTTAAAAGTTTCTGATGCTTCAGACTTTGTATTCCGGACATGATATGCTTCAAATCTGCATCGTCTTCTGATCTAAGATTTGATAAATTAATTTTTAAGTCTGTTTTTATTGACGAAATCAACTCTTGCTGTTGACTGGTTAGAAAGGATTGTACTTCAGAAAGTTTAACTTCTTTAAAGATATACTTTAGATGCATGATCTTGTTACTATGAGACAACAACTTAACTTTTTCATTTAGTAATATGCATTTGCTTACCTGGGACATGACTCCCTAAGCCGAGATCTACTCCTCCACCACGTGAGTTCCACTTATCTCATCAGGGCAATGTTTAATGATTTTCATTTTTCCTGGTACAGAATAAATCAAATTAGTATCATCTACTAATAAAAACTGGCATGAATCATTTACTTGTACTTCTCTTTTTACATAACGTATAATCTTGACTAGACTGAGATAATATCATGTATGGAAAACAGTTTGAAACCTTTATAGAAAATGTTGGAACATTAGCCAGACATACTATGTTATTTCCCGCCTTTACATTGACTCATATCTGCTTCAGACACCAATCATGAAATTGTCTGTTTTCAGACAACACTAAGTAAGTTTTATTTGGTACAACTTGGACATACCTACCCAATTTTTTTGCAGCCATGGGAAAGGGGTAAGCTCTGTAGAGTGTGAAATACCTATTTGTGGAAACTCAATTATCAACAGTGTGCTATCAGCCGCAGCAAGTGCATGTACGGTCGTTACTTCATAGTGATCGTACACCTGATCTAAATCAGTTCCTGCTATCAAAGTTTGGTCTGATGGTATTTTAAGAGCGATTCCTTTAATAATTTCTGACAAATTTCCAGGTGTAAGTAAAGAAGTGGACAACCTACCAGTCGTTCTAATATCTAATGTTTTAATTTTTGTTATTCTATGTGTGTAAACCTGAAGAGTCAATTCTAATTCTCTTAAGAAACCAGTGAATTTAACCACCTTTACGAAGTTAAGAGAAACCCTATAAAGACTTCCACTCATCGTATGCATATATTTTATGGTAAACATCAATTAGTTTACCAAAAATTCTACATCTATCGCATTTTTCTCTACTATAGCATCTATCCCTTTCACGAGTGTCAATTATTTATCTACAACATTAATTAATTTATCCTGTCTCGTCCCTGATTAATTAGTGATTTGGTGGATGCGGATATAATCATCATTTGTGGTGTACCAAATAGAAATTTCAGAACGCTATCACCTCCATCTACCAACTTTCGCTTTTCACGCGGTTGGGTCCTTGGCAATATAAAAAACTATTCGGATACTTCTTCCTTAAACTCCGCAATTAATTTATCAAGGACTTCAATTTCAGAAAATGGAGTTTCAAAATCTGGTTCTGTAGAAAAGTTCATGCCTTTTATTAATTTCGACTGGTTCCTAAACTCTTCGGTAATACTCTCCATTTCTCGCCCGTTATACGATGTCCATTTATTGTACCAGAATCATGCCTTCGCCTATGGTGTGATCTGCAGTGCAAACCAATCTACCTCTCATTTAGTCATTTGTATTGGCTTTCCTAATTATCATTAGTTTTATGTTACATTATGATTTGAGGCTACGCATCATTAATTCCTATTTCCTCCTCTTCCACTGAGGAATTTGTTACATTTGAATGCAAATTATATCTAACACTTTGTTCACCTATATTCTCACAAATTTTCCCTTTTAGATAACTCTACATTTCCCAAACGTCGTCAATTTCTACATTATTATCACTATTGTCTAATGTGCTGTCGTCGCTAGGGCATTAAACACATATTTCTTCTACCTCACCTATTTCTGCTATTTCTGTTATATCTGCTACAATTGGACGTGATATTGAGCCTTCATTTACTTCATTAATTTCTTCACTTGATTCATCATCATTTTCACTACCTATCACACATGTTTTCTAATTTATCAATAACTTGAGGGGCACTTTCCTTATATCTTTTGTCTTTCTTACTAAGACACTTGCTCTCTTGCTCTGTAGAATTATGTGACAACTTTAATCTATCATTGTGCACAATAACTTTTCTCTTATCTAACAATAATTAAAATGTGACTGAGCTAAGGTTCCTTAAAACTTTGTAAGATCCATACCAGTACTTGTGAATATTAGATACTCCTACTTTCTTAACACTTGGTGTGTGTAAATACACGTAATTACCTACCTCAATTTCTGGCGATTTTGTTTTCCTATCATAATATACTTTCTGTTTGTCAAAGGCTACCTTTTTTCTCTCCCTTGATATTTAATGTGCTTCTTTTAACTTTTTTCTAAAAGTATCTACGTGTTCCTTGGCAGTAGAACCTTTCTCTAAAGTATCGGGTTGACTACTTGATTCACCCAAAGGGGGCAACCTAACCTCTTTACCGTAACACTAATAATTAGGGCTATAACCCGCTATGGAATGTTGGACTGTTCTATATGCGTGTAGTGTATAAGGCAACTACTCTTCCCAATTACTACCATACTCATCGATGTATTGAGAGATAATGTCCGCTAGGGTTTGATGAAGTGTCTCAATGTGTTCGTTACATTGGGGTCTAAAAGGGGTTGTGTGTAGTTTCTCAATTTTCAATCATTTACAAGTTTCTAACATTAACCTAGACACAAAATTACTTTCTTGATCTGTGAGTAGGCTCTGTGGACATCCGTGTCTCAAAATAATTTGCTGTACAAAATATTTATCCACTGTTTCTGCAGTTTGATCGGGAATTGATATCGCCTCACAATAACCCGTAAAATAGTCAATAAAAGTTAAAACATATTTAGTCCCTTTTTCACTCTGTGGCAAAGGTCCTAAAATATCTAAAGATTCCATCTGAAAAGGAGAAGTCACTTGCGGCAAAGAACCTAATGGTGCTTTTGCCATTTTAGTACTTTTTCTCCTGAGACAGACGTCACAATTTACAACGTATACGTCCACATACTTATTTAATTTTGGCCACCAGCACAGTGATTTGAGACTGTTCTGGGTTCGTTTCACTCCTTGGTGAGCAGAAAATGGTGTGATATGGCGATGGCTTACTACTCTAGGTGCGAGAGATTATCAATAACTTCTGGAATTCTGTCCCCCTCTCTCTTACATAGGATATATTGCCTATCAATAAAGGCACTACCTTTATGTTTGATTAATTATGCTTTGACATGTTTTATCCTCATTCTGATACTTTTACATTTTTTTAAATATTTAATTTTGTAAATTATATTGTATTTACCATTCGCGACAAACATTCTGCATTAACGTGTTTCTTATCCAGCTTATGAATATCTTCAAAACTCAATGCAGCTTGATCAGTGATAAAGTTAAACACGTCCATACAAATAAGGTCTAAATTGTTTTGTGGCAAAAACAAAGCACACAATTATTTTTCTGTTGTACTGTAGTTTCTCTCTGCTGACTTTAATTGTCTGTTAGCATAGTCAGTTGGTTTCTCATGTCCATTCATCATCTGAGACACGATAGCGCCTACAAGCGTAGTTACTAGCATCTGTACTCAAAATGAAAGGTTGCGAAAATTCTGGATATACAAGAAGTAGGTATTAAATCAATTTCTCTTTTAATTTTTTATAACCTTCTTCCTGTGCCGTTCCCCAATACAGTGGTTCACCTTTCTTTGTCAATTTAGTCAGTGGCCTGGCTATGTCCGCGAAATTCGGTAAGAACTTCCTATAATATTGGAATAGACCAACGACTGAACGAACTTCAGTGATATTTTTAGGTCTGGGGATTTATTTAATTGCTTACAGATTTTTCTGATTTGGTTCTATGCATTTTGAACTAACAGAATGCCCCAAGTGTCATGCATCATCTTGCACAAAGGAGCACTTGTAAGTTGAATTCGTGTATGTGTGCGCGCGTGCCCTTGAGGACAACCACGAAGAAACCGTGTGACAACCAAGTTACTGTGTATATAGCGGAAGTAAGGGCTGGTATAAACATGATCCCATATTGTTGTGTTTCTATTAGACCACAATCAAGCTCACAAGCACCGACCAGTGGTCTCGTAGACACTGGCGTGTAGTCAGTCGTAGCTACATTAACGTCAGAAACATCAGACGATAAACAAGCAAGCATAAAGAGTGAAGAAGAATCCCGGGAAGTCACTAAAGACGTCGCTTTTCGTAGTTGACGGACTTTGAGAGATTACTCATAATCGGACTAAAAACCACACGGTGGTCGTATCGCCGTATAATACATGTCGGACAATACTGTCCAATGCTATTGGGAGCAGTGTATACGTGAAGGCACACACATGCACTGAGGACACACTACCAGCCGAGTGATAGGATCAACGGATCGTGCGCCCAGCGACGTGTCGATACTTGCTGGAGTGAGTGAGTGAAGATATTTGGGCGGCTCTTAACAGCGAGGTCTTGAGAGCAGATGAGGGTGATTGAAGTGATTATGGAGCAGAGCCAGAATGAAGGGGTGGGGGAAATGGGAGTTCCCCGAGAAAACCCGTCGACCAACGGCATCGTCCTACACGATTCCCCCTTGCGAAAACCCGGTGATCCGGCCGGGGAATGAACCCCGTTCGCCTTGGTAGGAGGCGAGCGTGCTAACCGCTCAGCCACCGTGGCCCCTGCTGGAGTTTGGCGTTCCCATGTGACTACAAACCATTTACGTATGCCTTGCGGAGGAGAATCTGAGATCTCAGCGCCCAGGATGTATGTAGTGCAGCAGTGGTGACGACTCCGCTTGTAGTGGTGCCATGCAAGAGTAACATGGAATGTGGTGTTCTGTGATGAATGCCGCTTCGTTATGGGGATTGATTATCATCGCGCCCGGGTCTGATGGGCATCTGGTCGTAATATTTCCTGGACGTATCGCTGTGCCGTCAGTGTTGCTTCAATCACCACCAATGAGGTGTGGGAATCGTAGGAAATGGCACCTACATCATGACACCTCTTGCTGTGCCAGTGTGCTACTCTTAAATGAACCGTTGACCATGGTGCTGGCCAGGACATCTTCACACTTGAAATTGGCGGTCGTCTCTATCCAGACAGAACCACGATTCATCGCTGAATACCATTCGTCACTAATTCGCAAGCTGCTATACTGCTGGTTCCAGCAGAAGGTCTCACGTGCTCAGCGATGCTCAGTTCGTAATGGTAGACGCCGCGTAGAAAGATCCCACTCTGCTAGCAGCCTGGATATTGCACTGGTGTATACAGGCGTATCACCAGCTGTCGTGACATGTCCCTGGATGGTGCGTAGAGACTCCCGTAGAGAGCTTACAGGCCGTCGCACGATGAAACTATCCCCCTGCTGGTGGTCCGCCAGAGTCGACCAGAGCCTTGTCGACTGGTAGCTGAGCATGCTGCTCCCACTGTGTCCAACACCTACTCACAGTGTAGGCAGAACAGTTACAGTGACGATCATTTTCAACTTGCCTCTCGGAGGCCGATAGCGCAGCCTTTCTCAACTCATCCTGCTTGATAAATGCATGTAGACTGGGCCGTTGAGCTGGTGGCACATCTGCGCAAGTAAACCACATAAAATGCAAATGGGACACCTGTCGGGTTATGATGATACTGTGCAGCAACCTGTGTTTTACTTGCGCGTTCCGTTCATGGTGTTCAATTTTTTTTTTGCAAATAAATGTATATTTCAGTTTTTCGGTATACTTAAAGAAATGCAGGTTTTATAGTGTTACAATTTAACAACCTTTCATAAAAATGATATAAAAAATATGTTGAAAATAACGGTATTTCAGAGGAGTTGAGAAAAAAAAATTGAATGCAAGCCTATGAAAACATCTTATGTAATTCTTGGAGACGTCTGTGAAGATTTACGCATGCCTTCCGGAGGAGTAACAAAAACGATCTCATAATCTGTGTAATGATCTATAGAAGTTGAATTTTTAAAAACACGTAGGGATCGTGTTCGCGAGTACGTTTTTTAATGATATATAGTTTTGTGGGCGTATCTGTTACAAAAATCGCAAGCCGTCCATTTTTTAAGGAACGATTCTTGGATGTCATGAACATCAGATCGCTCACTCGACGTGGTCTGGGGCAACTGGACGTGCAGGTTTTGAGTCCACCGGGAAAGGAATGGCGAATCTGGAGGCAGAGACATATTACACCTCTCCAAGCAAAGGTCTAAATAATAAGGTCTAAATTATCATGTTATACCACGTTCGTCAACCCGCCTCGATAGTCTATTATTTAACGCAATAATGTATAACTCTGACCACACCTGGTTTTATTCATTACCGGCCGTAACTGTTTGTTGACAGTCGTAGCCTCGACTGTCAAATGCCCAGTTGAAATCCACGACGAATTTTTTTTTTTGGCGAGAGGAGCGTTTAGAAGCTGTTTTCGTATCAATGAGATTAAATACTTTACCTTATGAATTACAGGTTTTTGCCATTGGTTTTTAAATTGCAGTTCAAATGTATTCAGTGTAATTCAGAATCGCTAAACTTTTACATTAACCTCTCGAAACTTCCCTTACTGATGCAGCAATGTAGAAATGGAAAGGAATTTAGAATTTTCTAGAATTAATCAAAGTGAGTAGCTTTTATATTTGAGTATAAGTCCCGAAAAAGGCAAGATATATACTTAAATCTCAATCCCAGACATGAGAGTAATCCGCTCTACTGAGGATTTAGATCGAGTGAGGCAGAGGCAATGTTCGCGTAGTGGTTAGGCTACTCGCCTCCCACCTGGACGAACCTGGTTCCATTCCCGACGGGGTTGCTACTGGTCTTCCGCACGTGAGAATCGTGCTGGATGATGCCTATCAGAGATTAGCTTGTCTCCGGGTAGTACGTTGTCATATAAAGCAATCTGGAAAAGACGTTTTTGAAATTGGAGGCCTCCAAAAGTGTATTTACAGCATCGCGACAACTTGGAAGTAGGTACCACACCCTCCCCGTCTGAGGATGTTTTCTTTTATTAGGTAAATATACTGGCGACTCTTTCAAGAGCATCGTCATGAATCCCATATTTTAAACACACAGTAGTTCGAGCTCCATTTAGAGTGTATCCCAATTCCCTTCAAGTATACACATGTCCATACTTCGCCCCACATGTGATCTCACTAAGTATATACTATAGCCATCTCAATTCCTAGTGTTGTACACACAGTGGCTGTACTTGCCAAGTACACGAAGTTGCTTACTTGTTGGGTGACTCTGCTTACTTGCAGTAGTCGCTATCAGGAGCGCTGGAAGGTTTTCTCGTAAGTGGGGGACAACTTAATTAGTTGCCGTCAATCATAATTTTAGTTTTTGTCCGCGTGCGTCATGGCGCAGAGGACATACTAGTATTTCTGTATTGCACATTAATGGTTTTCATAGTTTCACACTAGAACCGCGACAGCGGTCAAAACGACCATTTTAAAAGTTTGGTCGGCGATCGCAACCACATAAATTAACCTAGCATAATGGGCCTTTATGACTTTTAATATCTAGTTTCACACTACGCTTTCTTCTCATATATATATATATATATATATATATATATATATATATATATAGTAATATATATATATATATATATATATATATATATATATATATATATATATATATATATATAGTAACGTTTATTGTAAAGATACATTTATCTATACCAAAAACTGCGGACTCGGTAATTTTGACCACTGGAATTTTTTTATTTTTATTTTGCTTATTCGAATGCTATCTTGTGTCAAAATTCTCGGCTAATTCTAGAGCAATTGTATGTTTTTATCAACAACGCATGCGATGTTATCTAGCGTAGGCGTTGAAAACATTCGCAAAGTTTTCAATAGATAGCAGTACTTGTTGGAACAGTCTCATAGTGTTTTGTGGAAAATGGCACGTCACCATTTCACTACTGACGAAGCTCTAAATTATTTGGATCACTTACGCCGAGTTTTGGAGCAAGAATAAGAAGGAAGTGAACTTGATATAACAGTTGAAACAGTAGAGAGTGATGAATATATTCCAAATAATGCTCAATCAAGTGACAGTAACGCAAGAGTTTCAGTTTCAGATGAAATTTGATCTGAAACATCTGTAAAGTTTACCACTAGAGAATGTACCAGCTGCTTATCATGTTTATTCTTCAGTGTATACATGCCAAGGGAAAAACATATGAAATTTCATACAGAAGAGGTAGAGGTACGAAAATGGGCAACAATGGCAGAGGTAAGTGCATAGTTACTTCACTACTTACCCAATCAAGTGCAGGAGACACAAGTGTTGCTGGTGAAAATGAAACTTTGATTGAATCATCTTCAAATAATAGCCTGCAAAATATTCAATCTTTGCAGCATGTATTGCCATAAACATCTACCCGCCATGGAGGAACAAATGAAAATTTTCACACAAAACACAGAGATAGAGGCCAGTGTATACACACTACACCACAACCAGGGATCTCTTCACATTTAGTAGGAAAAGGTGAAGATGGGACAAAATGGGAAATTGTAAGCACAACCACAACACATCCTGGAAGGCTACAAAAACAAAATATATTGCGACAGACACCAGGATCTACACTATATGCTAAGATAAGTGTAACGGCAACCAGAGTAGCAAGTTCGTGGCGACTTCTCATCAACGAGCCAATGCTGAAACACACAAAACTTTGCACAGAGTCAGAAGCTCGCAAGCAGCTCGAGGACAACACTTGGCATATTTCGCTTATGGAAATAGATTCTTTCATAGCATTATTGTATGCACATGGCTTTAATTGTGCCAAGGGACTGGAAGTCGACAGCTTATGGTCAACTAAATGGGGTCCACAGTTTTTTCGAGACCCTATGTCAAGAGACCGATTTAGAGAAATCATGAAGTTTATTCGGTTTGATTTGAAGGATCAGAGGTCTGCAAGGTTGGTAAAATACAAGTTTGCTTTAGTGTCTGAAGTATGGGATAGTTTCATTGAAAATTGTCTCCTCTGTTTTGTTCCCGGAGCCAACATTACAGTTGTCGAACAACTGTTTCCCACAAAAGCGAGATGCAAATTCACACAATACATGGCTAATAAGCCTGATAAATTTGGAATAAAATTTTGGTTGGCAGCAGACGTGGATACAAAATACCTTCTGAATGGTTTCCCGTTTTTAGGCAAGGACGTCAATCGACCACCAAACCAAAGTCTACCAGAACATGTCATGAAACGAATGGCCCCATACTTTGGAAAAGGTAGAAATGTGACAACGGATAACTTTTTTCACATCTGTGTCACTAGCTAAGAAATTGAAAATGCAAAGCACAAGTTTGGAAGGTACTGTAAATCGTGCTCAACTGGAGATACCACAATCAGAAAAAACCAGAAAAGCTCCACTCTACGACACCGTAGTGATGAAAAACTACGAAACAACCTTGACTGTGTATCAGGGAAAGAAAAACAAGAATGTTCTTGTGCTTAGCACTCTTCATCCAAATATTTCCATTGGGAATGATCAGAAGCACCTTCCAGAAACAGTGACATTTTATAATGCAACCAAGTATATAGTCGACGTATTTGACCAAATGGCCAGAAAATATTCTGTGAATGCAGCATCACGACGTTGGCCAGTACAGTTTTTTTTTACAACATACTCGACCTTGCTGGAATAAATGCTTGGTTCTTATCAAGCAATTTATCGGATAAAGATCAGCCGGCGAGTCTTCTTGCAAATGATCAGTGTAGAGTTACACTCTGTTTCTGCACAGTCAAGACAAAACAGGCCTAATGTGAGATATCCTACATCAAGTCAAGCAACCGAACACGAATCTGAACCAGCAGCCAAACGTCAGCATCGGCAGTGTCATGTTCACAAGTGCAAGAATAAAACGTATGACTTATGTAACAAATGCCATAAATCAATATGTGGCAAGTGTCTCGAGGAAGTCCTAAAGTATTGCAGTAAAGGCTTTGTTGATGAGCAATGAAATGTGTAACAGAAAACTGTGCCTGTCATTTGTTTTAAATGATGATCACATAAACAATGCTGATTTATCTAATTTTCCAGGGTTACTAATATATATTTTAATTGTTTTTTAGTGGTTGCTTATTTATCTAATCTTACAGGACTACTAATATTCTATTATCGTTATTTTTTGTATTTTTAGAAATAATATAACTATGTACTAAGTGGTTACTCATTTATTAAATTTTACAAGACTACTAATATTCTAATAACATTGAAATATATTATTTTATGTACTTTTTAGACGTAATATGACTATGTACTAAGATGCAAGAATATTACATGTATTAAATAAAAATTATAAATAATAATTGTTGCATTAAACCATTATAAAAAGGTTCAGGTCAATTTGACTGCAACAGTAGTTATAGGTAGCCAAAAATTCAGCCGTTCTAGTGTTAAGACGATTAAATGAAACCCCTGAATAAAACAAATTATATTTGCTATATCTGTTGCGATTTGGCTAATTTTTTTTTTGCAAATTTTTATCGTGATGGTAGATTTTTAGCCTTGGAGTCATACAATTTGGCGTATGATTCTGAAGCCATACATAAGGAGTGTTGGAAAACATATCCTAATATTTATTGCACCCACGAACGCACCAGTACATAAAAAAACACACTCACTCACACACTCTACTATTCGGACATAAACTCTAACACACTATAATTGGGACTTAAAATCTACGAAAATACTGAGACACACTGTAACAATAAAATACAGACATACAAAAAAGTCTGTGCTGCTCTCTTCGCCGCTCCAAGAGTCCAAGCCGATGTCTGTTCTGTACTTCTTGTCATCACAGCGTAAATTCACAATCATGTCATATAACAGCAGAATAAATGTTTACTGCCTCAGCAAAGCTTACTTTCAAATGTTCAATACCTTACACCAAAGATATTTCAAACATCAATTTGGACAATGTTTTGGCGTTAATTAACTAAAGACTGAAAAAGCTGAACAGTATATTAATCCAAAGAGTACTTTTTCTCACTGTGTTTTATTAATGGTTATTAGTGCTATTATTGCCTTAGAATAATAATAATAAAAATACAACGCACGATAAGATAATCTCGACAAAACGAACAGCACAATTTCGTAGTCGCAATTGTTTTAGATAAGAACTGCGTTCTTGCTAAAGCAAATCTGTTAGTTTTGAGTTACATAGATATGTAGATTACCATATTATGTTCAGCAATATCTATTTCTAACAAAATATTAAGCAGTAAAAACTATATGTGAATAAGAATTTTTCTGTTGTCTACGTCTTAGAATACGCTAAAATATCACATTGTTTACCTTTTAAAATGGTAATTTGACTGTGATTTGTATACTAATTAATCAAATTATGTATCCCGACTAGTCAGTTCGTTAAATTACTGTAGGCTACGTGTATGTTTTCTTACGTATCCGTGAACTCTAGAACGGGTATAACAGACCTGAAAACTGCTGTGATTAAATAAGACAATGCCCAACTAGTAACATAGGGCCTACCTGCGTCCAAACGAGGCCTTTTAGCAGCACTATGAACAAGCTACTTCTCCATGTAGTCGAGTCCTTTTATAAAAATTAAAAAAAGAAAAACATTTTGGTATATTTATAAACAAATTGCGAGAAAGGGTTTTTTACATCAAAATTAGCAAAAAAAAATTGTAGATTAACATATCCAAAATCCACCAAGATCCACTCAACTTTTCCCACTATTTTCCTGGGATTCATTCCGGAAAAACGATATGAAGAGTAATAAGCCAAAAACGGCACATCTTACGACAAAGAATGTTGAGACAAAACCAAGGAACACAAAATGTCATATAACATATCCAAAATTAACGAATGTTCACTCATAAATTCCAGTAATTTTTTTTCTGGACGTGTCCTTCGAGAACGACGTGTCTTATGACCAAAAACGCAAAGACGAAAATTAAATAACACAAAATTTCCTAAATGTTTCCAATGTTGGCAAAAAAACCATTCGTAATTTCTATTTATTTTCCCAGTATTGTCCCAGAAAAATATTTTTAAAACATATTATATGAAAACAACGTTTCTTACAACTAAAAGTGTGAAGAGAAATACAAAAGAACAACAAAAATTTCCTTTTGTACTTCAAAAAATCAACACAAAAATTTTGTTTTCCCGGGATTCATGTCATTGTATGATAGGGGAGTTGAGCTTAGTGTACAAAAAGAAGAGTATGTTCGTTATGAAAGGCTGAATCTTGCTTTCCTCATTGCTATGGAAGTATTTGAAAAGTTTGAGTAACATACCAAAACAATATTGATGTATATCAAGTCATGATAAAAGACATTTGCCAGAAAACTTAGAAGCCAATTCAGAGAATTTTATGGTAAGAATTTCAAAGGATTTTCGTGGTAAGGTGTTCTCGAAAAAGCAAGAGTCTACAAATGTTGTTAGCTTCATTGAAAATGTGAACGATATTTTGGTTACGTTCCAGAATAAAGGTAGTACTAATCTTAATGATGGAAAACATGCAATCATAGAAACACTGCAAGGTTTATTAGAAAATAATGTAAGTCTGTAAATCAGAGCTAGGATTTTACCCAACGTCTTATGAATCGGAGCCTACAAGTACATGCTTAGATGTTCTGCCTCCATCTCTTAAGTCTTTCCTTGAAATGCTTACCAATAAAAAAGGAGAGGACTTAAAATTTGCTTGTATTGGTCAAGAAATCATACAAAAGATTCACCCAAGCGCTTCTCTTTTCATTAAGTCTTGGAGTTCCAACTTGATCAAAATTTTGCATCCAAGTGATTAAATTGTAATCTGCACTAACTGATATTCTACTGCTCTTATCAAGATGCTATGAACCTTGAAATAAATGCTGTAGTGACTAACAGCGATGATTCAAATAGAATGGTTCCTGGAAACTTTACTCAGTTCGTAGCTGATAACGTAGACCACTATATATGGGCTCTGGATGGTCATAATATGCTACACGGCTTTGGAATGATTGCTGTGACCACTCCAAAATTGCAGACATGCATGTTGACCGCAAGAAAACAAACCAGTCTAAAATAAATTTCCACAGCTCAGGAACATTCACCTTCATTAAACAACAATAGCAACAAACTAGCAGCAACATACAGACACCTTCCTTCTGAAACTAGCCATAAATCTTGATTTACAGTGGAAGATGGTTTGGTTGTTGAAGTCTCAAATGGCAAAATGATCAGGAATGATGCAAATGTTGCACAATGGTTCACTTCTGCTAAAATCAAGTATTATATTTCTCCTCATCATAGACATGAACCATGGAGACAAAACTTTCATATAAGCTACTCAGCACTTCATTTAATCACAGATCAAGTTCTAAAGATGAAAATTATGCCTGTACTAACTCTTGACCAAACCATTGTGGTAGAAAGCCATAAATAATATACTGACAGAACCAGAAAACAGCCCATTATGAAATTTTGTGCTCAGACTTGGTCCATTTCATACGTTAATGAGTATCCTAGGATGCAATGAACACTTAAATTTATCGTGTTTAATGGACAAACCCCGGGGAAATAGTACGAAATATTACGTGGCTTTTGGATATCATTCAGTAAATTTTTATTCTTTAATTTTCGCCTCTCACTTTTGGTGGCAAAACGCACCATTTATGACTTATAATTTTTTTCATAGTTTTTCCGGGAAAAACTCTCGGAAAAATAATAAGTTTTATGTGGATTACGGTGCATTTTGGATATCATATTAGAAATTTGGATTCTTTAATTTTTGTCTGCCCTCTTTTGGTCATAAAACACACCGTATTCGACATCAATTTTTATCATATTCCAGGAAAAATCCGGGGGAAATAGTGAGAAATGTTTGGTGGATTTGGATATCAAATGGGAAAATTCGTGTTCTTTTATTTTTGTCTGCGCACTTTTGTTCGTAAAACGCACCGTTTTCGACTTATCTATTTTTTAAAATGGTTTTCCAGCTAAAATGCTGGGAAAATTTTAAGAAATTTTGGTGGATTTTGGATATTATATAGGCCTATACAATTTTGTGTTCTTTTATTTTTGTCTTCGCACTTTTGGTCGTAAAATGTACCGTTTTTGAATTATCAATTTTTATCGTTTTTCCAAGAAAAATACTGGAAAAATAGTAAAAGAAATATTACGTGAATTGTGGTGGATCTTGGATATCATATTGGAAATTTTTTGTTCTTTGATTTTTGTCTGCGCACTTTTGATCTTAAAATGCACCGTTTTCGTCTTGTCAATTTTGGTTATGGCTTTTCCCTGGGAAAATTCTGAAAAAAATAGTGGAAAATAACACGTGGATTTAGTTGAATTTTAGATTTTATCATCTGCGAATTATCCTGAGAATTTCATGTAATAAAACCTTTCCTTTGTCAGGAAGAGGATTATGAATGATGAAAAAAATAAAAACATAACTTAAAGACCCTTTTACACGTTATGCACCCGGTTTTGGATTAACAGTTTACTGACACAAAAAACAATAAATGCACCGAAGTTAAAATAACAACGGAAAAAAAGTCACATAATTTGACATCATGCAATATCGGAACGCATGTATTCCTCCAAGAAAAATTACAGATACTCCAATACAAACTATAACTCGGCGCTCCTTATGCTCACTTCTTTGGATAAAATTTTATATGCACACATATAAATTTTTAAAATACAATTTAATAATAATTAATAAAACAATGAAAACATTTGTGGCAATAATTTCCTGTTGATAACAGCATCTGTCTTCAAGTACATATAACACATTACATGCACTTGCTACTAACCAAATGAGAAAGCAGTGTCCATGCTGTCAGAGGGGAAGAAGCTTAGCGAGAGGGCTGTGAATGAGGTAGAGGAAAGCTCGTACCTGCAGTCGCTACTTAGTCGTTGGTGGCAACAGAAACCTCTTGGTACCGCTGGCATCAGAAATACCTACTAACCTCACCATTGTGCATTTACAATGCTGACGTTTATTGAAAATAACTTGAATGTGAAAATTCTATCTGCAGTGGAAAATTCCTTCTAGTTGAATTAAGAGTAGCGCATTTATAAACACAAAAAAAACTAACTTTTTTTAAAAGACATGGCCAAGAAAGGGGCAGCTGGGACGCCCCCTGGATCCACCCCTATGAAGAATCTCTTGAAACTTCGCCTCCCCCTTCCAATGTGTATATTTTGGAAATGTGTCTCACTCTTTCACTGGTATTCCAAGGTTCTGGGGACCCAAGCACACCGAACCGCCAAGGCAACTGTTTAGCTTTCCAGTTGATGGTCAAATTCAGTAATGCATTGCTTGTTCATTTCAATGATTTCATTCCTGTGGTTCGAGAGAAATTAACTACTTCATTATTGAATGCATATATCAAACTTAGGGTGGGGACAAATGCCTATATTGTCCCTCCCCCACTGTTTTAGGGGAGGATAGTGTCCCCCTGTCCCCCCCCCCTTATCCACCACCACTGGGAGCTAGAATAATATATTCTATCCATCTTTGTCCTTGATCTTGCTGTTTAGAGTCACTACTTAATTTTTAGTATACTGCCTTTTTTAAGACGCACTTTATGCATAAGAGATTGCAACTGCATAGCTTGAATAAAAGTAGTGTTTTGTATGAAAGTGCTCCACATATCTTTGTCTATGCATAACCCTATTTGAGTGCGTGGCCTCTTCACTTAGAAGGGACGCCACGACAATCAGATATTGCAGTGAGGAAGTGGAGCCCGGTTCAATACGGAGGCAGGCATGCGTGGGGTACATAAGTCTACTGTTTATACAACAGTTGCTTAAATCAGTACAAACCATTCAATTTAAATTAATGAAAAATTAAAACATGTACCACAGTAAGTGATGCATAAATCTCACAATGTATAAACAGCCATACTAGTTATTTGCTCTCTCCCGATAGCAAAGTAAGGTAAGGTAACGTTAGGTTAGGTTAGGATATGTTGCAATAATGCTTTGCTCAAGTCAATAAAAACAAAAACTCTTTAGAAGTGCTTAGTAATTGAACTAACAAAAACTCTTTAGAAGTGCTTAGTAATTGAACTGATTGAAAGTATGTATTAACCATTGTACATTCCATTACATTAGGCCACCAACATCTTTTAAGAAAGTACAATCTTTGCTCGATAGTATGGCGCAATGCTTGTGCATATGAACTAACTATTGTTCCAGTCTTGCAATTTTTCTTGCTTTGTTAGTGTTTTGCTGAATACACCAAATAATACAGATAGTTATTATTTCATTTTTAGAGCATACATAGTTTTGATTTAATTCTGTTTATCATAACAAATCACATCACTTAACCATGACACAACCACAGAAAATAGTTGAATTATTACACATGGATAAATATATATTAGGAGGCAATTCTTGATGAATAACAAATTAAAAACTAAACTGCACCAGTCATCTGACTTGTAACATGTGAAATTTACTTGACAAATAAACTTATAATATAATAAAATAGTTTTCCATAATGTAACACAAATTACTAGTAGGCCTACTTGTAATTTGTAACTTATAAAACTTTCATAATAATATTGGTAGAATTGTCCCAATAGTCAGGGCAAGTACACACACAACCAGAACGGATATTTATATACTTATCAAGTATGTACTTACAATTGGGACACAGCCTTATGTCACAGCTTTATCAGTTATCATAGTAATGGTGAATCGTAAATGCATAAGACTCAGTGTGCGTAGTCGGAGCATACTGCCTATGCCTTAATTCGTAATTCACCATTTAAAAAATTTACTCTCGAATGATTAGTTTGGCAGCAAGTAATACAAAAAATATACGAGTGGGCTAGTTTTGAATGCAGTCTGGTAGGCATTGTCGCATGAGAACTTGGTCTGCAGGTCTGATACGAAGGCATCTCACTTGGTGTGAATAAGCGCTTGAGGAGCGCGACACATCATGTCAGTAGCCATGGCAACCCTGCTGCGAGTCGAGGCTCAGTCATACGCATTGCAGAACACCAGAGGATACATACCTATACCACGCAACCGACCCACTCTTCTGCATTGCCGTTTTGCTGCTCTAGTGCGAAGCTCATCGTTCCTGCTCATTCATTATGTAATACCAAGCTTGTGGTAGCACATACAACCATTTACGTAACTTCAAATATCACATTTTTTTAATATTATTCTTTATATTTCCAAAAAATATTTTGTACTTGAGTGCTGCATATATTTGTATTTACAAAATAGGTTTATTTTATCAATTATCATTGTGATGTTCATTTATAAATAAAAAAATTAACTATCATAGGCCATTTTATAATATGTATGGTTGTAATCACCGAAAGTGTTAATGTGAACATATGGAAAAGCGGACCTTTGGAACTATCAGCGATGCCTGTTCTTACTACGTGCCGAAATTTCAACTCGAATGTTACTTTTCGGTGAAAGTAATGTGGAAATGGGGAAAGTGACGTTATCATAAGATCTTTCTGATCTGTCTGTTAACCGCTATCGTCGAGCAGGCGTGGCGCGGTGGTGTGTTGGTCAACTCACCAACCTCCCACAATTACTTCCCACAACATCCAATCATGTTCGATACCCGACGAGAGTCAAACCTGAGTTTGAACGAGTGGGAAATGTGGCGCACATTAGTTTCCCCCCTCCGCAGCGCCGTTCTACAAACTCTACTCCCAGCGGCTCTGACCGAGAGAGCTGTCGCTGTGGACTCCCATTCTGAAGGGTTCGGGTTCGATTCTCTGCTTCGGTTGAGCAGGGTTTTCCGAAACATCTCCAGGAGGACGCTATGACAGGCCGTTAGAAGAAGCAATGTTTCTCCTTCTTTGAATAACTTGCTCGCTCTTTGATAACGTCGCTGTCGATGAGACTCCAAGTCCTAGGTACCTTCCAACAATCGACACTATAGATATCAAGAAGCATACAAGGATAGGTTTGCAGCTCAGCGGTACAACGAGAGAACCTCATCTTATTCATTTGTGTACCGAACTCAAGGTTTATAATACTCAGTTTGGGAACAAACGAGATATATTATGGAAGAGTTTGGTATAGAAAAAATCTTCGCGGGAAAGTGCGCTGGTATTCCCAAGTAGTCACTTTTAATCTGACGACAATTGAAGACATTATATTTGTCAAGTCTTCAAATAAATATTTTCAACCAATCCACTGTTATATATATATATATATATATATATATATATAAAATTTCGAATAAGTTTGTCTATTTAAATAAATTAATTGTGTTAACTAATGTTTTGGTAAATCCAGTTTACCACATAATATTATAAACAACGTGTGAACATATTTCGTTATATTTCCACTCTCGTGTGAATAACAAAGTTTATTCTTTGCGTATATTTTAACATATTACAAATATGGCCATTACACAATTAAACTTATTTGATGTAAATTGCAATTATCCTCTTTACTTACACACCAAACGGGAAAAGCGGGTCCACATGATACACAAGTGCGCATTAAGGCGGCGGAAAGGTGTTGTTGCCAAACTAAAAGCATTGAACTTCCCAACCTGAATAGAATAAACGTTACCGTAGGTTCTCCGGTACTGCTGATTCTAGAACATAGAATAAACTATAGATAGTATATTTGTTGTGTTGGAAAATACAGCACTTGAAGCCGACAGCCTTTTTCTAATTATTAGAACTGGCGTACGCTCTCTGGGCAAAATTATTAATTG
Source organism: Dryococelus australis (assembly GCA_029891345.1). NCBI lineage: Eukaryota > Metazoa > Arthropoda > Insecta > Phasmatodea > Phasmatidae > Dryococelus > Dryococelus australis. The sequence goes on from CM056999.1 coordinate 24,336,051, forward strand.
AGTCATATAGGCACAATTATTTCATACTACAACTGCATTTAAGAGAACAAGTGTCATAATCATGAAGTTGAAACACTACATTAAAAACAGAAAATAGCAGTGGCGCTGAAAAAATGGGAGGAGGGGAGGTAACATCGTAGGCGTACCCCCCCTCCCTCCCTCCACCGAAATGATTGAAAATTTTTTTAGAAAGTTGTTTGGTTTTATGATAATCAATAAATAAGATTTTACGAACTGTATTCTAAAGAAAATACATTAAATTACTTAATTAGGTGTTATCTTTTTATTTAAAATAACATAAATGGAAATATTGAATTAACACTCCGTAGTAACATTTCTGTCCTTCAGAATAAGTTCATTATTTTGTCTTGGGTGTGTTTGTGCTGCTATCAGTGAATCTATGGACGACCTGGCATCAGGCATTCTCATTTGCAAAGCTATCTGTACGAAGAATTTCAAACACTAGTTACTCTAATTCAGAAACGTATTCATATAAAGCATACAAGTTCACCCATAAGGGAATCAAGTGTGCCTAAAGTAATTACTTTATGAAATGACTGTTGCCAGCGAAGATGGACTGGTTTTTTAGTTTTATAAAAACATAATACGTTCGTAAATATGAGCTCATGACTTCATAGTTATACATTATAATAAATCATTTCCGTTTTTCTGAGTAAGGTTCGGGATAATTTTATTTCGCAAGGAAACTTTTTAATGATAGCAAAGGATATGTCTATCTGACATATTTTCAGCGCCGTTTGTTCTATTTAATATGGTTTGGCGAATAAAACGTGGTTCTTCCAGAAGTAATTTGCTTTGCAATTTAACAAATTATTGGTGTTTAGCGAGTGAAGCCGTTGTACTTTACTCGGAATGACAACATTAAAAATAACAATAACAAAAGCAAACATCACAAGTATCTAAATCAGGTAAAAAGTTAACCTTCAGTGACTATTTCAAGATTTTACAGGCGGTGGATTATGATGCTTCTCAAAACGCTTCTGCTCAGTCTCCATTATTGGATGCAGAGTTATCCTGTTCTCTATCAGGCTAGCCAGAGGTACAAATCACCTATTTTTTCCGTGCAAGTTGAAGCATGTGGTGCTCTTTCGGCTTGCACTAAATTTGATATGGGATTATATTTAAACAACAAGAGACTTCAGGATAATCTGAAATATAACCTAATGAAGATATTGCGGGTTCCACCAGAGAATTGCAAATTTCTGCCAGGTAAAAGAAATTTTAAATTTCAGAGACATTGGTTTAGCGAGTTTCCTTCAGAACAATTGCAAGGTACACTGTGCCACGTATGTAGTTTGTTCGGGAGTGAAGATATGACAACAGGAGAACATCAGCACGTAGGCAGTGAAGTAACTCACTCTAAAAATGCAAAGACATGACTTCAGGCAGCTTCCTACCACAAGAGATGCCATGTTTTTGTAGATAATTTTGTTTTTGTCTTTGAAAAGAAGAGAGATGGCATGGTTCATTCAGCAAAGAAATTAAAAATTGAGGAAAATAGACAGAAACCTTTGTCTATCATTAAGACAGTTATTTTTGTGGTGGGCAGGAGTTGGCTTTACCTGTACATCAACACAGCGGGTCATTGTTGACTGAGAGTGAACAACCAGAAGAAAATATTGGTAATTTTCGCAACCTTCTAAGACTCTGTATAGACAGTAGTAATGAGAGCAGGCGGATTCTGGATGCAAAGTGTAAGAATGGCCAAAGGGTTAAACACATCCGGTGGAAGTGTTAAAAGGGGTTAAAAAGGTGTAAAAAGGGTTTAAAAGACGTAAAAATGGCTAAAAAGGGTTAAGTGCAAAAGTGAAGTTAGGTTGGGTGGCGAAAGGGTCACCTGTTGAAAGAGTAAAGACCTCTTCGGTCTCTGGCAATGGACTAACAGCATCGAGGGGTGGGAGAAGCAGCATTTATTAGTTGGGAGCTTACCTCTACTTTCCCCTACGAGGTTTACTGTAATTGATCGGTTGGTTATTGGGGCAAGAAAGTCACAAGGGACTTTTGGGGACAGTAGATGTTGCTTCTTCAGTGTCATGAAGATGACTGATCTGTGATTGTGACTGAGGGAAAAGGAAGGGGTGTCGGGAGCAGCAGATGGACCGCTTGGTCGGAGTCTGGAGGAATACTGAGCTCTGATGGTGGCTAAGGAGAAGGGGGGGATGGTGTTGGGAGCAGCAGGAATCTTGCCTGGTCAGAGCCTGGAGCAAGATGAGCTGGTATGGAGAGTGAGGGAGGAGGAGAGTGTCGGTAGCTGCAGAGGTTTACATGTTCGGTGTCTGGAGGAAGACTGTGCTCTGAGGGGGTCAGGAGCTGTGATGTTGCCTGTTCGGAGGTCGATGAGCAGCTGAGGTTGGAATTATGCAATCAGAGAAATGAATTTTACAAATATAGTGTGTCGAAAATAACGAATTTTTACATTTACGAATTCAGCAATAGTAATTAGCAATTACCAATTAAACAATTGCAATCAATAAGTGCACACAACCAGAGACTAATTACTAATCAAGAAATTGAAATATATGAGTACTGAAATTAATTTCCAATTAAAATTAAGAAAGTACTTAGACATTAATTAAACAATTCCAATCGCAAAGTATCGAGACATTAATTGCAATCAATAAATACCAAGAGATAATTGACCAGTTAAATAGTTACAGAACTGAACATCTACCAAGACCCTAATTAGAAAAGCTAGTCCATTCGTCATCACTCCCGACTGCAGACTGAACTCATATTGTATTTGTCATTCATTTTACCCCTAACTACCGCTCAGCTATCCAAACTGTCAAAGATCCCAACACTTGTTATTTAAAAATAATAAATGAAATCCGTGAATTTTCAGTAAAGTATTCATATTATTTCCCACCTCGTGTAAGCAAAGATTCTTCATTTTTATGTTGTATTATTTGAAAACACAGTTTATGAAAACAATGATTTTATTTAGTTCAAATTTTTTTTATTAAAATAGAGTGTTCCAACATGTTTTCTATCAAGTTTAGTAAAGAATAAGTTAATTTTACGTTTTAATATATAGAAATACTGTTCCTTCATGTTTGTCAGCAAGTTCAGTAAATGATTATTTTACATCTTATTATTTGAATAAAGACTGTGTCTTTGTGTGTGTTTTCCCACCTTGTCTTAGGAATTCCTCTTAAAAAATAATGTTAAAACTATGTGTAACAGTGTGTTGTAGCGTGCAAGCACAGCGCAAACCATCACAGGCCAAAAGTTGTAACTGGATTGCTACACCGCGCAGAGAATGTACCTCCACTGTCCACCACCCATCTGCGCCACCTCTCAGCAGCCAGCTCCGACCCGCCAGGGCCAGGGCTGTAGTTAAGGTATGTATACAAATAGGCTGAACATGTGGTTAGGCCCTACCGGGGGTATGGAATACCCCCTAGTAAAACGAGGATTCTGGGGGTCCCTCTCCCGAAAATATTTGGAAATTGAACTTGCAAAAATCCCATTTTAGAACAATTTACTAACTAAGAACCTAAGAAGAAACATTTACAGGTTATTATTAAACAGTAGAAAATTGTACTATACAGTATTTAGAAGTTAATAAATTGATGAGGTAAAAATTAAGATAATATGAAAATAATGAAGGTATTCAACACTATTTATTAACATTGCTATGAGCATCTATAATAGAAATAGAACACAAAGTTGAGATTTGTGTCTGTGTTTCCAAATATGCGAAAATCACTCTTTCAATTTTAAAAATAACATGTTGTAATTTTAAGTAAACATGTTAGACAAATGAAAGATGTAAAAAAAGGAATGTAACAAACAAGCAAATTTTACTTATATTTAATTTAAATATTTCCCAAACAATCAGACTTAAAATTAAAGTGAAGTGTCAAATAATTTGTAATTTAATGTATATAAATGCATCGATAAAAAATATAGTACAATACACCTATATGATATCATCCCAAAATACTTTGTAGAACCCCGTTTTCATAATTCGCATTTTGTTATGCAAACTTAGAGCAGTAACATATGATAATCCTGAATATTCTTTGTCCTCTGAAATTTCAAAAAGGGCATTTTTTATATCTTCATAGCCTCGCAAGACGGCTTTGTAGCATCTGCTAGGCATGTCCTTTTTTGGCATGGGAATGCGTTTATCAGTTTTTGCTTCTTTCAAGCAATCGATTAGAACTTTCTAGCTATTAGTTAAGGCTGTAAAATATACATAAAGTTCTTCAAAAAATAAAAAAAACTTACAGCACTCACACAGCACTCGGCAGCAGCCTATATTACTAGACTGAGTGAGTGCCCAGAGCAAGGTACCATAGTGCTAAACTATTTTCTGCCAGTACCAATGCTTGCGGCCATTGAGCTTCCCGCTCATTGAAGAAGAGTTATCATTAGTCTGACCACTGCAGTTCTTAATATCTATGTCATTCTCTAAAAAAAAAAAAACGTGCTAAAGCCTTTAAACATTTAAACATTAAGATCAAACAAACGATAAATGGTGATTGCGATCACCAAAAAAAAATGAAACAGAGAATGGTTAAAAGCACAATACAAATTATTCACCCACACAACAGGAAGACAGAGACTGGTGTATTTTTAGACAGTTCTCGACTTATCAGAGACTTACCAAGCCACACCAAGCGATCGAGATTACTGAATGTTGACTCATCTCAAAACAGTTGTCAACTGAAGAGTTCAGCCGAATTAGCCCACACAAAATAACTGCGTCGAAGTCTTTTATGATTAGAGTTTTATGATTATGATTTTATGATTATGCACGACAGTATTTAAAATAAAATTTTATTTTAGTCTTATCAAAATTAAAACTTTTATAAATTCTTTTCTTTCTGTGGTGTGGGCCCCTTTGTGGTGCGTACCCATAGGCTGCAGCCTAGATAGCTTGCGCGTAAATGCGGCCCTGGCCGGGGAGTACATAGACAGCATTCTAGATAGCCTGCGCGTAAATGTGGCCCTGGCTGGAAAGTACATAGGCAACAGCCTAGATAGCTTGCGCGTAAATGCGGCCCTGGCCGGGGAGTACATAGACAGCATTCTAGATAGCCTGCGCGTAAATGTGGCCCTGGCTGGAAAGTACATAGGCAAAAGCCTAGATAACCTGCGCGTAAATGCGGCCCTCGCCGGGGAGTACATAGGCAGCATTCTAGATAGCCTGCGCGTAAATGTGGCCCTGGCTGGAAAGTACATAGGCAACAGCCTAGATAGCCTGCGTGTAAATGCGGCCCTGGCCGGGGAGTACATAGGCAGCATTCTAGATAGCCTGCGCGTAAATGTGGCCCTGGCTGGAAAGTACATAGGCAACAGCCTAGATAGCCTGCGTGTAAATGCGGCCCTCGCCGGGGAGTACATAGGCAGCATTCTAGATAGCCTGCGCGTAAATGTGGCCCTGGCTGGAAAGTACATAGGCAACAGCCTAGATAGCCTGCGTGTAAATGCGGCCCTGGCCGGGGAGTACATAGGCAGCATTCTAGATAGCCTGCGCGTAAATGTGGCCCTGGCTGGAAAGTACATAGGCAACAGCCTAGATAGCCTGCGCGTAAATGCGGCCCTGGCCAGGAGTACACAGACTTCGGTGTCTCGGACGCTCCAACACACATATGTTTTAACACATGTGAGCAAACTAAACGATTTAAATAATCGTGTATACTGTACCATCAACATGGTATATACTCACACATGTTTTATAATTTACATCCTTTGAATTGCGAGTTCAAAATTAGTAAAAAAAAAAAAAAACTTACTTTATTAACAATTACTATTAAAACATATTCTCATTTGTTTCAGTATTTAGTTGTGCATAATCAAGTAAGTTAAATGAAACCACTATTTTATAATAGTGTTAAAATTTAAACACATTTGTGTTAGCTATTTAAAAATTTCAATTGTTAAAATATTGTGTTCCTTTTAATTTGGTATATTTATTATCACTTATAACATAGTAAAATATCATTTCAATTTTATTTTTTCATGTAAAACGTTTCGGTGAGTGAACGAAAAATAATAACGAGTAAATCCCTGTTGTATCACACCCCAAATACTTGTTTCAATATACTTACATCAGGACAGGAAAAATATAATTGTAATATTATTTTGTTTATTTATGTAAAAAGGTTCGGTAAGTGAACCAAGAACAATTACATTAAGCCCCTGTTATGAGACAATCAGCAATTTCTTTAATACACTTCCTACAAGCCAGGAAAAGTACATAACATTACTTGAAGTTATAATATATGGATTTATCATTATGTTCCAACTTTTATTCATTGCATGTTAAGTTACTATTTATACTTGCTCAGTATTTGTTTCACCACAGATAATCTTTTTATTTCTTTATTATAGAATTTATTTTTATTCATTCGCATATTTTAAACTTTTGTTTGCTTTTGTATATTTGTAAAGGTTCTTGTGGACGAGCTATTAATTTTGTATTTGCTTGATCCCCTTTGTTGAAATAAATTCACTTAAATTATAATATTTAATACTTTCTACTTTTTGCAGTAGTTAAATTGTTTCTATAGCTCTGTGGGTAAGCTATTGTTTTGTTTGATCCCCCTGTTGAGAGTAAATTATAGGAAAAGTGGAGAACATTCGTGGAACCCACACACTTAGCATTATAACAGGTTTAGTATTTTTGTAACACACTAACAGGTTTAAAAAATATAACAACACAAAAATTTCACTATGACTTATTTAATTACTTACATTTTTTTCCTTTCATCCAATACACATACTATTTACACACACACATATATAATTATGAAACTGTATCATCCTGTTGTGAAAAAAAAACACCAAAAATATATACACTCTTATTTCAATATTTTAAATATTTACTCCTAATCACTATAACCCATATCTAATTACATTTAATCCTATTTCATACAAAAATATGTACAAATAATAATATATGCATTCTTCTTTCAATATTTACACTTGAGAGCTATGATTGGCGAATATTCCCATTTATTTCATACAAAAAATATATACACTCATGAGAGATGGAGAATTTTCGACATACACCAATGCGATACAGATGTCTGTCATGGTAAAAACAGTACTGAGCACCAAAATATACTTAAAAAAAGATCAGCAACCTATGGACGAGAAAATTAATACATGTATTAACCAATGGAAAATTCCAAGAGGGAATAGAGTCAAAAAAACAGAACAGCGACTAATTATGAAAAATATATGTATACATACATGACCAACAGATAACACATAGAATGTATTGCTGTTTTGTTTTTTGACTTTATTCCCTCTTGAAATTTTCTAGTGTTGTGTGTATATATATATATATATATATATATATATATATATATATATATATATATATATATATATATATATATATATATATATTTCAAGAGGGAATATATATATATATATATATACAACACTAGAAAATTTCAAGAGGGAATAAAGTCAAAAAACAAAACAGCAATACATTCTATGTGTTATCTGTTGGTCATGTATGTATACATATATTTTTCATTATATATATATATATATATTCTCATCCATGGGATTCTTGTCTTTTTTAAGTATTTTTTTCGTGCTCAGTCCTGTTTTTCCATGACAGACATCTGCAATGGAAAATGTCCAAAAATCTCCATCTTGTCATTCACCCTTCATTGTACTATTCACTCAGAGATCACATATACACTATTCTAGTTCACATCCGGGGAAATGCGCTCAGATATTTGTGTCATATTTTGACGCATTCGGTGTTTCACTTTTTTTTTTTTGGAAGGACCCTTCGTTTACATAAGTTACGCCTTCCCAGATTAAGCAGGCTGGAATAGTTTAACTTCTCTTGCTGTTGATTCAGTTTAATTGCCTTTGTTGAAGGTTTGTATATGTTGTGGAGTAGCAGTTATATTGAAGCAGCTGTGCAGTGGAGGCACCAGAGAAAAGTGCTCGGACGGAATCAGGTCCTCGGTTCAAAGTGGACAGGTGATTCTGGTAGATTGGTGTTGCAACAGTTATGGTTAGCAGTTAACACACAAATTTTTCGGTAGAGTGGTATTACATCTGCACCTTCGCAGCAGTTATGGTTAGCAGTTGACAAGCAAATTCTGGTAGTGATGTTTCACCAGTTATGCTTTGCAGTTGTGATGGTTGTTGCAGTAGATCTTGGTAGAGTGATGCGGCCTCACAGCAGTTGATTAGGGCGAGGCTCTGGCATACTGATGTTGTTGCATTAGTTGTTGCAGTCGTTGTTGTTAACTGATAGTGATGATAGTCTGTTGGCATGCTGATGTTGTTGCAACTGGTTGGCGAGTAAGGGAGAGAAAAATTTATTTTGTGATGTGGTAGTGCCCCCTAGGCAAGGTCGACATGCCATCTTGCTCAATGAATCGTTTGTCTACCGATCTTAATAATGCCACTTTTGTCACACGTTTGGTGAACACATCGTCGGCATGGGACCAGAATTGAAACTGGGTCTCCAGTTATCTAAAAATTTTATCGAGGCATTCCAGATAATCTTGGTAAAGGAGCGATTGCAACACGTTATGATTTACACCCTTTGCTTTGTTTATGCACTGACCATTCTAAACAGTGTATGCATAAAGTTTGGGGTGCAGGTCTACAAAATGTGTGATGATTCGGCCGATGCATGTATCCTTCATCAAACCTTTGTGGATTATCGATGCAAGTTTGATGTGTCAAACCACATACCTAAGTCTAGGGTAATTGCCTTAACGACATATTCACAAGCAATTTCATAAATCAGGGAATCGGTATCTGAATACAGGAGGTCAAAGCATGCTGAGGAATTTTTTTTCATGTAATTATAATAAAAACAATGCAAGAAAAATTTGGAAAGATCCAAAATGGCAACACCAGTGTATAAAGGAATGTCAAGACACAAATAGCTACTTGATGTCTCAATAAGGACTAAATTCTCATCAGAAAATTGGTCTTGTCTTGAAAATAGGACACCCAATTAGTTCTGCTGCCCCATCAATAGTGCCATACCGCGAAATGACTGTGACTTCTCTTTCCCATCAGACATTCTGCAAGGTTTTTCCATATAAAAAATTATTCATTAGCTTGAAAAACAATTTCTCAAAGTCATTCACAGCCTGGAGGTATTTTTCAATATTCAATTTGATGTATGGAGCCATCCACGCATCCTGCTCAAAGTGCAGAATGCGATGAACATAATTGAGTTTGGTTTCATACTTCAAGTAATGCCACAGTGTTTCCTCATGAATACAAAATTTGTTCCACGCCATAAGTGTCAAAAGTAATTTCTCATGTGTGCCTTTCGGAGGCAAGAGGCAAATCAACTACGGCATCATGAATTTCATTCGGGAAATACAAATCGACTTCCACAAAAAAGCAAGTGTCCCCATCATTCTCTGTGTTATTGAAATCACATGATGACAGCACATCTTGCTTAGCCTACTCGAAATTACCGATGGGAAGATTGCACCTCATATGTGACTGTATAAGCTGTTTATGTCGAAGAAACATATGTATTTGTCTGCCACACTAGGGTCATACTTATCATCCATGTAAATTTTGTTGGCTTCTGTGCTCCTTTTGGAAACGTGGGTAATACTGCCTCTACCCTATGTTCTACAAAAAGTTACATGTCTGGATCACTCAATGGCTCTAGCTGCGCACCTGTCTTTGTAAATAAAGCGTCTCACAAGATGGACAGAGCTGTGACGTACATGGCATGGTTAAAACTGTAACTTGCCAATTATACAGTCCTGAAATTTCTCAAAAATATCTGGCAAGAAACATTTGATCTTGCTGCATCCTAAACCAAGGGCATGGCAAGGGAGGATTGCATAAGACTTAGCAAAACCAATCAGGACACTAAAATGACAGAAGCCATTCAAAAAACCATTTTTATGTACAGTGTAAGTATTAGTTGATTGTTTGAAATGATTTGTAATAGAAACAAAGAAGTGTGGTCATTTTGATAGATCAATGTTTTCTTTTCACAAATAAAAACTTCATAAATCAAGGAGTTTTGCATTACTCCTCCTTGATACCAAAGCTGAGATCATAATTAACGAATATTGGCAAGTGTTTACAAAAGTTTACATATGATTACCAAGAGTTTACAAGTGTTTGAAAATGTTTACAAGTGGCTACAAAAGTTTACCCATGGTTTCTAGTGGTTACTACCACTTAACGTCTTGGTGACGATATAGCAACTAAACTCTGGTTACAAAAGGTAACAGTATGGGATATTTGGCTAAAAGGCCAACATTTCGCCAAATTTAGAACACTGAATTATTTTCCAGCCATCATGGCCCCTGCCTAACGTCAAAGTGATGTAATTCACCGGTTCCTCTATGAGCCTACATTGGTGATTCAATAAGAATGCTACTTATATCATGGTAGAAGCTTGCCCCCTCGATGTCGCTGAACTGACCCCGAGATCAGCACGTAACGACATTACATACACCGCTCTGCCCTCTTGTGGTATCAATCTAATTAATTTTCCCCTCATAAGCGCTTTTCTAATAAATTGTTGGGGCTTTCAATTACTCCTGGAAGAGTTCAAACAAATCACAGTCAATTTGCAGGAGACATTACCATTTATGGTGACCGATGCAGCGGACAGCAATTTCCTTTAGGGAGTATGACACAATTAAATTTAAATCACCCAATAAGAAAACAATATGTCCTCAACTTCCTTCCTCTTGACCAAGATGCCGGAAATAGCGTAATGAAAAGTCAAGTTTTTTGGAGGCGTACATACCATCCCCAAGCTGGTCACCAAGCTTGCCATCGTCTATGCTGTGCTCGTTCGACGAATCACTGAAACATCAGTCCGCTGCACACTTCTTTGTCAGACCTCGTTTTTGCTGCTTGTGAAAAATAGGCACAGGTATTAACAGTTATTTTCCTGGTGCCACAGATGTTTAAGTCTTTTGTAGTGACATAAAGCTGGCAAGAACACCACAGTTTAATTTTATTAGTGTTACAAGCTACATTGGAGAGTTTTTTAACCTCAAAACAACGTGTGAGAAATGTTAACGCATAACAGGCCATATGCTGTACAATTCAACAGGTTACCAGCCAGACACAGTAAGTACTTTTCGAGAACATGTGCGACATGGTCACATCCCACTAGTTTTAAGAATGTTTTTACTTTGTTTTGCAAGTTGAAAAATTATTCAGACATGTGGTGTTGAGTCACCCATCAGAAACACATGTCCACACATAAATAATGAACAGTGTAATGCAGTGATGTTATACAGTTGAATGCATTTCACGTGTATTAATCATGAGCATAGTGTTCGTCGCTAATGCCTTCGACTTTCATTACATTATGAAATGCGTCTTTTGGTGTGAATTACGTACACATCAGACTTTCTAACGACTTTACAAAGTCAAAAGCAAATACCCCCTTTCTTTGAGACAATTCAAATTGGCTGTCTTCTAGAAACAGTAAGCAGGCGAATCTCAACTGTGCAGGAGTCACATTACCTCTCAAAGTCTCCAGCGATGCACTCATGAACAGAAAAGAATCAATGAAGCGCAACAGCATGACTTGCCTACCTCCTTGCAATTCGTCCCATTGGGAATATGCTTGGTAATGGATTTATATTTTTCTAAAATCAATCCAAGAACCGAAATATTACCCACATTTTCGATTGCCATGGTTCGATTGGGTTGTGTTATGTGCCTTGGAGCCAGGAGCTTTATAAGAAAGTGGGCATTATAATTCTGCAGATTATGAAATATACACACAAGTTGTTTTTTTGGCAGTCTAAAGTTCAAATTATATTGATTATGTGCTCTGTCTCTGATTTCACCCATCAAATGTTTATGGCCAACCATAAAAGTTTTGCTGAGCAGTTTCTTACAAATATGGCAAATTATTTGTACCACTAATGTAGCTTTGTTTTTCAGCTTATGTCATTCATTTCATCGGAACAGTCATGCTGTATATTCCTGCAACATACTTTGTTAGTTCAACTAATTTGTCCCTCAATTGGTACTTACAATCCTCACCCACGAACTTATACTAAAGAGAAAAATTGGGGTTGTATGAACACATGAGCAGACGTCTGCAAACATAAGGCACGTGCTTGATGATGGCGGTTGTGCTACTTGTGTCATTTACTTGTGTCATTATTAGGTAAACCAGTGGACATGGGTCTCAGATATCCCTCAGTGTCGCAGTACCTGGTAAAACCCTATCTTGCTCTTTGGTATAATCAGTGAATTCCATGTACTTTTTGTCTCCAGTGGGGAAAGTACACTGAAGAGCTATGTGTTGCATACGTGTTGCTAACAGAGAATTGTGTGGTTTGTGAGTTTCCCCTTACTTACAAAGTATTGTAGACATTGCTCGTAAACAAACTTTTTGTTTTTCATACTATTCAACTGATCGTGAACCATTCAGGACAAATTCTTGATCATGGTAAAATCCAAATGAACGGTATTACCATTGAGACGAATAGCCAACACATTTACATCATGTGCATAACAAATAGAAGTTATATGCATTGGTACAACTAATCCTTAATGGCATTATCAAAAGTTTCATCAATAATATTTTTATCTTTGTCTATTATACAGTAAACATTGATGGAAATAGAATTGAGCTTCTAGAAATGTTTTATGTCCTGCAATGCCACAAGACTCGAAAGACCTTCAGTATTCAAAAGTTCACAAGATTTTGGATATGAATAGATACTGTTAACATGGTCTGTGGCAGGAAACAATTCAGCTACAATTGCACATAGAAAAACTCATTTTATGAACACTGAACATTAATACAGGCTTTGCTATTGGCAAAGAACATCTGAAATGTATTGTTTGGCACCAACACTAAATGGTCTGTATTGTGTGATATGGACATCCATAAACAATACAAGCTGCATTTCCCAACCACTACCCCTTCCATTGAACTTGCCAAGTTTGGTTGTGAGCTGAGGGAAAGTATTCTCTTCATGCATTTCGCCAACATCGGACGAATGCAGGGATGGGAATGAATTTAGAGCCAAAGTAGAATGTCTCCATAGCGCCTTTCTCGGCTGCTATATTCTTTATAAAACTAACCACTAGGAAGCTGTGCATTTTGAAGGGACACGTTGCCTCAGCAAAATTTTGAATAGGAGCCCTGCACCTCAGAAAAATTAAAACAAATCTGCATCACCATTGGCCCTATCGTTGGAAATATGCGCATCTACTAAATGGCCACCGAACACAGTGTTTAAAAAGACATGAGCAAAATCAGGTGACAAACTGTCATTTAACGAGGACAAGTCGGAAGTTGAATCAGTTTGCATACTGTTTGTGTCAGTAGTAGTAGTAATTTCTGTATCCAACCCAGAATAAGTCTGTGTCAGATGACTCAGACTCAAGACTACTACTACTTTCTGCCCCATTAATAATGTGCCAATGCTTGGGAGGACTCATACCGAAACTAACATTTCCCTCCACTACTCACCTACACCAACTGGGTTTGGACAGGGTCTTTAACAAAAAAAACATTATAGGCATATATAACAATTAGAATAAATTATTAGTCACAGTAAATAAATTAAGAATTATTAGTAACATAAAACAAATGTAACTGGCCATGAAGTGACCTAGCCAACATACAAAATAGCGAAAAAACGAAATAACATAGAATTAAAGTTATAAAAAAATTAAATTTAGTAAAATATTTAAAGTTTGGCAAATACACTTTAGAAATAAAAAAGGGCAACACAAAATAGTATGGAAATAACGACTTGCACAAAAAATGCATTTGCATGAGGGTGTGTGTCCACGATGGCATTCCAGGTGGGCGCACAAGAAGTGTGCAAGGGTAGATAGCAGCATTCGGCTGCCCTCAATCGCCTCTGCCCAGAGCTTGCTGCGTTCGTTCGGGGACTGCCTGGATACCCCCATATTTCTCGTTTCCAACTAGCTAGGCCACTGTGTTTTAACATTTACCAAAAGTGAAACCTTTTAAAAATACAACCCCCCACATCTGGAATTAAAATAAATATGTTATAATGTGTTAAAAAAGCCCCTAGAAAATTACTTATTGTGACTTAAAAGGGCATGTGATAGATTATTAAATGTATTACGAATATGTTACATTTTCTCATTGTTTCAAAACAAATTGTATTAAAATGCATCATGTAAACTACATCTTACATTACTATTTTTAAATTTATTACAAAATACACATGTTCAATGTTTAGGAATGCAAATGCTACTACCCTAACGTTACACAAGACAATTCATAATGTATCTGCTTGTATGAAAGAAAAACAATGTTAAAATGTTACATTTTTTTTCACTCAAGATGGAAATATCCTGTGTTAGATTTATGATTGCATTACACATAATAAGGACTGTAGCATTCACGATTTCAAAGTTAAATTCGTGGGTTGTAAAACAAATGTAATGATTCATTGGTTTCAAGAAATAAATTATTTCGGAGCAGTTCCTGAGAAGTAATACACTTAGGCTCGTGTTTAAGAAATAGGAAGTGAACAGTGTATTTTTTATAAATATTTGAGCTTTAAAGAAACCTTGTTTTCTATAGTGATTGATTAAAGCTTTTTACATGTGAATTTCATATTAACAGTGATATATTGCATGCATTTTCAAATGTACGCAGTAATACATGGTGGCCGGAGGTTGCCTTTGACCAAACCGGGTTCAATTCTTGGTCAGGTTACATGTGGGAAGGGATTTCCAGCTCCATACTTAATCACTCTCCAGATGCCCAACTCTCTTCATTTAGTAAATAAACGACCTTTTAAAAATATCTAGGTGTTGGTATGACACATTTTAGTTTTTTCGATGAAGTTATGCTGCATTACATGCTATTTCCACTCCCTGATAAACTATATGTTTCAACCCTAACTACTATATATTTTGTGAACATAACAATAAAACAGCCAGTATTTGTGAGAAGTTGGCAGTCTTTCATTAGCCTTGTAGTTGGTTTGCATTAGATAAGCTATGATGGCAGACGTACTTATTTTCGACAAGTGTTAAAATTTACTGAAACAGAATATAGTAATGTTTAAATAACTCTGTCACACTTTTAAATAAAAACTAAATCTAGTAACATTATCACACTTTTAATTATAGCTTCATACTGTTAAAAATGAAGTTTCACATGGGGTCCATGCAAATGGCTTTGATAATTTAAGACAAGGAATTTAGTTTTCAGATCATTTGTTTTACATGTAGACACTCACAGACAAGTAGATATACATTGACATAACACTTTGAGATACAAAAAGCATTCTGATAGTACACTCACATACAAGTAGAACACACAGTCACAAAAGCTTCTAGACTGTATTACACATCACAAATTAAACATTGGGAGTATATGACACTTCAAAGAAGTTCCAGAGTGTATCACAATTCCAACAGTTTACATACATACATTTAGACATTTTAGATGCACATTAAGACTATTTCCACAAAAATACAGAGTGCAAAATTGCAGGGTGTTTGCCAAATACATTTTCTTAAAATTGTTTCTACATCCTGTCCTTGAGAAGTACATTTTAGATATGAACATTTCTTACACCCTGGTTTAAGCTTTTCACTATCAGTTTGAATACAAACATCCCTTGTAGTACATTCAGGCGAATGTAGTATAACAATTTCAAGTGAAAATTTCTTCAAATAGAATGTGTAGACATCGTCTATAGAGGCAGATAGGGAAGTTGGATGAATCGTACAAAATGCCAGACACTTACTCATATCGGAACATTGAATCAACTCATGCGATTTTTCATCCCCCTTGGGAAATGTTTAACTCGGAAATGGAAGACTGAGTCGCAGAACTAAGTAAATTCCCTTACAAGGCAATTAGACCAAAATGAGTATGGTCCATTAGACTTCCCTGGCTTGACACTGATATACGGATTTGCGGGGTAGAAGAAAGACATCAGTTCAGAAAGAGTTCAGTATGATCTGGATTGTAAACAGCATGTTTCAAACTTTCCATTTCATTGCAATAAGTTGTAACAATGCATTCACCCTCAGTTTTAAAGTAATATTTTTTTCTCAGTCATATATGGCCTTCATTGTTTTACAACTGTCACAGTCAGTTATACTAGATTTATAGGCATATTACATTTTATCATGAAACTATGTTAATATGCACAACAAACATTAGACTCACATATTTCCTTATATGTTTGCTGTGAAAATGGTAACTCATACCTAACAGAATACATCATGTGTTAAATAAAAGTGTACTTGGTATCCAGCTGGAACTTCATTCTGAATTAGCCACTTCAAACGAATTACTGTTTTACATTGACGGAAATGCCAAACTTCCTTGTTCAATAATAAAGTTGTAAAAGTCACTGTCTCAAGCTTCTTTCCAGTGAATGGTGATTCTACAGTCTTGAAGAGTGAATTGGTAGTTAATTACTTCATTTACCGACTCTTTTTTTATCCTTTATTTATAACTGCTTAAAATAATGTCCTGGAGCACGCAGGCCAAGTCACTATCGGGATGTAGATACCTCACAGCACAATCATTACATGCTATAACTTCACCGAATCTGATGCGAAGGCTAGAATGGAAGGTGTAGCACCAATGTTAAATATTGTTGCAACCTTGAACTTGTAGAGCTCCTTCATAATGTGTAAAGATGACTTTTCTATAACCTACTTGCAGGATCTCATAGGTGTCGGTAGGATTGAACACACTCACCATGACTGAAGCTCTGTCATATCCCACTTCCTTTATATATGCTGGCCGCCATCTTGAATTATATTAATAAGCACTTGCTTTGGAACACTTTGCTGTCTCACATTCCACAGAGTGAGACTAAAAGATGATTTTTATTTTAAATGTGAGTGACATGTTCCTTATTGTCACATTTTTTACTCCAAACTACAGGAATAGGGCAACAGTTCTTTTGCATTATGTATTTAATTTGCTTATATGAAATACATTTCTTTATTTGTTCACCTTGAGCCTCACATGCTAGTCCATTCACACTGCAGGGCAATACGGTATCAAGATGCAAATTATACAAAACACAATATGTTCGTTCGTTATAATCTCCGACTTCTTCATAGGTGTATTCCATGCTTGAAAATGAGAAACTCAATGCTCTTCCCTGTTGCGCATTTAAATCTGCAATGGAGTTGTTTCCTCTACTCAAAACCATTTCTTCCTGTATCCTGGCACTACACTCGATTTCTCGACTGTTGAGTTGAATCTCTCCGCCACAATTAAAGCTCCGTCATTTTCCTGGTGCCTTTATATATACCCTGGTGTACAAATTGGATTAACAAACACATGACTTGCTAATGGAGACCTCGCAGTGCCACACTCCACAGAGAGACAAGCCATCGATTTTCACCATATATTTAGTGACATGCACTTTATTATCATATATGTCTGCCCACATTTTAGGATTGACGTAATATTATCTCCTTCATTTACATTTGATTTGCCTGAATGATGGACACTTTATAATCTATTTGCTCTCAGCATCCCAGTCTAGTTACTTAATATTGTGCAGTAGTCAGCGTCTGGTCGCATTAGGTAGACCTCACAATTGCTTCCAGAGCAGGGTTCAACCTCTTCATAGGTGTATTCGGGGCTTGATAATGAGAAGTTCCAGTGCTCTTGTCTGTTGCACATATGTATTTGTACTGGAGTACTAATGTCTACTCGGAACCACACTTTCCTGTAGCCACAAATTTCAGTTGGGTAATTAATTGATGAGTGGAATCTCTTCATTGCGATGTCAACTGTAAACTGAATGAAAGGTGCGAGGTGTTCCTGTATTTATACTTCAGGTTCCCTTTCCCTCCTTACCACAGGCAATTCCAACAATTGAAGTATTAGTCTTACATTGTCAATTGGAGACTCAGGCAGACTAACCTCCCCTTCCCCCTGTCAGTCGCAATCGACCATTTGAACATTAGTTTAGAATTTTCTCCTGCAGAGAAGAAGGATGAATTGTAGCGATTTATTTTGCACAGCTTTTTGAATGAAGGACACTTGTGTTCATTTTGCATAATATATTATTCGTCCGTCCCACACGCTTCCTAAGATTCTTTTTTGATCAAGTCCACACACATATACTTCCTCATTATTTAGGTAGTTCTTGCTGAAACCTCCTATATTCTTATACTCTATACACCCACTCTCCCATACTAGTCCATGGTGATTCTTTGTAACCCAAGTGTTGGCATCCTTATACTTTGGACTTAAGTATTTCTATTCGAAGGGTGGTTTGAAACAAAAGATGGTCGTGTGGTCTCGAATACCAGTAATAGCCATTTCTTTTATGATGAATGTATTTAGAGATTGTAACCTTGAATATTGCAGATCATGTTTACTCGAAGACTGTACATCATTCATTGATTCACATTAGTACTTTAACTAATTTATCTCGGACATTAACAACACTAATCTGTCGTGATTAATAAAAGTGTCTGGTGGAATGTTTGAAAGTAGCACTGACTTCCAAACTTCTACGATGTGATGGAACTGGTATGTGATTTTCTAGAAGCAAGAGTATTATTGTATGTTTGATGTATAAGGAGAAACATTTTATGATGATTTTATCATAAATAATTTTAAGCTTGCATTATAAATATTATGATCTGTTTAATTATGCAGGGATGGTTTTAAAAAATTTGTTTTCTTCCCTCGTATATTAGAATATTCATTAAATATAATAAGTACACGTAGTTACTTGAATCTGTTTGTATTTATGTGTACTCTGAAAAAAAATATATTTAAATATAAAAATATCATAAATATCTGAAAAATTACATTAAAAAATGGTGTGTGTACCTAACATGTATTATGCATTTAAACCGGTAACTAAGACCATACCCTGTAAGTTAACATGACAGGTTAGTAACATTACCCCAAAGGGTTTCTTTAGATTCCCTAGCAGAAGCACTTAAATCCACTACATCTACCAAAGTACACCCCCCTTAATTTAGAATGCTTTAAAACAAACAGTAAAAAAATTTTTTTTTAAAATTAAAGAGAAGTTTTACATTGACATGCCTATTAAAATTTTCACATCATGTGATTAGAACCATTTTTATAGATAAAATCATCAAAGAACCATGAAATGTATTGAGTCAGGAAATACTACTGCTGTCGACACCAACCACAAAGGAAAAACATTGCTTTGGATATTTATGAAATATCTAATATGAAAACCATACTGATGGGTATAACAGAGATCATAGATATATTATTTTTAATATGCATGAAATCGGTGTTTAACCATAATGATTACATTCAAGTATGTGTTTGTTAATAATACCTTGCACCCTATGGTGAAAAAAAGCTCATGTTTAGACAAGGAACAGTTCTCAGTCCTTAACCAGAGTTAAAGTAATTATTGAAGTAGAAATGATGGTGGAAATAAAAGGTTAGTTCTCAAATTAATATTTAGTTGACAAAGTTATTAGAAGGGAAAATGATAGATAAGTGGAAAGGATTTACAAAAGCTCATGATACATGTGTGAGAAATCAAGATATTAAGAGACATTTCAAGACTATGATAGTAAAGTGTTACTGAATGTAATAATGAAAAGAACCGACTAGGATGTGTTTTCATTTAATAAAATCATAAATACTTTGTGATTATTTTATTTATATTTATATATACATTTTATACAACATGAATACAAACATAATATATAGTATAACATACAAGACATAATATTTACAACATTAATATAAAACACAGCCAAGCAAACACATGATTTTTTACAAGTCATTCTTTTTCACAAACAATGAATTTAAAACACTTATTTCATGAAAAACATAGCATAATTAAAAACAAATTTAGTAGAATCAAACATAACATGAGTTTAGATACATATATTCTCGCAATGCCTCGCTTTTTATACTTGTTGCAAAACTATTGTTTTGAACATCGATGTATATTATACTACTTTACTAATGTATTAAAATTTGGACATTTATAATATCTTCTAACATTTCCAAATTCTTCTTTAGTTAAAGACATTATAGTATTGTTTTGAGTTTTTCCCAAGACATACATGGGATACCCACAATAATTATGTGCCTACCAAGGACCACAAGGCAAGGACATTCAATTAAACATACACATCAGCATACCAGATATTTGTTTTTTCCATCATGCAATATTCACATGCCACCATAGTATTCATAAGCACTATGCACTTAACAACTGTGTTTGCAAAGTAGAAAAAATTCAATAATATAATGATATCAGGACTAGAATTAATAATATGTTCATTTTCAGGTACTTCATTCTATTACGTTTAACCAACATAGCCATTTAAAATACACAACATACTTTTAAATTTTTGGATACTATAAAATGAATTTAAATGTTGCAGTTTTTATATATATTCCTGGCCACTAAACCTTATCAAATATTACCGTACGTTACCGAATCGTGGCGAATCACACTAAAAAAAAGACTTTAGAAACTCTAGGCCATAATTTGCCTTATCACTTAATATCTTTGCATGGCTAGCCACAGTACATTGCAATTCATAGAGAAAAGTGTGAATACTAGACCAATGCATTCAAAATCAATCTCTAGACAACAATAGTAATATTACACAATGTGAATCACTCATAGTCTAGGCCACGGCCCACAATGCATGAGATTACAATTTCCCAACTTATAAAACATACAATATAAAAAGAAGTGCTTCAGCGCATAAAAATCTCATTCAACTTTGTGTATAATACTTTCTGCATCTCCAGCACTGAAATACCATTTAATAAATAATAATTTAAATGTGTATGAGTATATTTTGAAAGGTACGCACACATGCGTAAAATGGCTTTCCACTAAACTTAGGTATTTAAACCACCCCGTAAAAAACCAACATTCCAAGGCTCACATTACCATACGCTTCATATTCACAGTGACAAACTATGCATAATTTGAATCAATAGTTTGTGACATGTCACTAGGTGTCTTATCACCTAACAAACATATTATTCAGCAATCAATTTACAGGGGATTATAGTTCCAATGACATTTAGAAATTTTTAGAAATCTTACACGAGTGCTAAGACATTCCTGAACGCACATGGTGTTGATTAATTTTCAACACTGCGGGGAACGAAGACAACACAGCGGCGTCATATGTACCAAGCAAACTGCATAGTGGCAGCACCAGAAAAGTATACTGTCGGATTCAAAGTTAAACTGGAACCTGTGGTGTCCGGCTGGCGAAATTTATTTACTGAACTCTCAATCGTGACTTTAATATCTAGTACATGCACACTACACACAACTTCAATAAAGCACGTTGAAAATATCAGGTTTGTGGAGCTGGGCGACATCTAGAACCCTTTCACAGCCAGCTGTGACCAAAACTGGAATTTCACCAGAAATGATTGCAACACAAAGCAACAGTATTAATTATGTTAAAGCTGAGAAATAGCAAAGCCCAACTCTTAAAACACACCAGCTGCAGACTAAAAACGTGGCCACGAACAATGTAACCAAAATGCAGAGCACTTCCACTGACATTTTAATGAATGCCCACAAAATTGACAACTCCTTCAAGCTTGATGCAAATACCCACTGATCACATTTATCATGCTTAAACCACACAAAGCACATCCTGAACGCGGGTGTTAATTGAACAGGCATCAACATGCCAAAAACCGGGACTCACCAAAAAATGTAACCCAGTGGAGGGCTCGAAAACTCACAATCCACCCTGGTGGCGGATTAATCACTGCATAAGGCCGTCAACTGCAACTGACATCCAGCGCCGTCTTTCTCCAGGTTGAATATCAAGCGTAGACTGGCTGATGGAGGCACCATGATAGAAGTATCCTAAATGGTCTGCTAATTTTCTTCCTCATTGTTGCTATTCTCAATCGGTAATGAAGTACACTGAAGTAAACCCATCTATCGGAGTCGGAAGGCGTAAGAAAGAAGAGAGGGGAAATGCACGGGTTTAAGTAGACAACCGAAGGTGGAGAAAGGGAGGGAGTCGGGAGTAGGGAGCAGAGGAATAACTCGGGAAGAAGAAGATGGCCAATGAGCGCGCATATAGCCAAAGGGTGTATAATATGTGTCCGGAGACGAGTGCTAATATCATGGGCGACTGGCGCCAATGTTGCAAATTACACCATTGAAATATTGGATTCCTTCTTCATATGTTATGGAGCCAGAATCCCATTTCAAGTCATGGACTTCATATGGCTGATGGTGGTACATACTTATCACTTCTGGAGTCTAGTCGGACCACAGGTGAGGTGGTTTGAATGTTAAGACTTTGGTGGTATCGTCATCGTCAGAAATAGATATTGCTACTTATGTTATGATAAAAGACTGGTTGGAATGGTTTTCAAAACCTTGCACATAAAATAACATGGTTAATGTTTTACTTAGAATGGAGTCATAACCTTTTTAACGCACTAATTTATGCACACAAGAATAATACTTACATTTTTTCTCTGAGGGAATCTTTAACATATTTACACCTACTTCTTGTTATTTACAACATCTCATTGAGGGAATCTTTGACACTTTTAATATTCGCATGCACTTCTTGTTATTTACAAAAATACTGTTGAATCTTCTGAGTCTATTTCATCAATGCCTGAGCCTGTCACAATGCTAGCACCAGCATTGTTAACTTGTTGTGTGATCAGTTGCATTCTTTGCATTACACAATCCCTCTTCACATGTTCTTGATTACCGTCATTGGCGATGATGGCATTCCATATGGACAAACTTCACATGGTA
Source organism: Dryococelus australis (assembly GCA_029891345.1). NCBI lineage: Eukaryota > Metazoa > Arthropoda > Insecta > Phasmatodea > Phasmatidae > Dryococelus > Dryococelus australis. The sequence goes on from CM056999.1 coordinate 24,358,790, forward strand.
AATATGGCACTATATCTTCGTCAGCCCTTAAATGCTCCAGAATAAATACATACACATATAAAATTTCACGTGGAGCATACATAATAATAAATTATTTTGGTGGGAGGGCCAGCTGGTCTTTGATATCAAGACTTAACAGCATTTTCGATCTTCCGAATGCCAAGATTGCATTATATATGCGAGTACTCTCTTCATCACAATTGTCGCAGCAGCGACCATTATGCATTTTGCCTTGAAGCTCTTGCTGCTGCTCTTGTCTCAGAATAACACTCGGGTTCGCTACTGTTGATATTGGACTTGGAAGGTGTTTCTTGGTGTCTTGTAATGTGCTGGTTCCGCTGCTTATGATCTGGAAATCGGTGATGGTGAAGCACACAGACACCTTCAAACTATAGTAAATTATTGTGAAGCAATGGAAAAATATATTAATTATTTTCGCTGATGGTGAAGCTCTACGAAGTGACCCCGACGAATGCTAGACTTAGACTGAAATATATTTCATTATTCCCTCCTTATAATGAAATCCAATCCAAAATGGTGGATGCACCCCTTAAATTTAGCCTATTTCGGCCCCTTTGCAAACATCCACTTGAATTTTCCCTCTATTAGCCAGATCGAAAACCCTCCAGAGTTGTGTGAAAGTCTATATATTAAAATGAAAAATTTACTTTTACTTTACTTAACTAGATGGAATACATATTTTCAAATAATACTACGTAAAAACCAAGAGTCTTTGCTTACATGCGTTAAGGAATAATATGAACACTTTACTGAAAATTCACTCTTTTCATTTAATATTTTTAAATAACAAGTGTTGTGATTTTTGGTGGTTGGGATAGCTGAGTGTCTGTTCTTGGTACAATTAACGAAAAATTATAATATAAGTTTATTCTGTTGTCGGGAGTGATGGCGAATGGATGTTCAATTAGCTTTTGTAATTAGGGTTTATGTACTTGTTCACTTGTGTAATTATTCAATTGCACAATAATCTCTCAATGCATATGGATTGCAACGAATGTCTTGGTACGTTTTGATTGCAATTGCTTAATTAATATATCAGTACTTGTTGGTTGTTAAATTGGTAATTCGTCTCTCAGTGCTTATTTATTAAAAAACTAATTAGTAATTTTTCTCTGATTGTGTGTACTTATTGACTGCAATTCCTTAAGTGTTAATTCCCAGTTACTCATTGCTGGATTTGTAATGGTCAAAAATCAATATTTTTCAAACACTAGATTTGTAATGGCAATTCTCTAATTGCAAAATTCCGACCTCAGTTGCTCATCGACCTCAGAACAGGCAAGCACTCGCAGCTCCTAACACCATCCCCCTTCCCTCACACACCATCACAGCTCAGTATTCCTCCAGACTCCGACCAGACAGGCCCTCTGTTGCTCCCGACACTTTCACCCTTCCCATCACCCACCATCACAGCTCATCATGTTTCAGTCACTGAAGAAGCAACATATAATCTTCCCAAATAACCCCTGTGCCTTTCGTTATCTAAGAAACAACCGACCGATCACAGCAGACCCCATAGGTGCAAGCAGGGGTAAGCTCCCAGCCAACATATGCTGCTGCTCCCACCCCTCAATGCTCAGTCCCTTGCCAGACACCAAAGAAGTAAAATCTACCCTTTCAACACTTAACCCTTTCGCCACCGAACCTAACCTCACTTTTCATCTAAGCCTTTCAATAAACTTAACTCTTTTAATAAATTTTACCATTTTAACCCTTGTTATACCCTTTATCTTCTTTTAACCCTTTTTACACTTTTTGGCCCTTTTTAACACTTTCACCAGATGTAATCAACCCTTTGAATACTTAACCCTTTGAGCACCAAATGGCACTTAGGCCAGTCTTGCACTTTGCATCCAGAACCTGCACAATCTCATTACTCACAGTGGAGACGAAATTCAAAGAGAACATTTTTACACTTGTGGTTGTAATGCTTTTTACTTAAACGTCGACATTCAGAACCAAATTATTGATGCCTGTTAGGAACATATTTTACAGAATATAATAAACAATGTTAGTGCTTCAGAGTGCTTCAGGAATTTAGGAGACGATACCTCCGATGAAAAGAGGATTGAACAGTTATCAATTTGTGTGAAGAATGTTATTAATACATAATTAATACATAATACATAATACATAATACATAATAATTAATACATAATACATAATTAATACATAATACATAATCAAATACATAAAACATAATAAAATTATGTTATTAAAGAAAACCTTCTCAGAATTGTACCAGAACATGACTTCCGGGATCAGCTCTTGCCTCTACAATACTACAAACTCTCAAAAATGTTGTCATCAATTTAGATTATTTGTATGGCCAAGGATACGATGGTGCAGTAAGAATGAGTGAGCGATTACAGGGTTACCAATCAGTAATTCGTCAGCCATATACCACACAGTATATGCTCATTGTTCAAGCCGTTCTTTAAATTTAGCTTTGACTCAAGCTTGCAGTCTACCAGAAATTCGAAACTGCATAGGGACAGTTAAGGAAGTGGTGTCATTTTTTAGATGCTCACCCAGAAAAGATATTATAAAAAAAGATTATACAGCGAAGGGATCCTACTAGCAAGAGAACCAGACTGTTAAAACTATGTGAGATTTAGTGGGCATCAAGATTCTTTGTTTTTACAAGCTTTTATTTAACTTACCTTGTTTGTATGTACGGTAGTTGTCTGTTCAGCACTCACCGATACACTAACAAGCAGGTATGCAACCGCATGGCGCGCCTGCTCGGGTGCAAATATCGCCCCCGCCTGCAGGCTGCTAAGGACCGCCACTGGTTGTCTCCTACATAATAGTGTGGTGTAATCTGTGAGAAGCACTGTGTATATAAATAATGCAGTAGTTGTTGCTATAAAGTGAGGCTGCAGCATCCTTTGCTTTAGAGCAACCTGACTTAAGGCTCCCACCTGGTTGAAGGAATTTTGCATGTCTGAGGCCTAAAAGCATGGGAGTGCTAGGGGCGACCGAGACATGCACATCATCATTCTCATCGCCTCTACAGGCAAAGCACCGAACTGCTTGCAGTCTTGCCATCGATAACGCGCCTCTATGAGACTTTCAGCAGAGACCATTCCATTGTATGATGTAATAATATAAAAATAAATGTTTTACGCACCTCTTTATTCCTTTAATAATAAATTTGTACTGGAATGATCATATCTAAAAATTACTATGAAATACTCATTTGAGCAATTTTCACTATCACAAAACATGCTTTAAACATAAATGGAGGAACTAAAATATATACAGACATGTGCTGTTCCTTAAATGGTATTCGTAAGCAGACCTCACTCAGATAAGTTGGATGGTTTTTATTTAGTAAAGTGTTTTCTGCTGGAGCTCTGCACACCATTCGACGGCCTACCCAGGTGGCAACCTTAAGGTTCTCCCTTACCTGGCTTGAACTGCATTACAGTATGTTAGAAATTCGTGCTTTTCTGCGAAACTTACAAAACGTGCGTCAATTGTGTCTCACTTTTTAGTCTTACCTATGTTGTTTGCAAAATTGTTCGTTAGGTTGCAGACCGAAGTTTGGAAGGGGCCACCAGTGTTTTACTGCACATTTTCAGTCTTTTAAGTTTCACTGATTGTTTTATTATTAATATATAGGTAGACTATTTATACATTCACAGACTCGTCCATTATCGGGATCGCAAGCGATTCTGATGATGTACGAGTCTGTGAATGCGTAAATAGTATACCTATGTAGTAATAACAAAAAAAGCGGTGAGACAAAAAGTGAAAAATAAATAACCTGTAAAAATTTTTAAAACCGATCTTTTATTTATAAATATAGTAAAAAGAGAAAAATAATTACATTAGTAGTTAGAGAATTTGTTGAACTTGTAAGACATGGTTTAACAGCCGTAATAAACTTTACTACAAATGAATATGCTTGTGTCAATTTATATTTAGTATATAAAATCTTGGTGCGAATAGTTAAGAGCCTTACACACAATATGTGCTTACTACACTTATACAAATGAGGTATACATTCTATATTGAGAATAGATAAGAGCCTTACGCAAGATATGTGCTTACTACGGTAACACAAATGAGGTATACTTTATATATTGCGCCAATCTTGTTACAAACTTATTAATATGTAGTAAAGTTTATTACGGCTGTTCGACCACATCTTACTAGTTCTACAAATTATGTAGCTACTACTATCATAATTTTTCTCATTTTAGTGCATTTATAAACAAAAGTTTAGTTTTAAAATGTTTTTTAGAGTTAATTTATTGCTTAATGAACTTTATGATCACATATGCGAACTCCAAGAAATTTGTGGCTCAGAAACACAAAAGCATTCAACTTTCATTCTGCTTTGCATCAGAGTAATTTCATATTTTCACTTGAGGTATGTCAATTTGTCAAGATTTTTACAAACTAAGAAATGTAACCTCTCTTCATGAGTAAAGTTAGCAGAAGCACATAAGTCTCAAATCCAACATCTGCGCAACGAAGCCACCGATAAATTAAGTGTTATTTATTCTGTTGCGCAATAATTGAGCAAAAGATAATGTTTTTGAAATCACAACCCCGAGAAAATCTGGAAAACAAATTCAGCAGTCAAACTATGGGACAAATGATGGTGAAGGATTATATAGGCAGTCAATTTACATAGCTTTCCTTGACTTCTTTATTAATCAATTTGATCAGAGGTTCTTGTTTCACAAGAATGTATTGTGTTCATTATAATTTCTTCTCCCAAGGAAATGTGTTATGCATACAGAGAGTTACATAAACGTAGTGCAAAAATTCTACTGGAGCAGTATCCCCAAGACATACCTATGATTGTGGCTGTTGGTGAAGTCCAGATGTGACGACGAAAGTGGTTACAAGAAGACAACCAAATTTTGCAGTTTTATTTAAACACTGAATTTGTGTGATAGAACATTTTCCCAATTCACTCACAAAATGATAAATTTATCAGCTACTATACTATACCAGTGTCTATGGCTTCAAGGGAGATGTATTTTTCCACAAGGCGTAAACTTAAACTATATTTGCGCAACAATGAGTCAGAGAACCGCTTGAATGGATTGGCACTGATTCCAGTACTCTGAGATACAGAAGTTGATCTTGAACGTTTTTTGGACATTTTCTGAAGAACCATTCGACCTTTTCTGTTGAAGAATTAGTCAAGACTTTCAAAGGAAAGTAATTTGCGTATGACTATAGCAGATTTACCATTGTATTTGGAAATCAAGTCTTTCATTCCATAATATAGAATAATTATTGTTGTAAGATTTTTTTGTTAATTTTTCTCACCGTTAATTAATGACAGCGCTTTAAGCCAGTATTTTATGAACATGTAATTCAGTACAATTGTACACATAGCTCCTACCCGAAATAAATTCCTAGCTACGGCATTGGAAAATAGTTTCATATCAATATTCGCAAAGATATACTTGATATGAAACTACACTTGTGAAGGTAAGAATACTGTGCTGCCGCCATAAAAATGAAAATATTTAATTAAGTACATTTTCCTACTGAAAGATAAAGATAAACCTAGATGATTGATTATTGCAATTCACGCAATGCGCATATAGTAAAAATTATGTTTAAATGTGTAACTAAGTATTTTTTAAATCCCATGTAGAACCACGACTTCGAGTGGGTATCTTCGGTAAAGATTTGTTTTCGTTTTTTGAATTGCTGGTGCCTGGAACAATTTAGGCGAATGTGTGAATCTGGCCTCCTCAGTGCTCTATGAGGTCTTGCTGCTGGTTGCTGTGTGTGGGTGGTAGGGGCAGCCCGTATCAAAGCACATACAAATATTTGTCCCGTAAAGAATTTACAAATAATACTCAATCCAGCAGCTACGTAGCACTACCGCTCTACAGTATTTTAATTAATTATTATAAAATTACTTACAAACATTTATTAGTGTCCTCTTTTATCAAAAATAGTACCTATATTGGAAAATATCATTACTTTTAAAACTAAAATAGTGTTCCATGTTGCAAAATAACTTTTAAATATTATGTTGGTAGCACGACTTGACATGGTTTTGCATGGTTTCCTATGTTGGTGCTGTTGATGTTTTTATATTATGCTGCAGTTAATGAGTTAATTCTAAAAAAAATTTATTGGAATTTTTTTAGCAGCGTGTGAGAATTATTTTCAGTTCTGTATTGGAACTTTGATGTAGAAAGGTGTTATGAACATCAAAATATTTTCTTGTCCATCGTAAATACATTAATTTATTTATTCACCTGCAAAACTATGGTTACCTGCTCTTTGCAGGACAGTCGGTGGCTGTGTTCTATTTCAATACAATGTGCCATTGATCACTTAGCTGTTATCCCTTTCCGTTTCACGAGTCCTCGTTCCCTTCATGAGAAATAATAGTTAATTCGGACGCCTGTGTTCGTTTGCCATGCTACAGTAACTGCAGGAATGTTGACGACATTAGGCAGAGAAAATGTCACATGCGACGCATATAGTATCCGTGCATTTGTGCAGTGCAAATAAACAAGCATATTTCAGTTTACAAATAAAGACAACACACAAATATTTTCTAACTATATGGCTAGCCAAAATGTATTTCGACCAACACTCTGCACGTTGTTTATTATGTATGATTAGTATCTGTCTTGAAATACCAATGTGATGAAAAGTAATAACTGTCTACTGCCTATTCAGTTGACTAAGTATTTGAAGAGATAAGACCAGATACACATCGTAGCATAAAAATTGAACACGTTCATATTCAAAACTTAAGATTCTCAACTCCTGACAAAATAAAACTTCCACGTACTATTTCGATACAACAGTTCGCGTGGTGAAATTCAAAAAGAACCATGAAAGCACGTACTTTGGTTCGCACTCCCCAAAGTCTGCATCTATACCTATTCTGCATCTATACCTATTTTAACACACACTTACTGAAATGGCTGCACTAATTCGCTTCGTTATTTACGTTCGTTCACGTCATTTTATCATTACGGCCCGTAAAGGAAAGTGGCAGAAAATTAGCACCTGGCACCATACTTGGGTCCTATGATATAATAGCAATGATATACAATGTAATATTAAATTATTCAGTAGTGTGCTATATTTTGATGGCCCCTCACTGTGTTGACCTATATATATTTTATCATTACGGCCCGTAAAGGAAAGTGGCAGAATATTAGCACCTGGCACCATACACCAGAGATAACATTTATACTGTGACTAGGAGGAACATTATTTAATTAATTTACAGTATTTTCACAAAAAAAAAAAAAAAAAAAAGTGTATTTTATTTTGTGGATGGCGTACACTTTAAAACTTATTGAAAGAAAGAAAATTTAATTTTAGAAAATTGCCCAGTTAATAGTTTTGAAAAATTATTACCTTTAAAGTTTTGACAAATGTCCATAATCGTTTGAAAACATTCTATATAATAGTACACTTCACAACATTCATCATTCACAACATTTTCCATTCGTGTTTCTATTGCAAATTCCATTCACACAAGCCTTAATTTACTTAAATACTATTTTGTTGTTTCCTAGGTGGAAGTAATGGGTGTAGAAATGTAGTAGCAGACTTGGATGTAATGAAGAAAAAAGGGACTGACGGTTTATACCTACACGAGAATAGTGTGTTCCAACATTTTCAGATAAGAGGATTTTCGCAACCCAGATTTGCTTCCACAAGACCAAGAATGAAGTCACGTGAGTGTTGTAGCTGCTATTTCTAATCTTGTACACTGAAGCGCCTTGCGAAGTTTGATAGCCCTTAACCTGAAAGGTACAGGTTTGTTTTTATTGGAGCGACACCTTCGAAAAATAAAAGTAAACAATGTTTACAAATTCCACATTCGTCTATTAAACTGGCTGAAGTCTCTTGTTAAAGTGTGTGTTTAGTTCAGCAAGTTGAGCTAGGGATATAATTTATTGATTGCGTCAAAATAGTGTTTTCATATTTGTGTCTGTGATTGCTCGTACGAGGTTTACATACTATCCAAACATAATGCACCGAGCCAGAGTCCCAGCGTCAGCAGTGTAATAAGTACCCAAAACCATTATTCAAGGCGCGCCGACAATTTATTTTAGGTGGTAACACGAAGCGTAACGCATCAGCGAAACTGGGAGTTTCCCCATAAATGATTGTCATGTATAACCTATTTGCACTGAGAAATAATGTATGTGTGTTTTGCAATTTAACATACTTCTGTACTATTTGTAATATTACTGTAATACTGTCTCATAAAAACATGTTTAATTGCAAAAGGATTGAACTGAACATTAGGCGCCGTTGCTAAATTGACAATTTTACCAATACAATTTTGAAATACGATAGTGGGAAGGGCTATGAACATGAGGCAAATTGAGGGGTAAAAGTTTATAATGAAAATGTATATATATATATATTTTTTTACCCCACAATTTCCCTGATCTTTATAGCCCTCCAAACTATCGTATTTGTAGCTTGTGTTGGTAATATTCTCTATTTAGTTAATGCATGGTTAATTTTTTTTTTTTTTTTTTTTTTTTTTTTGCAATTTAATGTATTTTCATAAATAAATATTTCGTTATTTACATATTGTTCACCTATTTAACCCCACAATTTCCTTTGTCTTCATAGCCGTCCCCACTATCGTTTTTGGGATTTCTGTTGGTCAAATGTTGATTCCCCAAGTAAATTCGTGTTCTGTGTATTTAGTAGAATAGGATTATACCATTTTCTAAGGTTTTTTTTTAAAGCCTCCATTTTTTAAAATTGCTCAGTTTTCAGCATATTTATTTTGTTTATGTACATATCCGTATTGTTTACATACTTTTTCAGTGTATTTGCATACTTTGGAATGATATTGTTTACATTTGGGAAACTATGCATTTGAATATTAATTTGTATGTTATTTGGATTGTGTTTGCCCCAACTACCAAATATTTTCGATGATTTGTTAAAGAAACAACTGAATGAAAACTGTAATAGTTTCCTTTCTAGGTAGTCGCTTACCGTTTACACGCCCTATGGTCAACATATCATTACTGTTAATTGTGCAAATATTCTAATTTCTCTATATACTGAGGTCGGAAGTAATTTTAATTTGAATGAGTGGAGAGTTGTTGAGTACAGCTTTCGGAGGCGAGAACAATTATTCTCCAGCCAGTGCATTAAAATTCATTCTGTGTGCTAAACACCATGTACTGACACCGCACACCAGACACTTTAATTGTAGCAGTGGATATGTCATCAGGTTGTCTACAGTTGGCAAGTCAGTGTATATATTGCAGAGTGTGAACCAGCTGTCGAGTGATGGTTACCGTCAAAACCAATCAAAACCATTAGCAACATTCCCCCCTCCTCTCCATACTCGTATTTGTTTACACAACTGTGTACAAAACTTTCAGACTATAATATTTCACTCCTGAGAGTCATCGTTACATTTCAGTGATATTTACTATTTTTTTTTTTTACAAATAAATAAAGGATTTTTTTTTTAATTTCAATTCGTCTTATTTACACCCTGAGGTACTCAGTATTTTAACTTTGTGCATACACCTATAGCATTAACTTAAATGACGTATTTTTCAATCAATTATTTTGCCACATTCTGCAATGCAGATAAGTCACTTATAGTGATATGCACACATTTATTTTGGCCTGTTAGCTTATTTACACAGTTTTGTCTGCGTTTATCACATTATTGGAGAAAGTACTTGCAAATTGAATTACAATAACAAGTGCCATGAATTTGAACAGAAAGTACCTTAAATTCATTACCAAAATAAGTTGTTTTCAGTTCAGCTGCTTTTGAATTCTGCTACATGTTTTCCAGTCTTCTTGCCATGAAGCATATGAAAATCTGTGGTAAAATTCAGGTTAGTTATTAAAAGTGACTTGTTCATGATGATCTAATGTTATAAACATTTGGAATTAAGCTTTGTTTTTGAAAATGAATGACAAAATTAAATGAGCTTAATGCATACAAGACTTGGAAGATGAAGTAAATAACCTGAATGGCTTGAGTACATATGTTAGTATGTACTAACTAATATTTTGACCAATTGCATTTTCATCCTAGCGCCAGCTGTACTGCATAAATTTCATTGGCAAATAGTGGGAAATGATTGATTAAAATGTTTCACTGTTGTCATCTAGTTATGTTCTGAAATACTCTCCTTAGTACAGTAGACCTTATTTACAATTTGTATGGTATTTAAATTATTTATCTAATCTATAATCACTCAAATGTCACTTAAGTGGCATTATATCATAGGCGATGGTACATTTTCGTATTTGGTATAGGCGTACCACTGTGTTGTTGAAAGCTGTAAGCATTTTGCAGTCAATGTTACTGCTTCCTCCATGGATTATCTACACTAACCAAGATGTCTTAAGTAGGAAGTTGTGTTCTAATGCATATATGTACTATAGAACACACTATGTGTCGTAGTCAAAGTAATAATCAAACTCAATAGTTCTACGAAATTTAATTGGGATTCTCACCATAGGCACTGACATAGTTTTCTAGGAGGTAACGTGACCTGAATTAGTCAAGTAAAATAATGACGCATTTGATAGTTTACTATGAAACGATACTTACTAAAATCCTAAATTACCAAATCGCAACCAGTTCTGAACAAGTGACTTAATAGCATCCGAACTGAACACTACTACATGTTAAAATACTATTGTACTAAATGGTAACTTTGAACACAGTCTCACTATGTGCGGTATGTTTGGTCGTGTGTTTCTTTTTACATAAATACTTACAAATAAAACATTTTAATAGGAGTGAGGTGAGCAGTTTTACCATAATTTATAAACACCTGCTAAATGATGAAGTGATCAATTAGTGTCTATGAAACCAGCATTAGGAAATGAGCAGGAGGAGGAGGCAATACTCTTGCTCCTTCTGTGCTTGACTGTGTCTTTAGTACGGTTACAAACTTGACAGTACGCCCATTTCGATTAAAATTTCCCCCAATCCCGAGTTACTCTTTACTACAAAGATACTTTGTTTTGTTGATGAACAGGCACTAGATATTACCAAGCTACAGAATAGTCCTTTGTGCATAATTTTTGGTTACAGCCCCCAAAATTTCATAACTGGTTCAATCAGATTATGAAGACGTGACTGAGGTTTCAAATGTTTGTTACTTATGGTTGAAGGATCGCTGCCAGTGGGTTAACCATAGCTGTCTGTGTTTCACTTGAGGCAGTGTAGTTGTGGCATAACTGCACGACAAAACTGATTTATATGTGTAAAGGTTGACTCGCAACCATCCGTTGCACCCGTCAGGCGGGCACATGAGGTCTTCGACCTTTCGCAGGGCAACGTTTTTTTATCCATCTAACTTTAACTTTCGGCAAACCAACGGATGGGCCACCACCTTCTGACGAGATTCTGTAGACATGAATACGCACTTTGAAATATAATGCAACGCGCTGGATATGTGTTTATTTATCTTGGTGGTAAATCCAGGAAATTTAAACTTAAACAATAATTGAGTATACATTTTTATCGTGTAAAGATTTATTTTCCCAAAATGTTTCTCTCTACAGAATGTATTTCCAACCAAAATATATATTCCACGAAAGAAGAAAGCAGAATAAAAACCATATCTGTTACGAATATAAATTTGTGAACTATTTATTTTGTAGCTAGTTTAATGATAAAAACTTCAAAAAGCAGTAAGTTAGTAATTAGGCAACTTATTTTGTTGCTAGGTTAATCTTAAATATCTAAAAGATATTGCTGTTTATAGAGCTAATAAATGCCACAGTGTTAAATCACTAACTGTGATAGAAATATTTTAAATTTATTTTTCGTTAATAAAACACAGATAAGTTGTGGAGATTTTTTTTACCAAAAAATGTTTAGTTATATTCATTCTCAATTTTTTTTGCAGAAAATAAGCTTGGTGACAGCTCCATTCTCAAGAATTTATTGAATAAATGCAGCTGGTTATGTATTTGACAAATGAAATACCGTTTAGCATTCCATTCTCTTACTTATAATTGATTAACATTTGTCCTTTGTAACGTCCAACATCTAAGTCTGTGCCCAGTAACATGTTTCTGTTACAACTGATTGTCCTTCTTTCAAGTGGCAATATTTATTTATGCTTTAAGTGCATTTTTAAATACGGCATAGTAATATGAATAAGCAACTATTATATTACACTTGGCAAAACAACACGTTTTAATATTACGAGATGACAACTGCACTTAAATCGCGCATGTCGAGCCATGTACATTTGAATTTCCCGGGTATTCGTCGGCACAAGCCGCTAGGAGCGCTGTTGTAGCGTGTTTCGCATGTTAACGATGTTAAAACGCCTCAGTTTCCCATATCGTCCTTCTACCATATTTGCTGATAGCTTCTCGCACGCAAGCCAGTCGTCACACGTGTCAATAACGGGGCAGCCATCTTGAGCGCGGTTTACAAGAGTACGCCAAGCGCGGCTCATGAAGGCACGCCAAGTGCAAGCGCGTTTTACAAGGGCACGTCCATAACGACGTCTCGTTGACACGAAAAAAAAAGGTCAACAAAAGCATTTATAGATTGGAAATACACCCGGGTAAGCTACAAACCGGTTAATGCAAACTCGTTCGATTGAATAAACATTTAAGTAATTTACTTAGAATTGTTTAAACTGGTTTTACCCTCATTTTTGACATTGTGTTGGCGGACCAGCAGAAATGTGTCTGCGGGCTGGATCTGGCCCAATTGAGAAGGCCTGCTCTATTCTCACCTCAATCACACACATCGGCTCTCAATACATTGATGTTAAGAGCTGTCCAAATCTCTTCACTCACTTAGGATTTCACATACAATTTGAACATACAATTCTCAGCCCAGCTGAACACTTTTATTAAGAGCACATATCATCAGGTACATTGGATACATGCACAATTATTTAATTTATATTCGAAGGGTGACAAATACAGACGATACTCATTCACCTGATAAATATTGCTACTAACTTTCATTTATTCTAATTTGTACTTTACTAGGAATGCCACACTGGCCCTTTGACTTAAAACAACAAATAATTACAGTAACTCTAGAATTACTGGCACTTGGTGTTTACCTATCATTACTGAGATAGGTCACTTTGACCCTATAAATAATTTAAATATATTTTTGTAAAATAATTTTATATTTACAACTCATTTGAACAAATACAAACAATAAGGTTTAGAATTATATTTCAAAACAGAGTTAATATATTTATGATATTAAGTAAGATACAGCAAAGCATCAGATAAATTTCCTTGTTTTCTCAATATTCTTTTATTATACAATAACTAGGTACTTTCTTTGTGAAATGTGCACATTTTTTATATCAGTATATCTTTCATATTATAACTAAGTCACATGGCTCACTGAAATAATATCAGGCCAACTAATCATGTTGTTGTAATACGAAAATGATTCGGGAGTTTTCTTCTCATTGTCTGCAACTTCTACAGTTACACAAGAAATGTCCTCAAGACGATTACATTTTGTTGACCTTATCTTAGTAGATGGTAAGTGTTATGTCAATGTTGTTGAATACTGTTGTGTTGTGAAGGGTTTGACAAACACACTTTGCTAACGTTGGCACTTCTCTTCTGGATCGATTCATTGGCCCTACAAGACTTGTTTACTTCACTTTGATCTTCTCAGCAAGTGTTTTAGATGTAAAAAAATTATCTGTTATTACATATCGACCCTTGTTTATAAAGGGGTCCACAAGATGTAAACCGGCATGCTCGGCTAGAGGTATATTACTAGGCAGTTGTTCATATTTCCCCAGATACGGAAAACCATTGAGAAGATACTTGGTGTAAACATCCACTGCAAGCCAGAACTTTATGCCGAATTTGTCTGGCTTGTTTGCCATGTACTACGTGAAAGGGCACCTGGCTTTACTAGGGAGGAGGTGTTCATCGATGGTCACATTTCTTTCTGGTTTATAACAAATACTACAGTTATCTATGAAGTTTTTCCACACTTCAGATTCGAGTGCAAATTTATCCGTTTTCAGACGCTCAGAGCATGTCTCTTTGACATCAAATCTAATATATTTCATTATGTCAATAACTCTATCCTGACTCATCGTTTGGGCAAGAAATAATGGTCACCATGTGTTGGACCATAAGTTGACAACATATACATCTGGTGCATATAAAATGGCTATAAATGCATCGAGCTCGTTCAACGTAATTTCCCAATCTGTACTATTTAGTCTTCTGCAGGACTCAGTTTCAGTACAATGCTTGATGTGATATAGCATACCTTCACTTACCATCAAACGCAAAGCACTTGACCTGTGGCACAACTCCCCTCATGCAATACATTTTGTTGCTTGAGTCTTCCTGCAATACATTTTATAAAATCATGACATTTCATAATGGAAAAAATTATAAAAATGGTTTGCTAAACTTTCTACGATTTCATCTATATGCAACATTTATAAAGTACTGTCTTTGATGCCTACGTTGCTACCTCTACATTTCCAACAGCACTATCAGAACTAGTGGACACTGCAAGTGAGCTGCGTGTGCTGACATCGTTTCCCATTACAGAAGTTTCATTTTGCATTACAATCATTCATATCTCAAAATATTAGCAAAATACATGTCTTTTATTATCAAACTAAGAATAAAATTAACTTCAATCAACAAGAAAAAGGTAGGTAGTAATTATAACATAAATATAGGTTTTTAATCGTGTATATTATTAATATTTCGATACACATTAAGTGATAGAGCTTTCGAAAGCATACTCAGTCAAGTCTCCTCCTTATGAACATTTTAAACTTATATTAATGATGAATAAGGCTTAATTACGAAATGCATCAGCGAATAACACTATCACCCAGACCATTCTGTATATGAAAAGTAAGATGAATAATGAGGTTTTTCTTAGGGTTAGTGTACATAATACTGCAATGAATATACTACGAGGAACACTGGGAAAGTCTTCACTTGAACTGTTTGTTACAACGTTCATATTATGATTTCAAAAAAGACAACAACATGCCAGTGACACGACCTAAGCTATTGCTGTTATAAGTAAAATATCTAACCACATTTACGTTTCACAATGCTGGAAAAATATTAGCTGAAATAGATTGATTTATCTCCTTCACAACATTGTGTTTCATTTGAGGCCGTCTTCCGATGTTTGGTGCCATCACCACTACATTTTCTTTGTTTTTGCACATTAGTAGGTACTTGAACAATATAATTATCACTGTCTTCATCTGAACTGCTTTTCTCCTGAAGATAGTCTTTATCGCCTCTAGTTTCTTCTTCGCTACTCAATCCATCCCCCTTTATATTTTTCAGAAAGTTCCTGAAAATATTTTAGCGCCTTTTCAGGCCAGGCGTCAGATGTTTCCGCATTCTTGTTTGACTGGATGTGATTCAAAATAATACGATTATTCTACTACAAAATTCAGAATGGAACCATACTAAGTCTACCTAGAAGTGTTCACCTGTACCATGACAACAGTAAAATTACTATGAGTTTTTCTGACTGCAAATGATCATATTCATTCCCAAAATGTGTGTGTGTGTAATAAAGTAAATTCGTGCAAACCGATATAGACCAACATGATCTGCCAGCTCGATAAAAGCCAATTAAATTTCACCCATTATCACTGTGAGGCTGTCGTCTGATATTTACAACCTTGGAACAACCGCATGTATTTCACAACACACTTGCAGACACAATGTAGTGGGTTGGGGTCATTTTGACATCTTCGGTAATTGTAGCTATTCATTCATATTATTAAGAATGTATTGAAACAAAGTCTTTCAAATTTTATATTATGCAGTCCACTGTTATCTAAGAAATTTCAAAACAGAACAAATTATAGATAAACCAAATACACCAGAAACAAGACTATTGAATTCACAAGGTTCACAATGACCCCGCCAGTAATTCTAGTTTAAGAGTCTACAGATTTTCTTTAGAATAAATCAGTGTTCCACATTTCATTTTTCTTTGGGCATACATTATTAAAAACTAATTAAAACTTCTGTAACACGGCGCAACCATTCAATAGACCATCCATCCACCAGAATTGTACACATTCACACAAATTAAAATAATTGCCATGAGACGCTTGTCTGTACAACATACTTACTAAAGGTATCAACACACAGCAGAATAAAACAATTATACAACTTCTGTACACTTTTGTTAACACATAATAGGCCAGGTACGTACAAAGAATACGCTTTACTGCCTAAACAATATTCTCTTGCAATTGAACAAACTAGAATTCATTCTCAAGTTATCTAACTGTGGACCTTTCGTTTTATTCACAAGAATTAGTATCATTACCGGGCCAGACCTATGTTACAACCAATTAAAACATTACCAATTTTATGTTTTCCCTTAATCAGCATGGGTTGAAGAAGTCGAAAGTCTAGTTCCAAGGCAGGCAGTTCAAATAAACCATCAGACCTTAATTTAATACCGGCAATGCAAACCGGGAAATAAATCATATACAGTGAAAGTAGTAGGGATGTGCCGGTTTCATTTCACTTTTGATAAATCGTATTAACACTTTGATATCAAATTGATTGAAAGGGTTAATCCTTAATTCGATTTTAATCCGATATTTTATCTAATCCGATGGGATTAATTTGTTATCCGATCTTGATCCACTCAAAGAAATTTGATCAAATTTGTTTCCTGAATAAGTATGATCAAATTTCTTTGATGGATTTTGTGTGTGTGTACTTATTTATTTTCTTTCTTTTTTAGGTGGGGTGCATCTCTTTCAGATGTTGTCAGGAAGACAACTGGCACTCGACTGAGTCATGACGTGTTGGGGACAGGGTGTGTGTGTATATGTATGTGTGTGTTGAGTTTTGTGTAAGAGTGGCCTAAGTGTATTTTTTTGTTGGTAGTGATATTGCTTGTAGATGGTGGTGGGAAATAGGCGATTTTTTGGTAATTAAAAATAAAGAGAATATGTTATGTATTGTTAACACACTAGAGGAATTACTGAGTGTTTAAATGAAATATATTTCAAATAAGTTCTACATATGAATAAATAACACAAGATAGAATTTTAACTATGTGATAACCTGGTGCCGACAAGTGGTAAACAATCACAATTATGTGACTCTCCAGGTGTCTTAAAAAGAATAAATTAATTAACAAAGCAAAAAAAAATTGTTTCTATAAATTAAACTGCAGTCTTCCTAAACACAAGATGTATGAAAACATTCACAAATGACACTACTTGACACCTCTCGTACATACCTTACATTATTTTAAATCACATCCATCTACCTGGGAGGCTGGCGAATGAATAAATGACTGTAGTGTATGATGTGCTCCAACTTATAAGCTTTTATATACGTGGAGTGCGGCCGGCGTCTGATAGGCGACTAATATTATAGCTACTCGGAAAGAGATGTGAATACAATTTACATTATATAAAAAATGAAATTTCGATAGCAATATATAAATTAGACTACTTGGATTAACAACAAATTAAAAAACGTGTAATGAAATCACACAAGGCGCTCTCCCAAAATACTTACGTCTGGCTGCGAGCTCAGTGAAGCGATGACTGCAGTGTATGATGTCCCGAAACTTATGAGCTGAACGCGGTGTTGAGAGCAAACATAACCTGTGTCGGCCTACGTTTGATTATAGACTGAGGTGAAAAACTCTGAAATGAATTAAATTTGAAAAAGAATGTTTCCAAATATATTAAAGGGCTAATGAACGCAAGTACATGACAATTACTTAAGAAATTATGGAACCCAGCTATCTTGTTTTTTCGTAAGTAAAATTGCACCAGGAGCTCCTCCAAAACACATGTGTCCACCTGGGAGGCTGGTGAATGAATGATTGGAGCGTATGACGCGCACCAGCTTATGAGCTGTTATATAGGTGAAGCTCGGCCGATAGGCAACAGACTTGAAATTATGGCAAAACTCTGAATACGACTGACTAAACGAATTACATAACCTATTCTCCTACCAAGCTACAATTAACGATTTGGTTACACTATTCGTCCTACAAAAGACAATGAAATTATATTTTTTTTAACTTACCCAGATTTTTAACGAAAGTTTCACTATGGTAAGAAGAAGAACTCGTGTATGTGAAAGAGTTGAATGTAATTTTATAAAAACTTACAATTTCGTATTTCTTAGTTGTGTAAGGTATGTTTATGTTTTAACATTAGACATCTTCATTTCGAATCTTCAGCTGAAGCAGTAGTAATCTGGTTGCTGTGAGAAAATACATATTTTCCTTTTAAAAGTATGTTGGATTCTGCCACTGCTTGCTGTAGAGTTGAAGAGCAGTGAAAAACATTGTGTGTTGCAAAGAGGTCTTTCTACGTGGCTCTGAAAATGTATTTGTGTCACTTGACTCTTGCTTTCGTTATCTCCCCAGGGTTCTTCAACTTGTCCAGTGGGCCGACAGAGGTTTTCTGAAGATACTAGGAGTTTCCCTCTCATTTCATTTCAAATTCATTCATTCAGACATGTTTGATTCTCGCCAACATTTTTGTAACTACACCTCAGCTCTTTAAATTATGTGTTTTTATTAAATTGTAATTTAAATTATAATTTTTCATGTATC
Organism: Dryococelus australis; assembly: GCA_029891345.1. Lineage (NCBI taxonomy): Eukaryota > Metazoa > Arthropoda > Insecta > Phasmatodea > Phasmatidae > Dryococelus > Dryococelus australis. The sequence continues at coordinate 24,377,391 of CM056999.1, forward strand.
ATATTAATTTTATCCCCATTCCAGAAGGAAATGTGTTACTTGAGTTTTTTTTGTGGAAAATTTTCAGCTACCTGATTTTAAAATAGAACCAATCACTTACAATCACCCACTCGTCTCAAGATTACCAAACATTTTTCAATAAAAAAATAATGAGATCAATATTCAGCCATATTAAAGTATTTTTATTCAGACACATCCCATCTCCAATCATTCCAATAACAAGATATTTTTTAATGGCATGAGGAATTTTCAAACTAATAATTAACAAGTCACAATATTCCATTTTAACACAGAAAAATTTTATTCAATTATTTTTTCTTTAAAAAAAAATACTATATTCAAAACTATTTACAAAGTTCATACAAAATAACCTTATATCAAGCATTTTTTCAATCACATTATGATTTGCCAAATAAAATAAATACATTCAAAAAGCATTTTTTCATATACTTTAAAACAAACATATCATGATAGACATACAACATTCATCTTACGAACTAATTTATCAAACATTTTTATTCCAATTACATTTTTAACAACAACAAGATATTTTATGAAAAACAACAGAATATTTACAACAAAATACCTATAACTACATTTCCTGTAATAAAACTGTGTACATCAATCATAACATTATTACTGTTTACTACTACCGCTACAACATTCGAAAATCTTCTTAAATAGATAACGAAATAAATAACAAGAACAAAAAAAATTATTAGCAAAATATTATAAGTTTTATGCCGCAGTTTGAAGATTGTCATTTTTACTAAATCTATGCGTATATACATAATATTTAAAGACTCTTTGGAGAGCTCATAAAGATGCTCATTGAAGAGCGTTTTTTATTTGTGTCACATCCGGGGTATTTTCCACACACACCCCCCAAATGACTGGGAACAACAAACACTCACATGCACACAGTATCCAGATGATGATTTGTCACATTGTGACTTTCTTCTTCTTATTTGGAAAAGGGGAATAGTGAAATATATCGAAGACAGTTGTACTCTTGTTACAGTTAGGCAAACAGCAGCAACATTTATAATGATGCAAGATAAGTATCAAACCGTTTTAGATAATTGTAGACATAGACAATTGTAGATAGCTGTGATGATGGTTGTTGAAAAGGAGGTGCATGTGGTGGTGTTAGCAGATGGGCGTCATCGACAGTATAGTGGTGACAATTGTGGTGTCATGAGGGGGCTGTATTTATTGTGGTATAACTATTATAGGCCGGGAAATAAAAATAAATGACTTAGGTATTCTGCAGTGCCCCCAAGGTAAGGTTGATATTCCATCTGCCTCAGTGTACCACTTATCATCCGTACCTGACAACACTACCTTTATTATGCATTCGGTATAGACTTCATGAGCACGTGAACAGAACTGATATTGGGTCGCCAAAACCCTTGGTTAATTTTCGAGACAATCTCCATAATCCTTGTACGTGAGTGATTGTAACATGTTAGGTATTACACCCTTCACCTTACATATACTTTGTTCATTCGCAACAACTTATGTGTAAAACTTAGGGCTTAAACTTACATAGTGTGTGATGATGCGACCAGTACATTAATCTTTCATCACCCCGGTACTACCTTTGTTCTCATGAGGTAATTTTTGCAGGTTATCGAGCTCATAGTTGGATGTATCAAACTTTCCTTTTAGATCTGGGATAATTACTTTCTAAATGTCCTCACAAGCAACAGAATATACCAAGGGATCGGTGTCACAATAGAGGAGGTGGAAGACTGTTGGAAGAAATTTTGTACACAACTACTGATAATGAAATTAGTAGAGTGTTAATTTTAATAGATCAAGAATGGGAAGGCCAGTGTACAAAGGTTTGTTGAATGCTACAGAACTCTTTGACATCTCGATAAGCACCAAGCTTTCATCTATTATTTGTCTTTCCTGGAATGTAGGATATCCTAACAGCTCCGCAGTCCCATAGATCCTGTCATAACACGAAACGACTATGATGTCCCTTTCCCTATGGACAACCTTCAAGGTTTGTCCATTAACTGAATTATTCATTGATTTGAAAAACTATTTTTCGAATTTGTTTGCAGCCTGGTCACGTTTCCCAATGTTAAAATCGATATACAGAGCCATCAAAGCCTTCTTCTCAAAGTGCAAAAAGGCGATGAACAAAGTCAAGTGTGGCTCCATACATCAAAAACTGCCTCAGTATATCCCTGTGTATAACATATTTCTTTCGCAGTGCAAGTGTCAGACGAAGTTTCTCATGCAAGTGGTTTGGGTGTTATGCTATTTTCTGGGACCAGAGACAGATCATGACACTTGTCTGGAAAAGAGAGATCAACTTCTGCTTCCGCACTTCTTTTTGATATCTGGATAACGCCGCCCCTAACCCTATGTTCTACAAAAAGATACATGTCAGGATAAGTCAACAGTTGTAGCCAAGAATGTTTCATTGACAATAAAGCATCCCATGAAAGAGATGGAGCTGTGACATCCATGGTGGGGTCAAAACTGTAATGAGCCAAACATATGGTCCTGAAATTCTCAAAAATGTCTGCCATCAAACAAGTGTCCACACATAGGTAGTGAATGGCATACTGCATCATGTATAGGCAGTTGAAGGCATCCCATGCATCTTGAGCATGTACATAATCCTCATCGCATTATGAAATGCATACTTTGGTGGGAGTGACTTGCACATCAGACTGTCTGGCGACTTAACAAAGTGATAAGGAAAAACTCCCTTTCCACTTTGCCAATTCGAATTGGCTGTTGTCTGGAAACATCGAGCGGGTGATACTCAGTTGCGCAGGTAGTAAATAGCCTGCCAAAGTTTCCAGAGAGGCGATCATGAATTGCAATGAATCAATAAAATGTAACTTGAAATATAGCACTTTTCCATTGAAATCAATCCCATTGGGAATTTAATTGGTAATGCATTTATATTTTTCAAGGGTCATTCCAATTACTTGAATTTTACACAGGTTTTCGATTACCACAGTTCCGCCAGGTTGTGGTACGTGGCGTTCAGCCATGACAAGTTGTCTTTTGGGCAAGTTGCACTTATTATGTGCGCGACCTCGGATTTCGCCCATCAGATGGTTATGATCGACCACAATATCATTTGTACCAAGCTTTTCCTTGCAAATGTGACAACATGTTTGAGCTGGCAATCTAGCTTCATCAGCAGGGTTATTTGACTTCATCAGAACAATCACGCTGTAGATTCCTGCAACCCACTTTGTAAGTTCAACAAATTTATCAACTAATTGGTACACACAATCATCATATACAAACTCAAAATAGTTATATAAACTTGGATCGTATGAGCGGACGAACACAATAGTACACGCATATGGAACATGTTTGTTGATGGTAGTTGTATTACTTGTTTCATCATAGGCAAGCAAGCGGACATGGGTTTCAGGCAACTTTCGTAGGCGCAACAGGCGACGAAATCCAATTTCTGCTGTTTGCTGTAAACTTTAAATTCCAAGAAATTGTCGTTCCTAGTGGGGAAAGTACTGCCAACAGCTTTCTGTTGCTCACACAGAATAGTATGACTTGCAACTTTCTCCTCAATTCTGAAATATCGGAGACAATGCTCGCAAACAAATTTCTTATGAGCATGTTTACTTAGCTGACTACCAATAAGGCCGGAACATATTTCTAATACATACAAAATGCGAATGAACGACATTTCCACTTGCGCGAATCGCCAAAATATTCACATGTTTGTCTTGATGTACAGGAGAAATACACATGGGTATGTCAACCCCACCCTTATCGCATGTTTCGTCAATTATAGTACAATCTTTGTCCACTACACATTAGACATTGATAAAAAGAGAATTGTACTTCTCGAACTTGCGAATATCCTGTATCACTACAGGTGTCAACAGACCTTCAGTATTCAAAACCTGGTAAGGTTTTGGATACAAAGTAGTTCTGTGGAGGTATTGTGTGGCAGGATACAAAGATGCTATTATGATATAGTGGAAACACATTCCCTCTGGGGAGTCACCATAGACACAAGCAAGACAACTGGCAATAAACTTTGGTAATTTAGTGTGCGCAGCACCGACAGTGAACGGCCGGTATTAAGACACATGTACATCCATGTATGTCAATATTTGAAGACTCCAGCCAAATTCACATGCACTAAACTCGCCAAGTCTGTTAGTTAAATAAAGGACGATGTCATTATCATAGATTAAACCCATATCGGATGAGTGTAGGACAGGGAGGGCTTTGCTTTGAAAATAAAATGTTTCTCTGGTGCCTTCCTCCACCGTGAGGGATTTCAAATACTTACCTGCTACAGTAACTGATACTCTAACTGGTCAGGGTGATGCCGATATTAAGCTTAATAAAGGGACCTTACACCCCTGGAAAAAATGAGAAAAGTTAGAATCACTGTTAAGCCTGTCATTAAGTATCCATGCTGCATCATTTAGCTTACTCACAATTGCTGTAGCCATGAGTTCATATGTCAGGACTGGAAAAGGCTCCACTGAGGCTGGGGAGTCGGAAAACAAATTATTTTTCTGGCTCCTTTGGAGAAATATCTCTAATCAACTCGAAAGTGAGTTGTGAGACAGATGGAGCACTCTCCGAATCACAAGAATCTTCCGAGTCGGATAGAAATAAGTTATAATTCAAAAAATCAACTTTGTCATGTTTTGGGGAAGTAGACATGATTTGACCTTTCGTTTTTAATGAACATCATATAAGTGAATCCATGCTCGAATCACTTAAGTAGAGATCATCCTCCAATAAATTTAATTGTGTTTGTTTATGGAAGGGACACTGTCCCGACAGCTTGCTGTCAACTTTCTTTGCATGTGAGTATCCTCAAGCAAACTGTCAATACTTTGCTGCTTCTGCTCACTCAGTTTGAATCCTAACTAAAGTTTTTTTTTTTTTTCCCCAATATAACAGTTACAACACAACAATAAATTAAACAGAAATGCCTCGTTCTAAAAACAGAGAAAAATAGGCCCACTTAATACTTTTGCCATGGCATAGTTGAAATGAATTTTATAATACTAACATAAAAAACACTGTATTCATTATTTAAAGAAAATTATATGAAGAAAGTTCTATTCATTTGGGAAAGGTCGAAGCAAGATCTGTGTGTCTTCATAAAAGATACTTGTGAGAAGGCAGGCAACCGACGGCCGATAACTGAGTGCATGGGGAGCAAGCAAAACTTAGGTACCATGAGCTGATGAGGATGATATACGTGGAGTTGGAGCTGTGTAAGATGCGAACAAAAGGGCGTGGGCTGGGAGTTTGGGCAACATGCGAAGCAGGCAAAATAATTAAAAAATGGTTCAGTAAACTGTTGCTGTCTGCAGTACGCATCACAATCAGTTACGCTTCAGTTTCCCACACCCTGGGCATCAACCACACCTTCCACCCTGCTAGCACTCATCACGCAGACCCCACAGTCGCCTGCGTGCATGCACGACAGTGGAAGGGAGAGTCATTACTTCCCCTCCACATCCACATCTCCGGCGACTTCTCTCTGAGGCGTGGATTCCAGTAACACAGCTCTATCCACTTTACAATGAGTTTCCTTGACCTGGCTCACCCTCGTCTGTCTTTCACATCTTTTGCATTTAGGGGCAAGCAAACTTTGTTTACATTATTGAAATTTAAACTTTATGTGATTGCATTGGAATTTAAGACCAGTTTTGAGTAGCAAAAACTTTCCAACTTAAATGAGATTTTATAAAAATATTGCGAATTACTCAACACCGTCAAAACTAGCATACAACATCAAAAATACTTTCTATTTTATAACATAAAATCGATTACACTGTCAAAAGATCTTCATAAATAAAAAAAAATTGTCTGCACATTTTAACAAGAGAGAAACATGCTATATTAATAATACTAACAAATCAAACACTCTTAAAACAAAACATTTTAGACCCTTTTTAAATAAAATTTTACTCAAATTTTATTTTTAAAAACTACTCATTTCTGTTTCTACTCGCACTGTTTCAACTACTATGAAAATGAAATCTCTTAATACTACTTCCGATATGAAAGATATAGTATGGCTAAACTAACCCATCACATACACATCAAAACATAACATTTGTTAGAAGTACTCAAGGCTGATTAATCCATCACTCAAAGATCCATCACCAAACAGCTCACACAGAACAAGCTTGGGAGCTGAGGTTATTAAGTCCCCCCTCACACTAGGCATGAGCAGCGTAGTTCTTTTTTTTTTACCTATTTCATAATTCAAACCTTTTGCATGCAACAACCCACCCTTTATGAAGACTTAAAACTATGTAAAAGTATCTAAATTTTAAATAAATCTCATCACCTTTCCCTTGTACTCATACACAGTCATACGCCTATTTTTAAAAAATATTTTTCTCTGGGTATTTTGATATTTTATACTTGATGGTTTTAACATACTTTTGCGAGTATTTTACAATGGAGTGAAGGCCTGAATTGATATATTGTCTCGCCTCAGGTCCATTATGTAAAGATAATGGTGGTCATTCAGTATTTCCTTCTAAACTTTATAAAATTCCTCTCAAATATACATCAACAACCCACCTAGAATTAATTGAAATGCCTTTCCCCTGCACTCATACTCACACTCACATTTACCTAAACAAGTTTGAAGATTAAATGAAAACTATTAAAATTAACTTAGAAGCCCAATCCACCCCATCACATACACATCAAAAACATCTCATTAATTAGAAATACTCAAGGTTCATATATTCATCATCACACACATCCTTCTCTAGACAGTTCACACAGAACAAGCTTGGCAGCTGAGATTATGCACCTCCCTCTCACGCTAGGCATGAGCGGTGTAGGTCTTCACTTTTTTAAGCTGTTCCACATTTCATACTCCCAAACATAACTAAAAAACCACCTTTAAACATGACTTAAAATAAATGAAAATAATGAAATAGTGTTAAACATAATATAAATCTTAATATTTTAAACTAATTATAAAATATTTACCAAGCTGGGTGGGACCACTTCGTCACAAGGACCCATTCGACTTATTATTAATTACAACTAATAATAAACTATTTTTAACAAAGTCTAACAAAAAATGTGTTATGATATTCCGAATAAATTTTATAAACCTAATTGTGATGATTTGCTACGATAGTTTATTAAAATTCTCATAAAAAATTAAGACTTGTAACGATTTGTTAAAAAGTTTACGGAATTTCATTCAAATATTAAAGACTCGTTAAAAAAAATTTTTTAACAAAATTTATAAAAATTCATTCAAATTGGAACTATTTGCAATGATTTTAAGAAATTTTTGTTCAAATTGTAACAATTTGTTAAAAAGTTTACAAAATTGAAAAGAGTTGCAATTATTTTAAGGAAATTTCATTCACTTTGTTCATCGTTTTAATGATTTTAATAAAATTTCATTCGGTTTGTTATAAGTTTTAACAATTTTAAGAACATTTTCTGAAAAAGCAGTAAAAGTTTTAACAATTTGTTAAGAAAGTTTAACGATTTAAGAAAATAGAATTCAGTTTGTTAAAAGTTTTAATGATTTGTTAAGAAAGTTGAATGATTTTAAGAAAATCTCATTTAGATTGTTACAGGTTTAACAAATTTAAGAAATGTTCATTCAAATTGTTACAATTTGTTATAAAGTTTAACGAAATTTATAAAAAGGCATTTAAATTGTAAATGTTTGTAATAATTTGTTAAAAAGTTTACAAAATTTGATTAAAATTGAAGTGTTTTAATGATTTTTGAGTAAATTTTCTGAGAAAAAAAAACCTGTAACAGTTACTAAAAGATTAACCAAATTTATGAAATTTTTTAACAAAATACAGCAAAAGAACTAAAAAAAAAAACCTTCACATTTTTAAGTTTATTCCCTTACATAAACTCTAGTAGCCAAACTGGTAGGTTTCAAAGGAGGTCTGAACCCAAGGTCAGACAGGCTGAGCACTAGCCTGCTCCACAAGGTGAGCATTGGTAAGTGGCCAGTTGAATTCCCAAGTGAGGCTGAAGGTCGGAAGCGATGTGCGAGGGTTTCTTTCACCCTACCCCATCGCATCAGGTCCCAGCAGAGCTAGGCTAACGGCGAGTGGGTGGCCGGTGTCCTTGAACAAATCAAGACCAGCAGCTCCTAGGAATGTGGACCGGCTCACAGGGTATCCGTGTACTAGAGAGGAGGAGGAAGTCTTTACCCCATGAAGTCAGAGCAGCAAATGGTGTGGAGCACGTGGGAACCTATAGCCCACCTCTCTCCCATGCCACAAATATTTATATTTTATAATGCACTTTCAAAATACATAAAATGAACATATTACATATTTTAAATGTTTTAAACCCAGTTTTAAGCAAATTTTCCATATTTAAAAGGATTCAATGCATTTTCTGAATTTTTGTGTGTACATGTTGGAATTTGACGTATATTTATTCCGTTTTAAGCTAGTATATTTGAATGATGTTCTTATTTCTTGATTTTGTACATGAACAATTGTAATTCCAATTCAGCCTTTTTGCATTACAAGTTATTTGTAAGCTGAATTTAATACTATGTTTAAATCCTATCATGTACACAAACAAATGATTATCAAGCTATTGTATACATTTCAACTATGTGATTTGTTCATTATTACTTTTATGTTTATAAACTTACTATTATCATACATAACCTAGACGAGATTCTAACCTGGAAACCAACTTTTATCAACCATGCCTTATCCAGGATTCAAACCCAGAGCTCCATGCATAATTTGATTACTTTATGAAGACTGGCAATACATAAAACTTATGTATTTACAGTGTTTTGTAAAATATTACTCAAGTTTTTTCAGAAGAGATCTTTTGCCAGGTGACAAGTTCAAATATCTTTAGTTGAATAGTAATTTTTTGTGAACTAATAGTTTGTTTACCTGATTTATTTTTTCCTCTGGCTTTTTCATTACAACCCTCATTTGATAGAAACCAGATATATTTTGAATATATCTCTATTGAGACAATTTATATATAAAATTTAAGGAAAACAAGTTAACTTTTTAAAAGAAAAGGAATAGGTTAAATAAACATACAAAAGGAATTCATTTTAGAAGATAAATTTATTGATAAAATATATACAAACACAAACTGTTTCGAAAAATTAGCATATATATATATATATAACTCTCTGTGTTAGACCACATAGTGTTCCAAACACACAAGCAAGTAAATATAGGACATCCCAAAACATAGAAAACATTATCACACATAGCATGAAACAAGTACAGGTTGCTCCAAAACATACACAAGTAACTACAGGATGAAACAAAACATATTATACTATTATTTAAAATATATACACAGCATTGAACTAACAAGTACAAGTTAAACAAGAAGTGTATGCACAACACTAGTAAGTACAGGTTAATTCAAAATTTATATAATTTTTTCTTTAAAAAATAATATTTTTATAAACTGCTAGCTACTTTGGTGAACAAAGTTTACATGCGTTTTCTTAATATTGGGTCCAGATCCCCTTTTGAACTCTGCTTTCTAGGAGGGAGAATTTCTTATACCCTGGTTTTAACCTGTCTGTTTGTACTTAAACATCTTTACAGCTAGGAGCATTAAAAACAATTCTTTCAACCAAGTTTGGGTAAGCATCAACATAATATGGGTGTACATCTTCAATATTAGATGGAATAGGTGTAGTTGCAGTCATCGCTGCATTGAATTAGTTTGTGGCTCTTTTAAATGCCTGGAGGAAAATAAATTACTTTAAAATGAAGTATAATGTCGCAAGTCTCTGTAAATTCATACAAAATCACATTACACCATAGAGTGTAAGTTACACTAGCCTTCCCTTGTGTGACACTGATGTAATGATTTGTAGGACGAAAGAACATAATTTTACTACTTTGACATCCAACACTCGACTGAAAAAAATTAGCAAGGAACAGTGTATGTATATTGATAAATACATTCTCTATTTAAATTGTTCGATGCACATAATATTTTGATGAATCACACCCAGTATGATATGTGTAATCAATCTTGTTTTTCCTATATTGATATAACATATGCAGCTTATTATCAAATTCTTCGAAATACTGATAGGGGAAAAATTTGTCTGTATTATAAACAAGAAGTTTCAAACATTTTTCTTCCTCACAATATGATGTTACATTGCATTTGCCCTTTAGATCTACTATATGAGGTCAGTACTGGTTTACAAGACATTTAGAATTATTGCAGTTATTTAAAGTGGAATAATAAATAGTTGGTTTACTATGTGGTGTCAAAGGTTGATAGAAATACATACATTTGAAATAGATATCTGCCTCACTAATTTCCTTTACAACATAATGTGAATATAATAAGCTATAAGTTACAAGTTACAAACCTTTATTTAAAAATGCATATTTGTATTTAAGTGGGAACATTATCTGAATTAGCCATTTCATATGCATATAAATTGCACATGGACTGGAAAACTAATCCCCCTTGTTCTAAAATAAATGAGGGGATGTCCCCATCGAAAGTCTTCCAACAAACAGAGATTCCCTGAAAAGGTCTGGTGAGTCCATACGCGATAACTCCATGTCCACATTAAGACTGGCAATAATAAAATCTTCTAATTTTGTTGGTAATTCACTATTGGGACCAAAATATCTCACAGCACAATCATTGCATGCTATTCCTTCACCAAAGTGAATGCCGAGACTGTTGTCGAAAGTGTATAATAAATATTCTATATCATTGAAGGCATGAACTTGTAAAATACTGTCATACAGTTTAAATAATACTTTTCTGTACCCAATTTACAGGACTTTGAATATGTCTGTAGGGTTGAAGTTTCTAGCCATGACATGAAATTTAATACTGTATGGTCTCCTTTATATAGCAGTTGTGACACCACTTTTTCTCATTTTTAGATGTGCCACAGGGAGTAATTAATTCTTGGTCACCAATGTATGTAAAATATTGTGTGTTGTTACATTGTTCTGTCCAAATAACACCTTCAGAGTAATACTCCTTTCGCAACTTATATTTAATTTTCCTAAATGATGGATATTTAATGATATCTTCACCTCCCATATCCCATACTATTTCGGTTAAACTGATCGGCAAAAACAGTGTCAGGTCTTAAATTATACACTACACATTTGTGTACAATGCAACCTCCAACTTCTTCATATACACATCCAGGATTGATTATTAAAAAACTTCAATGTTTATCTCTGTTACACATCTCCATCTGTAGTGGATTATCTTTTTCAAGTCGAAACCACACTCGCCTATATCCTGAAGTAACACTGGCATAAGGAAATGATGAGTCGAACCTCTCCATTGTAACTGAAGCTTCGGTCTATGGTTCTCTCTATCTTTATATAGTTAAATTTGGAAAATATTATTTCTTCGACATTAACTTGGTTAAATCAAATTTACAGACACACACATTACTGTTCCAAACCTCAAATGTCCCACATTCCACAAAGTAATCTTAGAAGTCTGCTACTACCTTGCATTTGTGTGATGTGTTCCTTACATGTTTCATTCCATAAGGTGTGGCTATGGTTATTTCTTCACTTCTATTTTTAAAACACAGGTACTGATAATAACAGGATAGTTCGCTGTCATGCTGCTTATTAAAAACAGGACAATCATTTTATTCATAAAACAACACTTGTTCTGTATACATGTTTCCTCTGAAACTTTTTGCAAAATTCTAATGTTTATCTCTGTTGCACATCTGTGTTTAGAAGTATATGTTGTCTAGAGACTAGGACCATACTTTCTTGTATCCTTGAGTAATAATGGAGTACATCTTCTCTGGGTTGAATTTTTCCACTTATTTTCAAAATCTTATGCATGTGTACTTGTAACAAGCAATTTTTTTTTACCAAATTAATATCGTCATACATAGGTAGGATGGTGGTACAATGATTCTTTTAAAGCTTCGCTTTTACATTGTGAACAGAACATTTTTCTCACAGTGATTTGTATTTTAGTGTTTGACTATTGAATTAATACTCGAACAGTCATGATATCTCTAATATTTATGACTTCAACATTGTTTAAACTTTTTAAAATTCCCTTCTGCAGTTCTCCAAGCACATATACTGGATAGTCTTCGAGGAGTGCATTGTTTAGATATTGGAAATGCTCTTTGGAAGCTATGACACCAGAATCCCATTTTAGGTCATGCTTCTAGTAATTCTGTTCCCAAAACATCATTTTAACTTGATGTTTTAAAGTATACCAAGGTCTGGGAGGTTTAAAGCATAATACTGTATAGTCATTAGCGTTGGTTCGATAAGAAATAGCAAGCTCCTTAATTACAAAGGAGTTGTCTTGGTAATTTTAAAACCTTGCGCACAAAACATCATTTCTACGTTTTTTTTTTTTACACTCTCAAATTATACACTATTTATGAAAAGTGTCATAACTGATTTTATTTATAAGATCCCAGTGCTCACCTCAGGATCCACTTCATTGGCTCCAGATGAGTCCATTACTATATCTGAAATAATTCTAACTTCAAGTAGCTATTCCAGTCTTTGCAATATACAATCCCTCTGCATATGTTGTAAGTCATCATCATTAGCAAAGGCAGGCATGTACTGAGGGCAGTCTTCACATGTCTTCATATCCTCATCACCTTGTAAATGTTCAGCAAGGAATGGATATACTAGTTTATTTTGTGTCCCGCAAAAGAAATTATAAATTCTTTCGGAAGCACTTGCAATTGGGAAGTCTAAACTCAATAACATTTTTGTTTCCGATATGCTAAAATTGCATTGAATACCTCAAGACATTCTGCATCGCAATTGTCACAGCAGTGACCACGATGCATTGTACCTGTTGTGGGCTGATGCAGCGTTGTAATCCTCTGTAGGTACTGAAATGTAGATCTAGTCTAGATGATGTAGTGGCCATCTGGAGATCTACTTGCAGATGTTTGGCATTGTGGTTGTACACTTTGTAGTGGATGCCTGGTGTTGTTCTCGATGTAGATGCCTGTTGTTGTAGATGTTTAGCATTGTATTATACACCTACATCTCACTACTGCTAATGCATTGCACACACATGCATATGCACACGAAGTGAGCTTGGCAGTTGATGACTTAACAGTAAGAAATAAATTAATTTATTCCTCCTTATAAGATAATCATATTTAAAATAACTGCCAATTTTATTTAAATTTGCTTAAATTTACAGTTTTTAGGAAAATGAGTCCAAATATCGTGAAATTTAACAGATTTTAGCTTAGATAGCAGTAATTACAAGCTGGATACATGCTATTTCAGTAATATAACATTGACATTTATTTTACACAGAAAACCATTTTTAAATAAGTTCAAATATATACACATTGTATAGTAGAAATTCAGGACTAGAGAAACTACACGTAAAATATGTATGTTTTCTCTACTATACAAATAAATATTTAAAAACGGATTGAAAGTTAAAAACATTTACTTGTGTATTGCTTAAATCGAATGAAATGTGTTTGAAATTGATCGATGTTCTAAGTTTAACTTGCATAAGTAGAAAGATGTGTGGTTTCCATTACTTAAAAAAAAATTAGCAAGTCAAAATAGTCTTGCAATTAGTTATACAGAATGTCCTAGTGTTCACCTACCATTGTGAAACATGTGCAGTATGTTAAAGCACAGACAATTATTATCGATGTTACAGAAAACCAAAAGATACATGTCTGCCGTTTGTGACAACACACCAACAGAATCATTTCTTGAATATTACTCCAGTGAGATGAAGTTAGTCCAGGTTCACACATTCGCACACTCGATGCAGCACGTTTTCCATAACTCACAACAATGCTGCTACTGGTATAGCGTTAATTTCCGAGGAAATCCTGTGTTTGAGTGTCTTCAGATCTGGCGACAAACCGACAGATCGGGCGAGTGTGCAGATCATGGAATGTATCCAAATGCAAAATTATTCTATGGTAAAACATTGTTCGTAAAGTGTCCATTGACAGGCGAGCGGTGTGTGATGTGGCTCCATATGGATGGAAATAAATGATTGCAAGGTCGATGTTGAGGTCACATAATGCATGGTGTACGGGTGACCACCGCTTCATGCATAATGACAATGGCATCTCTCGCCGGGTAGATCTGGCCATATCACACCATCTCCACCCTAGGGAAACACGAGTACTAGGCGAGTCAAAATTGTAGGTGAATGCTGGCACACCTGTAGTTTGCTGTAAAATGGGATAAAGTTTACAAGATTAAAATATAAAATGTTTTTGTTTGAATATTAACCATTTGGGATTATCTTGTGGGGATTACAATATCAGGTAACATTTAACTTCAGGGAAATAAATTTCATTGGCAGGAGTAGTGAAATTTTATTTTGCTGGGAATATGCCATGTTCTGCTTTGGGAGAAACAGATATTCTCGTCGGTTCAGTGTTCGAGCGAAAGTAGCAGTTTGTATGGAAGAGGATGGAGGGAAAATAGCCAAGATCAATCAAAAATATGCTGGACTGAGCGATGGAGCCTTCCCGATGTGATGCATAAAATACGTGCTTGGCCTTGAGGAAAGCCTCTGTTCCTGGCCGAGGGAGCAATTTTCCCTGAAAACACGTGCTCTGGGCTGGTCTAGAGGAGGGGGGCCTTGTAAAGGATGGACCTGCAGCCAGCAGAAAACACACTCTGGGCTGGTGTAGGCAAAGGGGGTGTGTGGAACTAAAAGGTTTCTTCACTGTTGGATTGATAGCAGAGTGCTTGGACCAGATGTCTGGGATGGTGTAGGGGGGAGGGGTAGGGCGTATGTAACCTTGGGCAGAGCAGTCCTCCGGAAAATGCACTCTGGGGTGTTGTGTGACTTTGGACAGGTAGTTTCTTTTCGCACAAAGACACCTTCTGAATTGGTGGGGAAGGGAGGGGAGGGCGGCTCTAGGCAGCACCTATGTCCACACTTATAACTGTCCAGCACCCTCTTTGTTTCATGCCAACCCTCACCCTGCATACACGCGACACTGGACACCAGATCTCTCGACTTCACCGGGCATGGCAGGCAGTGAGCTTCGTGCCACGACCAAGACATACCAAGGTTCCTGATTTGCGGTGTCGACCAGCGGGTTTTAGAAAGTGTTGGAATATAATATTCCTGAGTGTTAGCCGCGATTCTCATTAAGCGATATTATATTCGCATTTTAATATAAATTTTTTTATAAAATCTTTAAATATATTAGGAAAAAATTATTTTTGTGTGATAAGCCGATAAAGTTGTAAACCCCGTTTCTGAGTTAAGTCGACGAAACTACGTAGCAGTTTTAACTATCATTTTGGTAACTTGTGCAGTGAATTTCACACACTTAACAGAAAAATTTGCGGTATGTCTGTTAGATTAAATAATTTTTGTTCGACCAGCTTTTGTGAATTAAAAATAATATATAGTACATTTATAGAAATGTAGCTGAATTAAGCCATCTGGTTCTCCTTATGCTTCGACGAAAAATTTATCTTAAACATGAATTCTTCTTCATCTTACAATAGTGAAACTTTCGTCAAAATCTAAGTAATTGAAAATATATTGTTTTGTTGTCTGTCGTAGGACGAATAGCATAATCAAGTCATTAATAGTAGTTTGTTAAGGAAATAGGTTCCGTAATTCGTTTAGTCAGTCGTATTCAGGGTTGTTGCCATCTTTTCAACTCATTTGCTTATCGGCCACGCTCCATGTATATAACAGCTAAGTGCACATCGTACACTCCAGTCATTCATTCACCAGCCTCCCAGGTGGACGAATGTGTTTTGGGGGAGCTGCTGGTGTGATTTCATTTATTTAGAAAACAGGATAGCTGGGTTATGTAATTCGTTTAGTAATTGTCATGTACTTGTGTTTGTTAGCCCTATAATTTATTTGGAATCATCCATTTTGTATTTTCATTATTTTCTGAGTTTTTCATCTAAGTCTATAATCAAATGTAGGCAGACGCAGGATATGTTTGCTCTCAACATCTCATTCAGCTTATAAGTCTCTGCACATCATACACTGAAGTCATTGCTTCACTGAGCTCGCAGCCAGACAGGCCTGTTTTGGGAGAACTCCTAGTGTGATTTCACTACGTGTTTTTAATTCGTTGTTAATTCAACTAGTCTAATTTATATATTGCTATCAAAATTTCCTTTATTTTGTCATGTAAATTGTATTCACATCTCTTTCCGAGTAGCTATAACCTTAGTCGACTGTCAGACGCCGACCACACTCCATATATAAAACAGCTTATAAGTTTGTGTATGTCATACACTACAGTCATTCATTCATCCACTCACCAGCCTCCCAGTTATATGGATGTGTTTTTAAATCATGTAAGGTATGTGCGAGAGGCATCAAGTAGTGCCATTTGTATGTGTTTTCATATATCTTGTGTTTAGGAAGACTGCCTTTTAAATTATAGGGACTTTTGTTTGCTTCATTGATTTATTTTAATGCACCTGGAGAGTCACATAATTGTGATAGTTTACCACTTGTCGACACCAGATTATTCACGTAGTTAAAATTTTCTGTCATATTATTTATTCATATGTAGAACTCGTTTGAAACATATTTTGTTTAAACACTTGCAAATTTATCTGGTCTCTTAAATATATGTAACTTTTTCTCTATCTGTTTAATTGCCAAAAAATTCCCTAAATCCCACCACTGTCTACACCCAATATCACTACCAAACGAAAATAAATTTAGAGTTAGGCCTCTCTTGAACATAACTCAACACATATATACCATGTCCCCAACATGGAAGCGCTCGTGGCTGCTCGCTCACTGAGAACTGCTCGCGGCTTGAGGACCAGCGAAAGCGAGATGCATCTGCGAGTGCGATGGGATCATGGCAGCTTGGGTGCAGTGACTATCCGCAACTCATCGCATCCCCAGGTGGTGGATAGGGGATCCCCTGGCTCTGGGATGGCTGGAAACAATCAAATACCAGCCTGTGAACCAACTGGCCCATTGGAGAGCGCCGTCGTCGTGGACATTGGGAACCTGGGCAGCTCAGTGCAAGATGGCGAAGCACATCTGCGGGAGGTGGCTCAACGACTAAGGCATGGAGGGGGATCTCGAGGTGCTGAAAAATACAAAGTATAGCGATCCTCACAGCTGGATTCTGTGGGCTGCCGACTGTGGGTGTGTGATGAATGGATTGAAATGCATCGGACCTTGGAAGCACCCCAATATCAGCCTTCTTTCCTGGGCCAGCGGATTCACACTGCCACTGGTAGGCCCCAGATGTCTCGTGTTTCCCATACCGACAGGCTATTTTGGAGGAATGGGATGGGGTGGCCCCCCGAAGAACTCTCCTCACCTTCACCCATGGAGTGTAGATCCTGGCATGAGCACAGAAAGTCGAAGATGGAGTTGGTGTCACGACTTAGGTGTCCTGTTGTGCGATGCAATCGATGCGAAGCAGGGGGCCCTGCATCCTCAGTTGCTGTTGGTACTGCAGTGCTGGTTCGTCTACACCTCAGTATTGACAGTAGCTCAACTTCAAGGGCGCCTGCGCCCACACAATGACTGACACCGGCACGGGGGCTGTTCTGTTCCCTGCAATTAACACCAGCTGCGATCTCATTTCCTTTCAACTGGCATCAAACGAACAGATGTCTTTCTTCCCGAACTAACAAATACCCTACTTTTTCCAGCCCTAATCCAGTTAAAACGAATAATTTTATCCTCTGCGACTATTGCATAGATTTTCCACAGCCCTCTCCACTTTGCCTGGTTTGCTATGCTCTTGCATCTAGACCCTTCTTCTTTCGGGGTGTGCACGTGGCTACAAATGGGGCCATGACACTATAACACTGCTTAGCCACGATGCATGCACCCATTATAAAAATTAAACCCGACCTAAAGCATAAAGGTCTTACCCTGAGACACATTCCACTATCCAACCGACTTAGGTACTAACATGCATGCCGGAGGGCACACAGAACTCTGGAGGGGCTCAAGATGGCGTAGTGGTATTTGGGGGCTCGCCAGTTAAAAATAAAAATAAAAATGCCACACCTCTGTTGAATGCCAGTCGTCGTCCTTACAACATCTACCAGCGCTGCTCCCCACCCCAAAAAAGAAAGAAAGAAAATAAATAACTATATACATGCCTAAAAAATTCCATCAAAGAAATGTTATCAAATTTTTCATCAAACAAATTTGATCAAATTTCTTTGATCGGATTAAGAATTAATCCCACCGGATCAAAACATATCGGATTAAAATCGGATTAAGGATTAATCATTTCAATCAATTTGATATCAATGGTTAATCCGATTAATCAAAAGGGAAATGAAACCGGCACGCCCTTACTACTATTGAAGTTAAAATTGGCTATGCATCGCCCAGCTACCACCGTCACTCTGGTCTAAACACCAATATGCCTATAGAAAGAATGCACGGTGTCGTCAAACTCATGTACTTGAAGGGACAGAAACTAAAGAGGCTTGATATCACTATCCATGCCCTTATGCACTTAGTAAGAGATTAACTATTCGAAAAACTGATTGCTTTCTACAAAGGAAAGATAATGTCCAAACTCTCTCTCGCTAATCCTCCACATGCATAATAATTCACTTTCACTGCTCTTGGTGAATGTTGTATGCTACGTTGAAATATGGGCAGTGCCGTCACAAGACAACACTGCAATTTATAAAGTGGCGCCCTTGGAAAAAGAACTGCAACTCTGATCTGAAATGCACTGAATGTAAAACATGCATGCATTCGTTTTGCTCCACCTGTACAGATTCTAACATTAAATTCAATATTTGTGAGCATATCCACCTTGCCATTAGAGTGAATTCCACGAGCACAATGTTATCATAAAATAATTACGAAAAACATCTGAAAAACGGCAGAGCAAGGAAGAGATAAAATCTCAAATTCTGAGAAAATTTTTGAGTATTTTAGATAAAGCAGATTCCAATGAGGATTATGAAAAAATAGAGAAGCAACTCACTCCAATGCTGCCAACAAGACGAGCTCAGAAAATGAAGTCAACATTATGACACTCAGATCCAGCTGTCAAGACAAATAGATTTCAAACACAAAGAAAGTCATTTTCTGTACAAAAAAATAAAGCACTGAAGGAAATGCCGTCAAAAATAACAGGATCAAGTACTAGTGAGCAACAAAATATGAACTTACTACTTAAATAGATTTATGAATAGCATTAAAATAAACAGATTTTTTTTTTCGTTTGAGTGTGTTCTGTACTTCGCCTTTCTGTAACATATCATTTTTTATTATGTCTAGATGAATTTTTTGATACTACTGTACAATTATAACAATGGACTTGTTTATTTTACAAACTGTAATGCATAACAATTTTTTTTTTTAATTTTGTGTATGTTTAATATTAAGCCGCTGTACGTAACACAATTTTTAACTAGATCTAGAGGGAGTGTATTATTTACGCTATTCTATGTACATAAAAAAATGCATATTTGATTTCTTGTAAATTTTTATGAATGTACCATATTTTCCCGTTTGTGTGTGTAGTATTATGTCTTTCTGTATTGTACCAAGTATAGCAATGGACGTATTTGTAACTTTTTTGTTTACTTTTACAAACTTTTACACATGTAACACATTTTTCATGCATTTCGTGTGTATTAAACATTTTTCCTCTTTGTTTCAAAAACCTTTTATTTTTACTAAGTGCACAGAAAGGTTTTTTTTTCTTTTGCTATTACACATTTATAACAATGCACGTGTTTGATTTTTATTTTACAAATACTCACGCGGGTAATATATTTTTCCTGTTTGTACGTTCAGAATTCGCTTTTCCGTATTGCACGAATTTTAACAATGTCTAGAGGAGGGCAATCATGCCATATTACAAAAATCCGCACTGCTGCATTGCATGCGAGAGTTTGTATTACACCAGTACGCCACTCAACGTTCAGCCGTTGCTTCGCTGGGGTCATGAAATAATTCCTGCTAGACGCTCTCTCTCTCTCTCTCTCTCTCCGTCCCCCCTCTCTCTTTCTCTTTCTTCCTCTTCCTTTTACACCTTCCCTCAAATGCTCTGTTGAGTGTTTGAGGCTTGGAAAATAGTGGAATAAGATTGTGGTCCGGGGGGGGGGGGGTGAGGCAGTGGGTTAGCTTCTCTTACCCATAGCAATTCAAATGAAAACCATGTGGGTGGACAAGGCCCATACCACCCCTACGCTGAGGGAGTAGCGTCACAGTGATGTAAACCGTCGGAAGATGTAGTGATGCGGAGAACTTTGGAGAGGAGGAAGGGGCACTCGGTTAGTGTGGCACTGGACCGTATTTTATGGCGCCGCCGCCTGGCAGCAGCACTGACCTCGCCCGGCGCGCGCTATTACTGCCAAGTCCTTGGCAGCTCTGTCCGCCCGCCCACCAGTGTTGCCACGTATTTCGATGGGTCGGAAGATCTGATATTTAGAGCATTTACGTATATACGGATTTTTTTAAATCGAAAACTTCCGATTTTTATTTTGAATACCTACTTGAATTTCTCAAATTATTTTTAAAAGCTACAATATCAGCATTCTTCTGGTTTAAGACATCATATAAGAATTTTACTAATGACATTGTTGCACCACGGATAGATCGCAGTTGTCTCCCCTGGTTAATAAGGGAAATTCTCTACATCACAGTAATGCTCACTAGCACTGCAGGGTTTGCAATGTTGCTTCAGGTTACTGTTAGTTATCAAACTGGACATGCACTGCTACTTATGGTACCTTACTCCCCTAGTTACTGGGGTGTGATGCAAAGTGTTATCCTGTAACATCATATTGTAAGTACTCTTAAAAATATATAGCAATGGATTCAAGTTCACTTAGTGACAGTGATTAAGATACCCTCAGCTAATGTTTATAAAAAAAAGGCAAAGGAAAGTACAAAATAAAATAGTGAGTGAAAAACTATCCTTTTTTTTGTGGTTAAGAAAGAGTAAAAAGGGTACTTTTTACGCATTTTGTTATTCTTGTGATCAACATCTGAGTCTATAGTCGAGAAAAGATGAATGTTAAAAACTACAGTTCTCTTACGAGAGTGTGTGTGTCTGCATATATTAAAAAGTTGCTTGTAATTAACCTAAATACATTTTTCAGTAGCTATTGACAGTTTTTTTTATCATACAAACCTGTATACACATTTGTACATCTTTTTTCCGAGAAAATTTTAATACACGATGTATATTTTCAGTTTGTTTGGAAATTCTTTCTATTTTATTATTCGGCGTACGGATTTTCTTCCTACCTTTAAAAGTAATATTCCGGTTTTATTTTATTGCGCCTGGCAATATCACCGCCCTCTCTCTAGCTCTCTCTCTCTCTCTCTCTCTCTCTCTCTCTCTCTCTCTCTCTCTCTCTCTCTCTCTCCCTCGCCCTCTCTCTCTCTCTCACTCTCTCTCTCTCTCTCTCTCTCTCTCTCCGGTAGCTTGTCACCATGCTTGCAGTGCTGTGGAATAAACAGACGCTCTAGCAAGGTATCACGGCGGTAGCCATCAACTGACATCCATTTATTCAGATCACGCCGAACAGAGCACACAGTAGTAACACCAGGCAATCAAAGAGTTTCTACGTCATCCGTGTTGTGTGCGCGGAAAAGCAGGCAGCGCCGCCATTGCGCACAGTCGTAGTGTGTGTGTGCGTGTGCGTGGTGTCCAAGGCGTGCCATCAACAGTGATGTTCTAGGTGAAGTCTCCGCTTCACCCCTCCAGCAGAAATTCTTCGTTTTCGCGTCATATTTTTGGTTTCGTTGTAATTACTGACAACCTACGATTTTACGAGTTGTTCGAATTTTTGTGCGTAATTGTAATTGTACGTTAGCAGCCTCTTGTAAAAGTAGAGAATTTATTAATAAAATATGCATATGTTGTTGACTTTTTACAACAACCAGGTAACAAACAACTAAAATTACACCCAAAAACTACTCGTAGAATGTAAGTTTTCTACAATCGCACATTGACATTGATAACTGTGAGAACAAAGAATACCTGCTGGAGGGACAAAGCCAAAAGTTAGGTTTTATAAAGGATGTGAATTCGGTCATGAATGAGCGCTGTGTCCTAGGCGAACAATATGGCTGTCGTCAACGGTTTTGAAGGTAAATTAAGGTGATTGTTGTTAAATGCATTAGGGAGAAATACAGGATTAGAGTCAATTAATAAAATATATTAGTGATAGTGGAGTAGAGAGATTAAGGCAGCTCTTAACATCAAAGTCTTGAGAGCCGATGATGGTGAAGCGAGGTGAATATGGAGTAGTGCCGGAATGCGAGGAAAAGGGGAAATGATTCATCCTCTTAGAAGAGCAAATTTTAAAATAAAGGAAACTCGCTTGCTAGCAGGTAATGCGCAATAAAACGAAGCTTATAATTATGGGTACGTAGGTGACACAAAAATTCTGGCATCGCTGACATAGTTTAACTCGCTTTGTCTAGTCGTCATGATCTGCGAACGTGTGAATCCAACTTTAGTCAATCTACACTGGATTTAGATGTTTCCTAATACTATGTTTTGTTCAAAATGCCTTCGTTGTCTGTTTCTGAGAGATTGTTACCACTTGTTCCCAAATTTAGATTGCCTTATCCCAAGGGCGGCTCTTGTCAATGTCTGCAGGGGCACGTAGTCTTCCAAGCAAAGTTTAACATGGCCTGCAAATAACTGCACTTTTATCCATCTTTATTTCATAATTTAAGTGTACAAGTAACATTTCCGGTCATAAAGTTCTGTATCGCTAGGGTGCGTCTAGTGTCACTTATTTTAGGCGCTGACGATTGTTTTCCTCGCAGCTTTGGGGCACAGACTGTATGTGCCCACGCTGGTGTACATTCCTTGCCGAAGGCACACGAGACGTCTCGGAAATAGCCAAAGTGCGGTAGATTCGGGCACAAGCCACCTGTGCCGACGCGATTCAGTCAGTACTATAACAGCTCGATAGATGGCAGTTGTGTCTCGTCTGCAATACTTGTTTAAATTTGTCGCAACAATGTGTTTTTGACATCATGACGCATTATATTCTATTATGTTGCCGTATTATTTTCTAGGTTTGAAAATTGGTAAATGTGTTTAAAACAGCGCTGCGGGATATCACAGTTTTTTAAGTTGGTTTACTTTTCAATTTTTATATTTATACACGCTGTTTTCCTTGTTTTTTTTTTTTTCTTTTTCCTGAACTGACATTTAACATGCCATCTTAATTCAATAAACGAAGTGAGTGAACAGAATTTAAATTTAATTCAGGGAGCATGATATACAATGATAGGCATTAAGGCTCGGCTGCCTTTACCTATTAAGCATAAATTCTTCGTTTGCGTGTCACAATTTCCATTTCAAAGGTATTATTGGAAATGTTTGAATAAACAAAGCTATTTTCCAACTAGCTTTCTTGTACAACTTCGTACGCATGATATTTAGGATTGGGAATTTGGAATCGCTCTTGGGAAGGAATGTAAGACAGCTTAAAGACAAAAAAAAAATAAAGGAGAAATGACGGAACTTTTTTTAGCAATGCTTTTTTTTATGCAGTGATCACAAGAAAAGCTAAATCCAGTACCTATGTACATCCCTGCTCTTCATATTTTCGGAACCGTTTGGGATAACTCGATGAAACAAAGACTAAGTTGGTTCTGGGGTTATATATATATATATATATATACATACACGCACACACACACAGTGTAAATCTGATGTCAATACGTTCAGTGGTTTTGAGTTAAATCAGGTCGGACAGACAGACACGAAAAATATTAACATTAGATATGGCTTAGTAATAAATTGTACTATATGAAAAAATAATTAAAAGTGGAAAATTCTAAAATCACAGACCAACACATCTTTTTTATTTAGTTGTATGGATTTACTTGTTTAGTACATGTGTTTCTAATTTTCACGGTATGATATTTCCTGCCTGCAAAAGAAGAAACTTATTGATAAAATATAAATATGTTCGTGGCATTTTACAACTAGGAGATAACCCACAAAAAAAAATATGCACAAAAATATTCAACATCTCGTAAAATTTAAGTTTTCGGAATCGCGCATTGTCAGTAATTAGTCATAATCCGAAATTGACACGAAAACGAATAATTTGTGCAAAAGAGGCGAAGTAGAGCCTTAATGACCTTGACATCACCTCCGAGACCATAACTTAATCTAATGTAAACCTGCAGACCCAAAAAAGAAATTATACCTACACATAATTTGAGTAAGAAAAATCAGGTTGAGAAGACGATTTGATAATAAAATCACGTGTGTTTTATTGTTTTTGCTGTGTTATTTTTGGTTCTGAAGATACGTGAACGTCTACAGGTTTTGCCAGCCTAAAATATTTGGATGACAATATTAAAAAACATTTAGTTAACAAACTACACTTAAAATGAAATGAAAACAGCAATGCTGGAGCAGATAGATATAAGAAATCAGTTGGATGAAGTCGGCTATACAGAAGGTCAGTGAAAAAAAAAACCATAACGAACTAGTAGAAACAATAGATACATCATTTATAGAATAATAGACCACAATAAATTTTGTGGCTTTTTACGTAGAGTCTTGGGGATCATTCTGGCGCCATTAAAAGTAAAAACCCGGGTGTATTTACATTTTAAATAAAGTACTAGGCCCTATATTAATTTTTAATTTTGTGCCCTCCTTTGACAGTCTTCCTGGAGCCACCCCTGCATTATCCAATCTCCACCAATAAAACCTTGACTCTACAAATCTGTAGACTGTAAGGGGAGATACAAGAAAGTGGCAGCAAAATTAACAGTAAGCAAGGTAAGGTTATGAACCGTATTTTATAATACGACGGATTGTATCGAGTTATTTTTACAGGAATCTCAATAATTTACGAGTAATTACATGATCACTTTATTAATGATTTGGAAAAATCAGTATATTCTGTGTATTACTGCTTGAATTGTATCGCAAATGGTTTTTAAATACCCATTTCATATCCTTGCAAGGACGAATTCATTTCATATGTACTTGTGTGTGTGTGTATATACACACAAGAAAATAACACGCACCTTAGATAACTATATTTGGTGCTGCTAAGGCATTTCACATATCGTTCATTATTCTGGAGCCCTATATTAAAACAAGAATGGTCTTTACAAAGTGAGAAATGTGTAAACACGCCGAACTAATATAATGATATGTGCCTACTACCACAAGGTAGCCTCGACCATCTCCTCCCCGCTCGTGGTCCCGTTTCCCGGCGGCCAGCTGACCTGGAGGGCGTCACAGCTCCTCCTTCTCCATACTGGGAAAGCCGACGACTTGGAAGGATGCACAAGAATATTCTGGGAACTAGGAGCCTCGGCCCAACGTGGCATTTAGATAAATTTCTGGGCGATCACCGATGACTCTGTAAACAGATGCGCTGTCGGCAGTGTGTTGGTACAAGTCTTTTGTTGAGTGCGGTGACCTGACCAAGTCGAGTGCGGCGAGGGGCATCGGTTAAGAGGACGTACAGTGACGGGAGATTGCGAGACGATGGCGGACGAGGTGCTGTGTTATGAACGGACGAGAGGACGTAGAACCCGATAACTGAAGGTTACTAACCACGAGGGCGCTAGGAATACTCTATAACATTGGGGGTGGGGCGAATGAAGATGTGATACGGACTTTATTTTAAATATTGGAACTCTCAAGTATGGGCTTACAATTTTTAAAGTAATTAATTAGGTTACGGTACACTGTCTATTTTGACTGAATTTAGTTATTTGATTACATTAATTTCATTGAGATCATTGTAAATTATACTCTTTGTATTTATTAGTTCTAAAAAGCAAGAGTTATAAATTTACTGTGAGATATTGAGACAAGAGTATTTTCTTTGTATTAATTGTAAACAAATTTGGAAATTATAATTAACTCTTTTAATTAATTAAGACATCCATCTCTTAACAAACCTGACTTAGCCCACAGTCTTTGGAGAAAATTATAACAATAAAAATAAGTAAAGATTGCAGATAGCTCTGAATTTTGCTAAAGTATTTCGTCAACAAAATGATGCTGTCTTTACAGCTTAAAGCAAGGATCTCCAAAAAACTTAAGACTAGGGCTACATTACATTATAAGAAAGTTATTCCAGACTGAAATTTACTAAATACCCTTATTGATAAATACATATTGTATAATTAGATATTTTTGTCTTATGATATTTATCTTTGGGTGATGCCTGAATCAAAACGTATTTAATCATTTATCGATATTATTATATTTTTGGAAAAATTTGTTTGTTTGATTACAATATTTGCAAAGCATTCGACGTTCTTGTCAGCATTATAATTGATTTTATAGTTCGTGTTACACTTGTTTACATACTAAACCTAAAAGAGGCAGAAGTGGCATTTTATAGTTCGTTTTACACTTGTTTACATCCTAAACCTAAAAGAGGCAGAAGTGGCATTTTATAGTTCGTTTTACACTTGTTTACATCCTAAACCTAAAAGAGGCAGAAGTGGCATATTATAGTTCGTTTTACACTTGTTTACATACTAAACCTAAAAGAGGCAGAAGTGGCATTTTATAGTTCGTTTTACACTTGTTTACATACTAAACCTAAAAGAGGCAGAAGTGGCATTTTATAGTTCGTTTTACACTTGTTTACATCCTAAACCTAAAAGAGGCAGAAGTGGCATTTTAAACCTAGTTATTTATTTATTTGTCTTTACCGTAGCTATCTATCAAGATGAAAATTTTGTTTGTTTACGTAGAGATAAAACACAATTGCAGGACTGCAAACAGCTGTGTAACTATCAGTATGATAAGTACATAAGGTAAAAGGCTACATATTTCTATAACATTACACGCAAATGGAGCTTAAAATATTAAATAGATGCTAAACATCAAAACACTTAGAAACTCTTTTATTAAGAGCGAGATTTATCATATCGTATATTTTGTGGTAAAATGGCTGCTATTTATGACTCGAATTTTGCGTTTCTGATCATCAGTCTCGATTACAATTGTTCAACAGGCATCTTTATTATGTAGCAACTTTTCACATATTTCCTTTTTTTCCATGTGTGAAAAGGCATTTGCCTTTTCACACATGCGATTTGTGCAAAATATTGAAATAAACCTGTGAAGAAAGTTCATTGTAAAGTTTCCATAATAATCTGTAAGATTGTGGTAGAAATCTACTACGTTCTCGTCTTGATATCTGTCCTTCATTTATTTTCTGAACTGCAAGTTAATCACTTCCAGTTGAAGTTCAGGTAGGAGACTGTCAATACATTCTTATGTATGACGCATAAGCATCTATATCTGAAAAACAAGCATTAAACTGTGCATTTAAATTGGCTAAGATTTCAACAGAAACGTCTGCTGAAAAAAGGTATATTTGTTTAGTTACTCAATGTTTCATATTTCTTTAAGTGGTTAAAGATACGCTTTCTGTTTTGCAACTAAAAGAAGCAGTTTATTTCGGAATGCTTTTATGTGGAAGTGCATGGCCCATATAAGGTAAATTAAACCCTATAGCTTCAGATTCATACAATTCACATGTACCATTAAATTTGTGAAAAATATCTAACTTCCAGAGTCACTCGCCATAAAGCAGATTTCACACAATGCAAGATGCATTTCGCGCAAGATTTCGTACGAGAATGCCAACTAAATTGCGTGCGAAACGAGTTCACACGC
The DNA here is from genome assembly GCA_029891345.1 of Dryococelus australis. NCBI lineage: Eukaryota > Metazoa > Arthropoda > Insecta > Phasmatodea > Phasmatidae > Dryococelus > Dryococelus australis. The sequence goes on from CM056999.1 coordinate 24,405,019, forward strand.
AGATAAATAAGATGAATACCGTCTCACATCAAAATTTGCTGATAGCCCTGGTGAGTACCAAACATACAAATATAATATAAAATATGAAGTTTCTTACTTCAATAAGGTATTTGTTTCAAAGCTATTCCTCCAATATATAATTGTTTTTATTTTATTCTCAGCAAAACGTCTAAACTTCAATCCACACTTAAAATTTTTTTTCCAGCAATGTTTTATTTCCCTTCCCTTTGTATTCCTCTTCGCACACCTCAGATTATGATTTTCCTTTACTCTATGGTTTAGTTTACAACAGGTCACATGACCAGCATACAAGGACCAATAGGATCGCAACTTGCATCGCCATGCACGATAAAAATAGGACCTGCTCTATCTCCTCATTTCGTGCAAGATGTGCCTTGCGCACTAACTAGTGCAAGAAATGATCGTGCAAGGTTGGCATCTCGCGCAAGTTTGGCACTTATCTTGCATCGTGTGAAACCTGCTTTAGTAACCAAAGTTAGTGCTCTGTCCTTCTCATTCAGGAACATATCGGTTTCACTTCGAAGTTCAAACAATTGTGCTTGAACTCATCCACAAGAAAGTCATCACATTGATGAGCGGTAAGGCAAACCATGACTAGGTGCCTCTATTCCTATAAAGACGTACGAAACTGACGATGGTTGAGGCCAATGGGTGAAGTTCACTGTCAAAACTACACGTTATATTACGAACCTAGTAATTAACTTAATTACAGGCTGTGGCGGTGAAAGCAGCGAATTTTGCAAACACTCCCAGAAATACAAATTTATTCTCGGCAACATGCAACTAATACCAAATGAAGACACAATGCCTACAATTTGGGGCGAATACACAGAATGTCCAATTATGTAAACATTACTGCACATAGGTGTTCCTCATTTTACATTACACACATTCAAAGAGTTCTAGTGAAATTGGACATTACCTCTTGCAGGACTGACACTGAAATTCGATTGATTTCCTGTCGTATTTGATCCTTGAGGTCCTGAATGTTGCATGGTGGATTATATTTGAAGATCTTGGGTTTCAAATAAACCCTAAGTAAATAATCGTCTGCTGAAAGATCGGGGTTTTTGTAGGCCAGGGATTGTACCCATTCTTGGAGATGAGATAACCCGGCAAGATGTTTCTGAGGACAGCTATGGACGTCCGAGATGTACAGTATGGCACGTGGCCCCATCTTGATGGAGAAATGTATTTGCATTGATAGGACGATCAGCAAACTGTGGCACTAAGAAATGTTTCAACATGTAAACATAGGTTATTTTCACAGTAACAGAATTGCTGTTTCTGTCTTGAATAGAAAACCTATAATTCCAAATAACTATAAAGCGGCTCTCTTTCAGGATTACCATGTGACCAGCGTCACAAGTTTTGCTTGTTTACAAAGCCTGAAAGATGAAAATTGGCTTCATCGCGCATAATCAGATTATTGTTAAGGTTAGAGTTTTTGTTAATCAATTCCAAGAAAAAAAACTCCTGTTAAAAGCTTTCGCTTTGCATGGTTATCAGTAGTCAGGTGTTAGTGTAATTCTGTGTGGAACATTCTCCGTACGCTGTGATAATGCATGCCTAGCTCCAGTGCGTGCCTTCGTGCAGAAAGCTTGCGACTTCTGCCGAAGACTTCTTACATTCTTGCAATGTTCTCTAGTAAACACATGCATTTTTTACTTTCGCCTCTCTTTATTCTAATATTACCCATTTTGTCAGAGTTTTATTTAATCCACATTTTGATTACGTGGGAAGAAGGAACTGGATCGTTATGTGCGAGATTAACATGAGCACGAAATGAATGCTGAGCGGCCCCGTACTGTTGTTGCTTTTGTAAAACTCCTTCATAGCGAATTTTTGCTGTCACCGGTTCACGAGTCGATTTCGACTGAACTTCCTTATTACAGTAAATGGTAACGTTTGGTCGTTCAAATGACAGTTCGTCCATGTTCTTCTTCCTTATATTACTTACTCTATCCAGGATTGCCAAATCGTCCGTTTCACCACATCGCGCTCTATTAACGACATGATGCTTCCTTGTGAAGGATGCAATGCAGCACCATAAGTTTTGGAAGACTTCCAGTTTCCATTACTTTGTGTCTTTGTCCTGCCAAGCTACATTTAACTACACACATATTGTTTACTCCATCAGTCGTCAAATATATATATATTTTTAATTGCAACTTTTGTATTCAGAAAACGATTTTTTCACTTCTCCAAAAATTTCTACCCTTATCGTAGTTCCATGCATACTACGAAGTGATGCCAATTCCTCTGTAACTTCAAAATTCGTGTCAATACCTTGGATAAACAACAGCTCCGAAGTGTTCGTAACATCAGTAGACTCATCAAGATTAACGGAAAAACAAATCAACATCTCAACTTTTTTAGAGAGTTGAAACATAATATTACTATCAATAGCCTCTGTTCTACGAGCAACTGTATTTGCCAAAAAATAACACTAATATACTTGAATATTACTACTTTTTTATATACCTCTTATACTGCTTCAAGTATACATTTTTTTAATCGTTCGTAAGTAAATAGCTTTCCCCACTTGGCTAAAACACGAACCACTTGAAAATTAGAGCTTGTTGATGCCTCACTTTTTGTGTGTATTTTCTTATATGTTAACTGCTTCAAAGGCAGACAATGTGTTTAAGATTTATCTTCTTGTTGGAATATCCTCACGAATTTCCAGCGACAGTTTTATTGCAAATCGTTCGCAATATTTTATTATTTGATTCCGTCAAGAAGTAGTCCACACAAGTAGTGTGAGCGAGAGACTACTAGCTTTAAAAGTGCAAGAGTGGCACAAGTGCCCAATAAAATTAAACTTGGGAGGGGCTAGAAGTCGACCACACAAAGTAGTGCTATCCCCTCCAAGGTTATTTCAGGCACTAACATCCCGTCCCCCTCCCCTCTTCCGCTCTCCCGTGCTGTGAGTGGCCAAACACTTCCCCACCTCCTCCTATCCATTCCTTTCCCCTCCTTCCCCTACGAGGAGTGCTTTGATTGGCTGTTGGTTGGTTGTGGGGTTACCTCTTCCTGCAGATGGCTTACCCATCCTTTCCCTCCTGCCCCTCCGAAGTGTTTTATGATTGGCCAGTTGGTTATTGGAGCAATATTGGCACAAGGGACATTTGGGAGAATAGATGTTGCCTCTTTCGTGTCTACCGAGTGACGGGAGCTCTGATGACAGAATGATGATGGAGGGGGAAAGGGGGAGGGTCGGGACCTTCAGAGGTGTTGTTTCTTTCCTGTCTGGCGTATAACTGAGGAGGTTGCACCATAAGGTATAGGAGAGGGCGAGGGGTAAAGGGTAATGTAGGAATAAGGTTTCGGTACTGGGTTTGAGACCCGTTCAAGGTATACATTTTTTTTAAGGGGATAGGTGAGGGAAAGTGGAGTAAGAGGGTTGAGGAATCGTCTTCAATCCCTGGTTCGAAGTCCGTCAGAGGTAATTCGATTTTTTATCGCCTAATGAATAATTTTGTAATAAGTAATTAAAAATTACAAATTAAGTATCCATAACAAAAATAACTACACAATTACCAATATTAATTACAGAAAGTATGTGTAATGAGAGCTATTGAACAAGTACCGGTCCTAATTATTGCAAATTAAGTACAGTATACGATTACCAATTGCCGAAGTACTGAGACCATAATTGCATGTCCGCTCGCCATCACTCCTAAATGCAGACTGAACTCAGATTATATTATTTGTCATTAATTATAAACCCTGCTGGTCATGTGCGTGCTACCGGCAGCCCTGAGTGCCACCGACCAAGCGAGTTCCCCGACCACCACCGGACAAGTGCACCGTCCGAATCATACACCTGCTGTAACTACCATTTTAAAATACTAAGTTTGACATCTTCTTTCATGTTTTCTGCCATTTCAGTAAACTGTTATTTTGTACAAGGTAATTCTACGTCGCCTCTTTTAAAAATAATAAAATAACATTTCCAACATAGTGAAAATGCCAGAAACTCCCGAGCATCTAAATTATAAGACTCTTCTTATTTTATAAATACTGCGTCTTCTTTTTTCCACTATGAGTTAAACTCTGGAGGGTTTATGTTTTGGTTGAAATAGGGAAACTCAACTCAAGGTTTGTGTAGAGAGTTCCTACAATTACTTGCAATGAATTATGAACCAACCGAGCTGAATCTGCGCTGCCTCGCTCCCCATCCGCCACTGTGATATACCTACATTATAATGCTATACTTATACTATTTCAGTAAAGTATTAAATGCTAAAATGCTACACTATTGATCACACTTCACAACTTGTTTAAATTTAGATTTTTCAAATATATATTATTAATAAAAATGTGTTGGGGTTGGAAATACACAACTATTACTACTTGTATGGCATGCCATCTGATCTGCATTTCCTATCGTCACAGCGCAAGTCAACCTCTGTAGCCCGGCCATATCTCCGCTGGGCTGCGAAGCGTTCACATAGTTTGTATCTCTGCTGGAGTCTCCGGTTTTTTCCGACAGTTTTTAACATTTCAAATTAATTACAATAATTTTATTTAATAAGAAAGCTAACAATTACTATTAAAACATGTTGCTAATTGTCTTTGTGGTCAGTTGTGATTAGTTGCGTAAGATTCCGATAATTATTTTTTATAATCATTTTATATGTTACCTCTGTTAAATATTGCATACATCGCTCAGTTTTCATTAATTTGTTACATTCTTAGGCATTTCATAACTTAGTAGAAACTATTTTTCGGTATTAAAACTACAGTTGTGTTATTGTAAACACTCTTATGCATGCAAATACAACAGGGGAGATATATATATATATATATATAAAGGCCACTCTTGCCTGCTTATCTCGCCTGACGTCCCCTACAGAGAGGGCACGTGGCAAACCAACCGGCGAGGTCAGCTGCGAAAAGGAAGTGTGTATTTCGAGAACTGCGGCAAGGGTCATCAGCCGACAGCCATCTCTCTTTCTCTCTCCCTCTCTCTCTCCCTTTCCACTGTCCTCTCGGTTTCTCTGGGTAGTAGGAATGCTATCCACGCCGGCCATCAAGTTAAACATTATCTCTTCTAAGATATATATATATATATATATATATATATATATATATATGTATCTTACGAGTTAAGAATCGTGTTGTCATCTTTTTTTATTATTATATTTTCTCACATATTGTGTAACTTAGTCAAAAACTAATGACCCATTAAGATGGAACACTACATGCATAACCCGAAGAGCTAGTGTTAATATACTAAGTGGAATTTTATTTCAAAAAAGTTCTACAGTAAGTTTGAAAACAGTACGCTTCGTTTCGTGCATCGCAACTGGGATTATTCACCTCTAATTACTTTCAAAGTCGAACACTGAGTAAACAACCCTGAGCAATTCGGGTCAAGGAAAGAAAGTTCTTGGGAGTGGGTGTTGTGAATGGATGACAAGGTACATAGTTTTGTGTAATAAGCAATGAATAACTACATGGAGTAGTATTTAGATATTGGTTCCAGACTCAAACTTTTCAATCCGAAACTAACTTTTTTTCATTTCGATACAAAAATTTTTCATTCCGATACAAACTGCAATACAAGTAATCCTACACAGAAAATATTGCTCCAGGAGGCAGCTTCGCTTGTGAGGGGAGTTCATACTTACACAAAGGTTACACACAAACACACACAAACACACACATTATAACATACATACACACACAAACATACAGTATAATACACACACACACACACAATCGCACATCTCATTTGCATATACCATACCAGGAAGTTGCAATACTTCTAGTATCAAACTTTATAAGCAAAACAAATACTTGACAACTATTTCAAAATATACAACTCAAATGAACAAATCAAACAAAACAATACACAGTTATTTTATGAGATAATTTCAACATACCCTGTGACTTACTTTTCAAAACATTCCAACCAATCAATCCAGAAACGATAACAATACCTTTAAATATATTTTAATGCATATTTTAAAATTATTGCTTCTAGTAAATCGCATACCATCTCCATCACATCATAGAAGATCGGAAGTCAGTACTACAACTTCCAAATATTCTCTCTATACTCACCATAATATATTACTTAAATATTTATAATAACAACACCGGTATGTTTTATCTAATATAAGAATAATCGAATTAGCCCAGTACTCGATTTCACATCGTAAGCGAGACATACATCATTTTCAAACAGATACGATCTCCTACATCCTAGCTAATGTCAAAGTGATTGCTACTAGAGGATGAATAACATTTTAGATTTTACTGAAGTTATGCAATTATCTCTAAATACATATTCAAAACAAATACAAATATGTATGAGGAAACCAAATATTGATTTTTTTACTTGTGTTCCAAACATGTCACATCAAAAAATTAACAGATATTTTCCTTTATTTATTGACATTCTTTACTGGAAAAATACTTTCAGCCAAATTGTCATATTCCTTGCTTTCAGTTCCATTAAAATTGTGAGAGAGTCCATCTCGATAGCTATACCAATCATGTATACACATATATTTAATATTCTTATATTCTTATAGCTTTCTTAACGATATATTCAGACATTGTTTTGTTTCTTATGAAACATACTCATTAAGTGCACTTTATTACTGGGTACCCGAAGGTAAATAAAATCTATACGATATATATATATAATATATTGATATAAAATGATATATGCCATGGCCAAAGTTAATGAAAGCTTGAATTCTGATGAAACACTCATATTTATTTATAACTGTATTCTTAGTTATTTATCTATTTATATATTGATTATTTATAAAGTTCATGCTTGTATGGAACTTGGTCAAGTACAATACATACTTATTGAAAGGAAATTATTTTTTACTGTCAAATATTCCCACATGGTACTAAAATGTGCATTAATTTAAAGTTCTGCTTTGTGTCAATAGATAAATTTATCATTATACGGAAAGTGAAAACTTCGCTTTTCACCAGTAAAGTCAAAAGTAAACAAATTAAATTTAAATGTTGTTTGCCATTAATAAAAAAAAGGTACCATTAAAAAAAAACGTTTTTTACAGTGAAATCAGGAATTCACATCAATATGTTTAAGATATAAATAACTACATGTTTATCTTAGGTTGAGGCAATTATATGTTTTGGATATATTCTCATTAATGTAAAGTTTGAGCATGGCACTAAAGCATTTTTAAGGTATTTGCTTAATAACTTTATATGTAACTACCTCAACAGAAATCTTGAGTGCACCTTCCTTTTTATGTGTCTTCTTTGAGTTGCAACGAAAGCACATGTTGGGGATGGAGTGAACCTCATGAGGTTGACACATAACTAGTGGTAGCAGCAGCTGGTGGTTTCTGTTGTGGGTTGGGTTTTTTTGTGCATGTGTGTTGCATGTGTCCCTCTTCGGGACTGGGGAATGCATGGTGATGCCAAATTTTCAGTGTTTACTATCATATTAGTTTAAGAGTGTGTTATTATTTCTATTTTGTTAAGTGTCGCAGTGCTGTCAACCCGATAACACTTTATGGCGCTATGGCTATGTAGGATTTTGTTTACTTCGTGTCACTGTGTTTTAAAGTGTTTCATGCTCCAATACTCCGTCAAATAAGTTAACTGTTTTAATTTAATTTTGAACTTTCCGTATTTATTTAAGTGTGCCATACTTCCTGACTCATTTTGTTTAAATAATAAATTATGTTTTCTTGAAACTTGACTTTTGCCTGGTGACTCATTTTCGGGTTGTGAAGTATACAGACATTTCATTTCCGAGCTTCATTGTATTCATTCTTTGCTCATGTTTATTTGTGGAATCATTTTAGGCATATTGAGTCAATTCATATTACTTTCGTTTTCTGCTATAGTTCCAGCATTACAGGCAATGTTTATTGTTTAGTCTTTGCTTATAGTTGTATTATTTTCTCTGTTTCCTTTTTTTATTCTCAGCTGGCACTCTTTGGTTCGCTCAACTCTTTTATTAATATCATTTACTGTAAGTTTTGTAGCAGGTTGCTTAATTTATTTTGTTTACAAGTTACGCTAGTGACTTCCAGGTAACATACAGTTGTGTGTACTTTCTGTGGGTCATTGTTATCCATCTGGAGTGGCAGGTGGTAATATTAACACAAAATTTGCTTCCCACTTTCTTCCTCTGGCCCTCTGAGGTTTTCTTTTGAAGCGACAGTGACTTCTATGCCTTATGACCAGCTTTTTTCGGGTGCCTGCGTACATCTTGTTTGGGTTTCAAGCTCTTTCCTCTGGTCTCTGGCCAGCACATTCCATGCCTTAAGTACTCATTTGGACGACCCACTCATTGTAAACTGTTTGCCACAGTAGAAGATAGCAGAGCTCCGTGTTAAGAAATTATTTTGCTAACTGGTTATTTTTACTATTTTGTTAAAATTTTTATTTAATGTAATTGTTCAAGTTTATTTCAAAATCTTGAGTGTCCATTGTGTGATTTGTTTGCTGTGTTGTTATATGTAACCTGGTTCCTTTTTTTTTTTGTAGGCTCTTCTGCACTTTGTAGTTTAGGTTGTTTACTAACTCTTTTTGATATGTTTCTTTTCTATTTCTGTAGTACTGTTCATTTTTTATTTTGTTTTAATTTTGGTGCACATAATCGTTCGCTGGTGAGAGCTGCTGTCTGTGTGGAGTTCGCCGAGTTAGCTGCTTTCCCAGTGTTGACTTTGGCGCAGGTCGGACTGTTTCCAGCTGTTTCTGGTGGAGTCCATGCTGCTGGCATCCTGCTGAGTGAGCTGTTATGTGGTACCGTGATTTTAGCTCCAAATTTTCAGATACTAATATCATCACTCAACACTATTGTCTTTTCTTTCAGTGTGTGTTGTGTTGTAGCATTGGTATGAGACGGTGCCATGCGATGGTGGTCTCATCAAAGTTTTGCAAGGGAACCTGACCTCTACTGTTTATAATTTTCTTTTGGTCAATAGGTTACCAGTTTATACCTTTGTGGCTTTGCGCCAGTTTCAGAGTGGTACTTTCAGGTCTTTTGCTTGTTTGTGCACTAACAACAGTTTTTTTAAAAAGGGGGGGGGGGGTGTTGTGAGAAGTTACTTGACACCCTATTTCTGTTATTTGTGCTGTAGTCTTTTCTTAGATTTAACTTTTACTCGGTAAGACCCTTTGTGGTTTTCTTGACTGGTGGTCCTGGGTACTTGTACTTCTATTATTGGGATATCATTTGTCAGTTATGTTTTGTCATTGAACATTTTTTGAGCCACTTTTAGATTTGACTAATGTTTATCATTTGTTTTTTGAGTTTTTTTTTCAAGTCACCTTTATTTCGATTACATTCAGTGTTTACCTATTGCATATGCCGATATTGTTCTGTACATGTGATCTTGTTTTTTCATGTTGTGGTTTTAGGAAGCATGGGTACTGGTATCAGGGTGGGAGTATGTGCTGTTTTATAGTATGTCATATTTAATTTAATGCAATTTCTATTTGATTTATGCTAATATTATTTTTGCTATGCTGTCACTGATATTACTATATATTTACTCAGTTTTGGGACACTTTAATTTTTACTATTTCTCAAGCACTGCTATTGCGTATTTTAGAATTATTGGTGTCCCTGGTAATTAACTTAAATTTTACCCACTTTGAGACTATTATTTCACTTTCAGTCTTTACCATGATTGAGAGAATCTTCATTAATTGGCTGGGATAACTATAATTTTCATTATTACTGTATTTTAAGTCCTTATTCTCTTTTTATTTATTTATGATTCACAGAGTTGTGGAGTGTGTGCCAGTTGTATTATTGGCACAAATAAATTTTTTTATTGAATTTGTTTTTTATTTTATCTTTTTAGTTAGTTACTTTTTTGCCCAATTAATTTTTTTCCCAAGGGATAGTGCTATAGTTATTTTTAATTGTTAAGTTTATTTTATGTTGAAGATAAAAATTACTGTGTAATTTAAGAAATTATTTTGCGCTCTAAAACTTTTACATGTTTAAAGAAGTTAATTTAAGTGTTTTATTGTTTTATTAACTTGCATGTATACATTCATTTTTGTTATATTAAATTTGCTTTAATTTAAAATGTGTTAACTATTTCTATAAATAATTTTGACTATTTTAAGTTAAAGTAACTTAACGAAATTTACCTTTACTATGTATTTAGAGGTGTTTCCATTTCACAGTCTTTAATCTATTAATCGCCACTGACCGAAGTTGTGAGCATTCCAATTCGATATATATATATATATATATATATATATATATATATGCTCGAGCTCATGGTCAATCCTTTCTTCTTCAAACTTATCCATAGAGTATTAAGTCGTCTTCAAAAAAAGTTTTATCCTCTAGTATCTGCAAGCATCCATTCATGTAGTTAATATTTTTACTGCTATTTAGGTTAAGTTTGTTGTCCGAATTTATTTCTTTATTGCTATCATGTTTGTTTGTGTGCTGCCACTTTATTTTTTTGTTTTTTAATCTTTAGCGGTCCAAGTGTTCCACATGTTATACCTACCGTGGCATCCTTGCAGCTTCTAACTACGTGATGAGATAATTCGTGGTGCAACATCCTTCCTGCATCTGGCCATTATTGCTCCTCTGATATCAGGTAATAAGTTTCCTTTTAAGCATGGAACTACAACGTAGTGCTAGAACTGTGGCCATGCATATAGTTAAAGTTTTCCAATCATAACTACATACTCCTGGACTGAACAAGCCAAAACTATTTTTTAATTTGGTTATAAGCGAATATAAATATAACCATATATACAATGTAATTTAAATCTTTATTTTGAGTGAGTGGCTTCGAGGATTTTAAATTACTAAAATATGTAACTTCAGTATCCAATAAGGCTTTGGATAGCCTTTCTTAATAATATTAATATATTGCTTTGTTTGTTATAAAACATAGTCATGAAATTCACTTAAGGTTATCTCATTTTATTACCGGGTATCCAAATGTAAAAAAAATATATAAAAAATTAAAATATAAAAAAGAGATATCTATATAAAAAGAAACTATATGCCATGGGCAATGATAATAATTGCTTAGATTCTAATGATACACTCATAGTTATTTATAAAGGCATTCTTAGTTATTAATCTATTGATTATATATAAAGTTCATACATGTATGCTACTTGATCAAGTATCATGCATACTTATTGAAACTCATTTTTTTTTTCCTTTCAAACCTCCCCATATGGCACTAATATGTCCATTAACTTAAATTTCTGCTTTGTGTCGATAGACAAATTTACCATTATAAAGGAAAGTGGAATCTTCGCTTTTTGCCAGTAGGGTCAAAAGTAAAGAACTAAAATTTAAAATGTTGTTTATCATTAATCAAAATAAAGTAGCAGCGAAGACAAGGTTTTCACTGTGAAATCAGAAAATCACGTCAATATGTTTAAGATACAATTAGCTACATGTTTATGTAAGGTTGAAAAAAAATTTTGTTTTGATATATTCTCAATTATGTTAAATCGGAGCATGGCATTCGCTTAATAACTTTATATCCAACTACCTCAACATAAATATTGATCTCACTGTCCTTATATGTCTTCTTTGAGTGGCAACGAAAGCACATGTTGAGGCTGGAGTGAACCTCACAAGGCTGACACATAACAAAATAAACTCAAAATATTAAAAGTGAAACATTTTCCGATCTGTAGTGGTCGTAATGAATGTATCGAGATTTAATATATCTTGTCTGTATGGTATGTTAGTTTTGCTGGTAATGTGTCTTTGCAAATAGATAGTGTGGTGTGATAGCATAACTGGTCAGAATTTGGAATATTTAGTTGGGCAATTTGTATGTTCTGACAGTATGGTATGGTAGTATGTTTGTTATAAGATTATGTTATGGCCTGTCTAAATTAACGGTTTGGCATTATACGGTCTGCGAGTATTCATAATTATAACGTTTTTTTTTCTGCTGGAACATTTGAATGACTGATTTGGTGATATTGTCTATTCGAATCAGATTTCGTTAAGGTTGGAGCATTGACTATGGTAAGATGTATGGGTGCTGGTATTATATGAATGTGTGTGTTTTTTTTGTTACATGACGAAATGTTTTATCAAAGATATCCGCTGGACTATTTCATAAGAATGCTTATATCATTGTTTTGTTGTCCTGGATGGTATGAACGTAAGTGTTTTGGTATAACCGATATGATCTAATGGAATGAATTGTAGGTAGTGTACATGTGTTTTGGGATACAACAAGTTAGATGATTTATGTTTGAAGGAAGAGCATGAATTGACATCCAAATATAATACTATATTTAAAATAATTTTCTATGGGTATATGGAGGTTTGGGCTATATAGTTATTTGATATGACATTAAATTATAGTTAGGCTTTGGGGAAAAGCACGTTGACATATTTAACTAATAATAATATTGTAATATGTGTGAGGTTTCCGTTTCTGTAAATGGAGCATTGACATAACGGGATGCGTAAAAAAATTGTATATCTGGAAAATAAATGAATCCATCAAACAAATGTACTATATCATGGATTTTAAAATGAAGTTCATAAGTGATTGGTTTGTAGGAGATTATATGGCTCTAACATAACTATTTCTTAATGCAAATGTTCTCTTTTAAATAGATTATCTTGGGTGTGTATAGGTAAGGGCTGGCAGAATGTTCGAAACTATGTCCTTCCGAATACATGGAAACAGGCTAAGTCATAAAGATAGTTTATTTATTGTATGTGAACTGTCTATGGATATAGTTATTTAAAGAGATTTGCATAAATATTTTTTAAAAAGTAATACATCATAACTCTTATGATATGTTTATTTTACCCCGGGAATGTTTTAAAATATGATATTTACTTTCTCATTCGTCAGTACATTCACAAATAGTGTAAATGATATGTGTGTTTCGCTAGACCAGTGTGGTATCAAGCGATGAATTTTTATGTATTTAATTCAGTCTGTGCGTGTGTGTATGGTTGGGTGTGTGTCTGTGTGTTGGAATAGATCTATGTTTGTTTTGTTGTATTGCGATAGCTTGTTAGATATGTTCGGTATCGTGAATGGTAAATTTGGTATGTTCATGGGTTGTATGTTTATACTCGTGGGCTGTTGTATTAGGTTTTTGTGATCTGTTCGGCCAGTGGGAAACTAATGTCTGGTCGTCAGAATGCATGCTTTAGCAACATTGTTGGAAGTAGTTACTGCTTCGCCTTCATCTCCTTTAGAAGTCGTTTGGGCGTATTCGCATCTAGAGTTTGAGAGCTCACATCTCTCATGAGATTTGTTAGAATTGTGCATGCGGTATCTCTTTTTGTCTTGACTAACCTGTATTATGATATCGATTTTATTTAAACATTATTAAATTAATATTAACATACATTTAGTAAAACGGTATATGCATAATCACCTTCGTCGGCATTTGAAGCATAGAATGTTAATATCAATGATAGGGTTGACTTAGAAATATCTGAGTGGATGTCTTTTTTTTACTTTGTCGATGTGAAATAATCTAATACAAAAACTTGTTGTCGATGGGATTTAAAGGAAGGTTTTATATCTTAGTTAGCTTCGATGTGAATTTCTGAACATTCTTGTGTGAATTTTAAATGTATGGGAAATAAGGTTAACATTTAACAAAATTATTTACTTGTTTAACATAAATCAATAATGACAATTTTTTAAAGCATAAGGCATTTTTTAAAGCATAAGACATGTTTTTTGAGGTATAAAGAATGTTTTAAGGAATGAGGAATGAGGAGAGGGTATTGAGGATTGAGGGTTGAGGTTTGATATGCAGAGTAGTAATTTCATGCAAACTTGTGTTGAGTGTGTCATGTCTAAGGTGTGTGAATTTAAAATTAAAATTTATAAAGGAATGCTTTTTTATATATTACTATTATGCAGTTTGTGGATGTGTGTAGCCTTCCTAGTTAATGCATTCCCCTGCATCTTTTTCGCGATTCCGAGGGTCTCTCTTCTAGAGATAACGATAGACTGGTGGAGTGACAGATGGTAGGTAATTCTTTGTTTCTTGACAACCTGTGATAGCTTGGTAGAGAAATGATGTAGACAGAGTGAGATGGGTAATGGAATGGTATATAGCGTAAGTGTTTGTTGTGTAGTGTGTTACAAGATGATATGCATATAAGTTATATGTAATATCAAACATATGGTAGGCGTAAGTTGGTTTTGATTATGGTATGATGTGTATTTAGAGTGGAATTAATCATGACAGTTAATCAATATACAAATACTGTTAGTAAGTACCTTGACAGGATATAAAGCAAGGAGTACGTTCTCAAACCTATAGATGAATTCTATTCTCGTTCATTGTTCTTCCTATGTTGGTGGATAGTTGGTTTTCGCTCATTACATATATACTCCTTGCATTCGGATATCATTGCATCAATACATTTGGTGTATTTACTTGATACAATATTTAAAAAAATATCTGCTTAGCCTGTATGGTTCTTGAATTGCTATGCACATAGTAACTGTGTGTAAATAGTCTCGCTTAATATTCATTATTTTATGTATGGCTACATATATTTTACTCTTGATTGTTGAGTGTTCAACTCTCGTGAGTTAAGCCTAACCTATCATATTTGGTAAAGATTGAAAGTATTATAGAAAGATTGGCGTTATTCTAAGGGGGAAATGTACAGTCTCATTATATGTTTCAAAGTATATCGAGTTGTTGACTTCCAAGCTCGAACTAAGTTGTTTTTAAATTACATCTCGTCCTTTTATACATTTAATCAATCCAAGATGATAGTCAAACTCATATGAGTAATCAGACGAATGCAGATAAGAAACAAGTACCCTTCAGTTTATGTTTACAGTGTTAGTCGAGAGCTGTTTTTCACATGCTGATGATGTGTAAATTGTCTCATTGCGCAGTAAGTACCTCGAATGGGACTTGAATTCAGTATCAATCTGCCTATCTGTTAGGGTTACAATCCTGTTGGCTCTCCATCCTATAATGCTCCGATATCTCGGGTGTTTATGAAGAGGATATGTGCAAGTGTGTGTGTGTATTGGCGTGTGGGTTGGTGTGGATTGGTGTGCGTATGTATGGATGGGTTTCGTTATGTTAAACAGTCTACCATATTGAGTTATAGGCGAATAAAGCCAAAACATATCAAAAATCAAATTATTTTAACATTAGAAAAAAAGCTTACTTTTCAAAAAGAATAAACTCCAAGTAACCATCAAACTCAAAGTGTAAGGCGGGTTAAACTGTATAAAGTAATAATGTGAAGAAGATGTTATAGGTTAGAAAATGTTAGAGTTCGAAGGTTACAAATGAAAAATAAACATAATTTCAAATACACTGTCCTCTGTGCAAACCCACTCACTGATCGTTAGAGCTCCCTCCTGTCGGCTCTCCGAGCCATCGTGCATGCCAGCTAAGATTATCGGTAAGCCTACAGAGCGTATGAGTATAGGTGAAAGTGTGTGTATGTGTTTTGCTATTACATGATGAAATGGTTTATCATAGTAATTCGTTGGAAATACACTGCCTCTGTTGGTGCTGGTACATGTTGAAGCTACATACACGATTGTTTTTCCTGTTAGGGATCGTTGACTTTACATGAATAAAGTAGAAACTGATCTCGCTTGTAAATATCCAATGGACAACATGTTTTCGATAAGGCTTCAGTCATGGGCTATCATTTCCCGGGAGCGGATGTATGTCTCTCTCTAGGTATAATGTGCATACTTAATAAGTGTGTATAGTGAATTCTAATATGGTGCAAGTATAATGTCTTCTACCCCTAATAATAATACTTATAAATTCTGAAATAAATGAAAAGGTATATGACAGTTGAAGTCTTGTTGTCTTGTTGAGAGGACGTATTACTTTGGTGATTGTTTAGTTCTTAATAATTCATGTGTAGATGTGCATACCTAGTAAATATTTATTGCATGTTTACGCAAGTATGGACTTGCACGATTACGTCATATACACCAACATGTTATTATCAGATTACATCATACAACTGAATTCACCCTCCACCATTCGCGACCTTCAACAGTTGACATCGAACATCTAACACATCAGTTGAGCAGTAGACCCTGATCAAGTAAGGAAAAAAAAACCGTGATCGTAAGTGAATGCATAAGAATGTATTTCCCAGAATTTCTTTTAAAAAATAAAACTAAGTCGCCTGGGAATCGATCTCGGTAATCCTAAAATTACATTATATTAACTGTTCTAACCAGTACTTACAACCTAAATTTTTTTAAACTTAAAAATGTTAATAATAAATAGTTTTCTGCCCAAGAATCGAACTTGGTAATCCAAAATGAATGCTATGTAAATTTCTCTAAGCAGGAATACAAAGCAACATTTTTTTTTGGTTTAATTCGGAAATAAAATAATATTAGTTGTCCTGGCCGAGACTCAAAGTCGATAATCCAGAAAGGACTTCATATTAATTACCCCTAGCAGGTACCAAACTCAAAATTTATTTTTTGTTAAATTCGGAAATAATATAATATTATGTGTTCTGACCAAGACTGGAATTCGATAATCCAAAAATATCATTACGTTAAGTTTCCCTGCCAGCTGACCAACTCACAAAAAAAGTTTTGTTAAATTAGAATATAACATAATATTACATGCCCTAAGCTAGAATCGAACCCAAATCCGAAATTAACATTACATTAAGTATCCCTAGCAGCTATCCAACTCACAAATAAAATTTGGTTAAGTTCGAAAATAAAATAATAGTAAGAGGGTAAGTATGAACTTGATGAGTTTATGACTAACTATGCTTATAAAAGGACATACTGCATATTACACACTATCGCTCTTAACTACAGGGGGTGATGCGTATGTTATGAATTTGATGACTATAGCTTTAATTGTTCGGAAATTATGACAATATTTATAAAAGGCTTAATGCATCATTGACCTTACCAGAAAGGGTTTAAGGCCCAAATGACCTTACCACTATGGTGGATATTGGGTAGGATGCCTATGTAATGAATTTGATGTTTATAGCATCAATTGTTCGGAAATTGAGTAACTGTGGTTATAAGTTTGTGGAGGTTTGATACATTCTGTACTCAAGACATGATCTGTGGTAAGGTAGCCGTTGCATTGTATTTGATGCTCGGAGTCGTTACATAATTAATTTTAAAATAAAAATGATCGCTCCTATACTTGCTCAACTCAATATGGCGAAAGTTATAGTCGCATAATCATATTTTCTGACTACACATTTTTATCTGTCTAAAAAAAACAACTCTTTATACACGTCCGATATACTTGTTTGTAGAAGTTAAATAAATATATTTTTAATTTACACACATTACTTTTATTTTATTAAATTATGCTTTTAAAATTTGGCTATTGTGATCCCATAACCTAACTATTTTTGATGATATGTGTTCGTAGCGAAGTCACTAGATGCATTTATGTCTGAAGATTTAAAGTGTTAAATAAAAAAATTAATTAAATACATAACTTCTTCTACAAATTACGGTTTTACTAATTTGTGTTCCAATCGCTATACAATATAAATAAAATTTCAATGTAGGGGAAGGTGGGTTAAATGTATGCAGTGATTAATGGTACCCACGTCAACGTCTGGCTAAAGACGAGCACACACAAAAGCGTGAACTACCACCGCTCGGCAGTGAGGAGCACAACTTCGTTCTAGTCCAGTGATGACGCTGTGCGACTGAAGTTGTGTAGGGTTTTCGTGTTCTTTTACTTTGGAGATATTTCATATAAGTTAACACGTTCATTACATTTCAGGTAAGAAAAGAACTGTTTACTTTTGGAGCACTTTAGTAGTATGTCAATAATTAGTGATGATTTTGCTATAACCTAATGCTGTAAGCTATTATAATTTGTGATTGTTTCAACTGGGGCTGTCAACAAACACTCATGTCGTCATTTGGAGCACTTGTACGCAGGCATGCGGACGAATACCCACTCTGCATCTGATTACCACGTTTGTAATTCGGTATTAATTATTTTCTAAATTTCTCATACCAATATTTTAATAAATGTCAAAATAACAGAAAAAATATATATTTACACGTAATATATAGATAGACCTACTCTATTTTCGAATAAAAATTAAAAATTCCTTAGTGCACATTTTCGAAATTGTTTTTTATTTTCTCAGAATTTATAATTATTGAATAATTGTTGAGTATTTCAGCTCATTAAAGTCACATAAAAGTAATTTTAAATTAAATTTTAAATTTAGCATACATACATGTCAAATGCTAATGTTCTTTAGAAATAGTTAACAGTTTTGACTAAAATATTAGCTTAATTTAAGTTCTTCGAATGTATTTTGGCTTTTTTTACAGAGGCCACGAAACCCAAAACGCATGACTGCGAAAGCTTCCTGGACAGAGGAACGACTAACAGCAGCTCTTAACTGCATTGGAAATTGAGAAAAGATAAGAGCTGTTGGTCGCAGGTATGGTATTCATGAAGCCACATTAAGGAAAAGATTAAAATTAGGTTTATTTGGAGGGCCATGCATGGGAAGGAAAACAGTTTTCAACAAAATTCAAGAAGCGAAGAAATCACCTTGACTGAGCTTAGAAGAATGGTTTATGAATACACAGAAATAAATAACATCAAACATAAAGTCGGAAAGGACTGGACACTTGGTTTCTTAAAAGGAAATTCTCAGCTTAGTCTATGTAAGCCTGAAGCATCGTGAATAAATAGAATGTTAGCGTTTTACAAGACTGAAGTAAATCATTTATTTGCCAATCTAAGAACTGCCATGGAATAGCACCACATCCTACCATCGCTAATCTTCAATGTTGACGAGATGGGCAATACAACCGTTTATAAACCGCCCTCTATAGTAGATCCAAAGCGTCAGAGGCAGGTAGGAAGTGCTACTAGCTTGGGGCGTGACAAAAACATAATCCATCCTTTAGTTGTGCAATGAGTGCTACTGATACTTTTCTACCACTAATATTTATTTTCCTCGGCAAGCGGTCTTCATCGGGGATAAAACATGGGGATCCTGCTGGAAGCATCTACAAAATGTCAGAGTCAGGATCGATGAATGAAGACCTGTTTTTAGAATGGCTGAAACATTTTGTAGACAATACCCAGTCTTCAAAAGAGCATCCTACACGCCTTCTCATATACAATCATTCAAGTCGTGCCTCACTTTCAGCTTATAATTTTTGTAGGGACAATGGTATTGTAGTTCTTTCCTTCCCGCCTCACTAGAGTCCCGAATGCAACCACTGGACCTAACATTTTTTGGCCCTTTCGAAACTGCGAACAAGAGAGAATGTGCAATATTTTTAAAAGCCACCGGGTTTCAGAGAATAAACAAAGAAGATGTCTCTCGATGGTTAAAGACTGCTTACAAAGAAGTAGCAGGAGTCAGCAAATCTGTGTCTGTTTTGCAAAACTAAGAATTTATCCTTTCGAAGATGGAGTTTTTGAATGAGAAGATTTCCTACCTGTGACCTTAGATACAGCTCCAACAATTGTGAAAACAATATCCAATAGCTATGGTGAAATTTCATTTCCCACACTTTCCCAGGAAAATTTCCCTTCTGGTGCATGTGAAGAGGCAATTGTTACACATAAACCATCGCATGTTCCTGTTACAGAAATTTCCCCAGTTCCAAAAACATCAACATCACGGGTTAGGCCTACAGGGTCCAGAAAGGTGCAGAGAAGTAAACAGCATTCAGAAATGCTAACAGTCACTCCAAGAAAAACTGCCCTGGAAGAACTGGAAAGAAAGAGGAAAAAGAAGGCAAAGCAAAATATTTTCTACGGCATACCTAGGTCTATCTCTTCGAGCGAAGACGAAGTAAACACAACATATCTTTGTCAAGATGATGACTTGGAAGATATTGATATGCTAGCTTCGTCTTTACCAGTAAAGAATGGCGCTAATGATAACTGTTTGTTTTGTGGAGAGTTTGGTAAAGACAGAGTTCTGTGGTACTCTTGCGGTAGGTGTTCGGGATGGGTCCATTCAGGCTGTAGTGCTGTAGGAAGTCACCATAATTTTGTATGTGATTTTTGTCAAGCAAATAGATAATTATTTTGATAACTTTGATATTGAAATACTTCTAGGTCATGTAGTTTTTACACATTTTCTGAAATAATTTTGACGGGTTCTTTTGATGAAAAATTTTAATTTTTCTCCTTTATTTTCAATTATGTTATGTTATTTTGTGCTATCCTTATAGTTATACATTTACAATGTAAATAATAAGCGAGATTGATTATAAAATAAATACAATTTAATTCAAATATGCCTATGTTCGCTTTACCTCATTCTTGCTTTAGGAGCTACGAAAAATTAGAACTAGCTGATAGGAATCTAGACATGTATTAAATATGATAAGAAAATGGCTTGTTATAATCCCTAGTATAATATAAAACTGCATTTCGTGATTTAGGTAAATTTTCATCTAAAAAAATATATTACGTTTCAAGGAAAGTCCGGGAAAATATCTGAGTACCAGAAATTGCAAAGAGGGGTAATAGTGCGCAACACAAATGCAGTGCTTACGATTACCCCTCAAGTCGGCTAATCGTACGCAATGCGTATTTTAATAATATAATAAATAAAACATACCACTTTTTATGCAATGCACTAAAACTCTGATATACTATGTCGCATGGTTACAACCGAATTTCATTGTTTCTTCAATTGACTTACAGATATATGCGTCGAAGTTAAGTACGTATAGTCATGTGACTAATTGATCGAATGTGAGAGACAAACTCTAAAAGGAATGACGAACAAAAAACAAATATGGTGGCCTCCAGTAACATACTTAAGTTTTTTAAAAATAATTTCTTAGAATTTTTTTTTAATAGAACTATTTTAGGGAAATTTTGAGGGAAAAACGTAAAAAAAAGGGTAATTGTTAGGGAATATGGCTGCCAACAAAGATAGTGGCCTCCAGTAATGTGCATAAGTTTTTGAATTAAATTTTAAAGGATTTTTATAAAAAAAATTTAAGAGTGATTTTTAGGGGAAAGGGAAACTTTGTTGGAGGAAAGGGAAATTGTTAGGGAAAATGGCCACCCGGGGACAGACTTTACAGCAAAAATATTTCTGAAATAAAATTTAATTAAAATAATTTTTTTTAGAATTTTTTAATTAAATTTTTTTAGTAATACATTTTGTTTACAAGATTTTAAAATGATTTTTAGTCAAATTTGTGTAATTTTTTTTTTGGGGAGTCAGAAGTCAAGGTAAAGGTCACAGGTCAAAGGTCATGGTCAGTTAAATTACATCCAATATGGCGGACGGGTGAACAACTTGACGTCCGGGCAGCTCTGGTTCCAACGCCCCACGCCCTTGTGCCAGACTTCCCTAAGTCCTACTACATGGGATGTGGGGCAGGAGAACAACCAACACCCAACATTGCCGCGAGCCCTGGCTGTGACAAAAACTAAAATGGCGGATGGATCCGAATCCGGAAACCGGAACGCTGTTTTAAAACTAACAAGTATACACTACTGGCGTCCCTCAGTCGTTCTGAGCACTCGCCTGGTTCTATGTTTCAAGCGCGTTAAATACCGCCTAATAAAAGGCGACTTTAAGAAAATCACTATTGTATTTCGTTTGTAAGGAACGGCTGACATGGACGAAATGAATGACATAATTAACTGGGGACTAACTTGTGGATATACTGTAGGACATGGTGGAAAAGCAGCAGTATGGAGGCGTAAGACGAATTGGAAGATCCTGAGAAAACCTTGAAACCACATATGTGCGTTTTCCACGCTACCCACATGAAGCGTAATTTGCCTGAACCTGCCGACAACCGAGCTAATTGTTATGGGCCTCCTGGTTTGAAATATGCTCCCGGAAGTATTTTATTTAACAAAGGTATTGAATTAATGTACCGTTTTTCTCATAACATGCCACGTAAAGTTATCTTGTTTTATGACAGCACCTGGTTGACTCCATGAAAGTTTGCAAAGAAGATGGTTTTTCATCATAGTTGTAGGCCTATATTTAAAAAGTAGTCCTCGAGAAGTGCAAACATTTAGTCAGATACATCGTCTGGTCGCTATTAAACGCCTAACCACGCAGGCACACCTGCCACAGCTTCGAAGAACACTTCCGGCAAAAGAAACCTACGTGATAGAAGGTCTTGATCACGTCCTTCGGTTATTAGCCTTGATCGTCTTTCTCCTTCCTCGGTGTGACTTGACAAGACATGCCCAATTCAAGGCCTGCGGACAAGTTACGGTCTGTGGAAAGATTTCGTTCAGCCGTTACAGGCGTAACGTAGCATTGTGGGAAGAGAGAGAATAGCGCGAGAGAAGGCGAACATCTATAGCCCAGTCTATTTAACATGTAGAGCTGTGTGATTAAAGTTAAGAGCTAAAGTGTGGATTTTCAGCGGGACTGGAGTTGTGCTTGAAACTCTCGTCCACTAGGCATTCGGTCATACCGGGAGTGTCTCTCTAACTATCATTGTTCCTTCCTCCTTGGCACATCAACTACACACTGAAGATGAAGTAGCCCGAGCTTCGTCTTCTGCTTATACGTCATATAGATTTCAAACTCGCACTTTTATGGGGGAAAAATGACTATGCGTAGCTTGATTAGTAAGTGTTTGTGTTAACACTTAGAAGTGAATTAACATGTCAAAGTAAACAGTTTGCCAAACTTAGTGGAAACCACGTAGTTTTGACACTTCTCTAGGAGAAAAAGTAGTTCAGTGTTGTGACACTGAACTGTTTACTACGCAGTTTGTATGCACGCTCTACCCCGCAACCCTTGTTGTACCACATTAACGCCTTAACTACCACGGCCACCAGGACCCATTATATTACTGAGATACGAATTCTAAAGTCAGTTATTTCAGATTTATTTTTTTAGCTCTTCTCTCGGTGTTCCTTGTATTACAATAGTTTGTTTACATCATTAATTACCACAACAATACAGCATCTCACGGTTCTCAAGTGCATGCATTTACCAGGTACTTGGTGTCTTTAGTGATATTGCCCATTAGCAATCATTTAAGCGCATTTGTAAGCTCTGCTTAGTTTGTTATAACCGTCGTGTTTCCATCGTCAGTATTCAATATTGCGAACTTGGTGTAACATACAGTATTTCACATTTATTCATACACAACTTCAACTCTTTTGCCATTAGATTATTAAAAATCTTATATGAGTAGTGTGCATGTTAAAGATAAAAGCAACATTTGCAAACTTTTGTGCACCAAATACTTGAAATCAAACACATTTCCTGAGAAACACTATTTCTAACCCCAAACGAAGGTTACTTTGCTATCCATACACTAGTATACATTTCGTAGTTTAATGGTCTTGAGTCTGCCATGAACAGCTGTTGGATGTGTGTGCTTATAGTTCATTTCCCGCTTTGCAGTGATCACAAGAAATTCGATAAGCATTAAAATTGGTTCCGAGCTGAAAGAGAAAATTGTTAAGTTAGCACTCAAAGGATTCGCCTCATGAAATAAAAAAATAACAAATCGTTAATAAGAGTCACGCCTCTGTTCAGTACATGATGTTAATGAATTTAAAAATCTAACTCGACATGAATACATGAATAATGAGTAATTTTGTGGCAAACAAAATCCAGTAGCTGAAGAGCACTTAAATAAAAATCACAGACTTTGAAACATTCTTATCTAGTCAGACGACACTAAAATCAATATTTTTTGCTTGGATGGCATCCGCAGGACATGCATAAATGATAATACAGCTTATTTTATTACAAATACACTTCCAACAGATAGACATGAGGAAGGTTCAGTTATGGTATGCAAAAAAAGTCGGAATGTTCAGTTTATTCATGGCGCAATGGCTCACGTTCTAAAAAAGCATACCAAGAAAATTCCAGAAAAATGATGCATGTTTCCTTTCAACATTTCCCGATATGACCATGGCTTATAATATACAGTTGGTCTTGTTAAATAATGGATAATTTGGAACATTCCAAAATAATTGAAAAAACCTGAGACTCCAGACCTGAACGACATCGAAGTAATTTCTGAAGTCTGAAGTACTCAGCAGAAATGTTTCTTCGAATGAGGAGCAGATAACAATAGTTAGTGAAGAATGGTACATCATCAGTCGTGAAAGGTGTGAGAGACTTGTCAACTCCATGCAGCGTGTCAACTGTATGATAACAAAGTGCTACTTCTTTAGTTTTTCTTTCATATTTTGTGTTACGATTTGGTAGAAAATATTTACATGTTTACACTTTATATTAAATGTCTGACTTATTTTGTTAAAGGAAAGACACAGAAAAAATTATTTAGCTATCACAATCATAATGACGTTTTCATAACATCCAAGGATATGAATAAGAAAAATCCTGTAAACATGTAAATACGACGCCATTCCTATCGTAAGGTCGGCAAACAAGTGGTTCGCTAACGTAACAGAGCGCAGTGCACGGTGCTACTACAAAGGAAGATCCAAGTTGTGTTCCCATGGTCATCCAACGTATCTACAAACGAATACAAGGATGGATTGTTATACGCGTCATAGCCGATTGTTTCCACGTTCTCGAATCTCCGAGCTACTGGTTGCGTATATACATACCAGCCACACAATCTTCACGAGGGATCTTATTATTTATTTTTATTATATTTTATCGTTCTTTGCATAAAGCTACGCCTTAAATTAAATACAATACAAAGCTATTACTTGATCACTGTTAATGCAAACTTTTCAGCAACCAGTTCAGATTTATTTACTTGGGCAAAAATATTTCTATATCCTCTTTCAGACCGTTAATCTGTGCCATTGATCTAATGTTCTCATGCCGAATCTTAATAATTGGCCTTTCACCATGCTCCATACGAACTTTGAATCTATTGGTCGTGTTCTGCTCTCAACTTAATTTCACTTCGTATATCACATGCCTGCAGTGGTTAACGGTGCCTGGCATTATAAAACGTGAAGTATACTACCCTAAAAACTAAAGCATACGATGTTTGCTCCGCGTTTTCGAAGTCAGCGTCCTGGTTTGCTCGTGGTCGCCAGAAAGAAGGTGGGAAATAAGGAGCCATGAAGCGTGCACGATGGCGCCACGAGCGCAAAAGTAAGAGTTTACAGAGTTATCTTATCAACTCGTTCATATATAGAAGGTTATTCTTTAAGCCCTATGCTAGTATGCCGCTCAAGTTGGTTCGCAATGAAGTGTGCACACATTTCTCAAAAAGTTGTGGATTCTTCCACATGAAGTCCAAACTACGTTTTCAGACTGTCAGTGACTGGTGTTCGTGCATTGATCAAGTTATAAATTGAACTGTCAACACCTAACTGCATTACTGTCACGCCAATTAGTACTCAAGTATTAATTAGTAAAGAAAGAACTTCAGAGGTTATCTATATAGGTATGGCTTCTCGTCCACAGCGAGGTCACTAGAGACGGAGAAAGCAGCTCAGACAAGCAGGAAAAGGACGGAACTCGGCCATAGCATCTATAGTTGATTCACGATAACTTCGGTCTTTTCTGGAGCCCTGCCAAATTTATACTTTTGGTTACTGATTACGTATCCTTCCGCTACACGTAAACATAAACACTGCCATGTGACTTCTACTTTTATAATTGTCAAATGCGTTGGTTGCTGTTTACAGCTGTTCAAAGAATTATGTCATATCGCATAAACCATTTCCTACGAATGTTCACTATTTAGACCTATAACAATATTTAGGTCAGCCTTATAACTATTTGTTACAAACGATGTAGGACGTTACACATAATACACAATATTTTGCCACAGTGGTGTTTGTTACAAATTTGGCGGAAACAATAGTAGCATTTAACCTGTTGTTATTAATATGTGTTTGGAATAAAAATTAAAATGAAGGGACAACCAGTCCAATGAAACGACACATTAAATTCAAGCACGCAACTCGTGTCGATTATTTATTGTACTATGCAACATCTACAAACGTAAAATACATGCAAACACATACCCACCGTAACATTTATTCCACTAATATTTACATGCATTGGTACTTACTTGTTTGTAGGTTTATTTTATTATTGATTTTAATTTATCTGGGTGGGCCTAGTATTTAGTTGGGATTGTGGCAGTAATTCAAATCACAGACACATAATCTTGTTACAAAACTGTGTTTCAAGCACCTAGTGCGAAGATACAATATTGTGATAAATATAAGTGAATATAAATAATTAACTTCGTCATAACATCAGTTCATCATTAAAACGTATAAACTTTGCACATATTTGAAATCCACAGGGCTGCTTAATGATTACAACACAGTCACCATAGACAGAAATGGTGGCTACGCCCTTGCACACGCAGCGATCACAATCCTCATGACAGTATATTAATTAACCCTGCCGTGCCATGGAAGCACACATTTATCACAACATTGTAACTTCCCTAGGATGTTTCAAAAACACGAGTACGAACTTGATGCTTCGTTCAGAAACACACAGTGCCACACCACTGCCAGTCGTATGCACTGGGTATGATCGGTCGCCACCACCATATTGGGAATGCTGACCAAATTCTAGATTCTCCTTTCCACACCATGTCTGCCAACCTGCTGGATTTGTAAGTGTCACGCAACGAGCTGTGTCGCGCCATCGCATCTAAAAAATGTCGTTGAATCTAAATAACATTTAAAATAGGTTTTTAGACTATAAAATCTCGTTTCAGTTGTAAATTACAATCTCAAGCATCTTTATTGTTGCTGTAATTAGTTTGAAATATGCTGAAATTAGAAATAACAAAATGTATACCTTTCCTACTCAGGTGGTACGATTTTACCGAGAGAGAAAACAGAGACAGAGAGAACGAGAGAGAGCGACACGCTCTGCTTTGCTTATCGAACCTTTATTCCGGACGGAAAAAAAACACCAGCCTACACACTGCAATTTGTGCGGATATTTATAACTGCAGTAATGAAATGTGTTTCCATCAGTTACCTAACAATACAACTACATCAATTGGCACCGTTTAACTTACAAATAGTATACATGAAAACGAGGTTAAAAATATTGTAACTGTGAACTATTTCTTACCGGCCATTGCCAACACATCGCTACTCTCGCTGTTGTTAATTCATATTTAATACGAAATAATTATTACAAGTTATAGAAGATGCTATGTTAAAGTTTCATTTATTCAATAATACAGTACTCTAAAATTAATCACAGAGTTAAATATTTGCGGAATACAAGTAATTGGAAAAACAGGTTGACATAATACGCCTAGGGTGATTTTTCAAAGGTGCGATTCCAAAAGGCCGAAGAAAGAATGAATGGACTATAGTAACGAACTATCCCAAGGAAAACCAATCTAAGACTGCGATCATCTACGGGAGAAAGTATCTGCGAGCATGAACAAGCACAAGCTGCATAACACCATGCACACAGACTCGTGCGCTGGCTGCAGCGCCTTTGCGCCTGTTTTGCAGGAAATACTGTCAGTTTACCGGGACTCCTTTTGTTACCCACAGACACTGTGGTTTCATTCTGGGCGAACAATTAAGCAATATCATGTGAATTCGGTTATGGGCAGGAATTACTATCAAATGTTCTTTAGCACTGATTAGCTATTGCGTGGGTTTGTGGCGTTTTGATAGTTGTCAAATCACCGTCTACTCAGTGACAAGTGGAAGCAATCAAAGCAGGAAATTGTCTGTAATGGTATTAGTGGTTGATCGAGCACTTGTGAAATACTTGCTCAGCATCTACTTTTCTGCCACTTTTGTATTCTTCCACCGTGTGTACAGCTGATATTGCTGTGGACCTGATCGATGAATTCTTGCGTCGATCAAGCGAAGATGTGGAACATTTAGCGACAAAAATTTGTTGCTAACATGCAGATTCTTCCTGGTCTTAAATTTTAGAGTATTAAACAAACACGTATATGTTCCGTGGAATTGTAGGCAACATTATTGTTTCTCATACGGGGTAGCCGACGTGCGATTCCCGGCACCCTGCGGAAATCAACGGCTAACCGTTGCAGAAACTTGACGTGTATTCGCTCCTTCGTGACATATCTGTCCACCACTGTGCTATTCCTGGAGTTTATACAGGCATTTTGACAGTTCAGTCGTCAGAGTTATAATCTCCACCATCATAATCTTCGAGTTCTAGACATTCTGTATAAGACTTAAGTACATGGAATATTCTTCCTACATCGTTGCAGACTGTACTGGTGGCGTGTTACAAAGAGTGTCTGATAAAAAAATAAGTAGCTAGGAGGAGGGAATTATTTTTTTCGAAGATTGGCTTCCAAGTGCTAAATTAACCTCTGAATGGCTATACCACGAGATTTACTGTGTCCTTGTGAATTACCTGCAGAATCCCTGGACAATTTATCTGCTACTACCGAAACAGGCTTATCAAGCTCACATTTAAGCTATATTTAGCCTTCTTACGTAAAATAAACGTCACAGGAATAAAAATAACATAATTTGTTTAGTAAAAAATACTAAAGGAGTCTTCATGTTAGCTCTGAAATTAATTCCCGGTCAATACAATATTCTGATAAATTAGTCAAATGTATTTCTTTGACAACAAAATAACTTTTTAATTCACACACACTTACATGCATATATATATATATATATATATATATATATATATATATATATATATATATAGAGAGAGAGAGAGAGAGAGAGAGAGAGAGAGAGAGAGAAACACTTGTGCATATATTCAGTAAGAAATTTAGGATTTTTAAAATAAGACTAACATAAGTAGTAGGGTTACGGGCAAGTTGGGACAATATATTTTAAATGGGCACATTCAGACTGAGACTGTGGCTCCGTGGCTCCAAGATAGAGGCCAACATCTTGGAATTCCCCCTTTTTATCTCAAAATCGCTTTTTTTTACACCAAAAATCGTCTATTTTCACCTCTAAATTGGTCGTTTTCACTCACAGTTTCCCTTTTTTTTCCTTAAAAATGTCAGGTTTCTCGTTAAAAATTTCCCGTTTTTCTCTAAGAAATGTAGAAGCCACGCCAAAGCCACCAAAAGCAAATTTTTGAGCTATTTTAAATATTTTTTTGTCTTCCTATTCCTTCTGCACCAAACAATGCGGTATTGGAGAAGCCGATAAAATAAAAATATTTAAATTTTTTTTTTTTAATTCAAATATACTATAATAATAAATAAAAATTTAAGGGCGTAAACATTGAGAGTTATTTGTCAGCGGACTCGTCTTTTCAAGGTGCATACGATTATGAATTCATACCATTATTGCGTCTCGTTTATTCATGCTCTATCATTCCATGTTCTCTCTCTTATTCCAACTCTTTCTCTCTTTCTCTCTCTTTCCTTTCTCTCTCCTTCTCTCTTCCTCTCTCTTTCTCCCTTATTTCCCAATTTCTCACAATAGCTTTCTTTCTTTCCCTTCTCTCTTGTCATTCTCAATCCATCTCTTTCCCTTCTCTCTTTCTCACTTTACATTCTCTTACTCTCTTCCTCTCTCTCTCCCACTTTACATTCACTTTCTCTCTTCCTCACTCTTTCTCACGTTACATTATCTTCCTCTCTATTTCTCACTTTACATTCTCTTTCTCTCTTTCTCTCTATTTCCTTCATGTTTCCCAATAATACACATTCGCATTCTCTCTTTCCTTTCTCGCTTGTCTCTATTATTCCTTAGGATTTCTCCGAGTCCTCCCATTCTATTCTTTCGTTCTCTCTCTTTCATTCCATCTTGTCTTTCTCTCTCTATCTCTCTCTTGTCTCTCACCTTCGTTCAACACCACCGTCTACGTAGTTCCTTCATCGCCTGCTAGAGTCTGTGAATCGCCAATGTGTATATTTATTAACGATTATAAAGATGTAGTTTTCCTTGCACTAGAAGGTACGCTACATAAAAAAATTATTGTAAAGTATATTCCAGGCAGTAATTTGTAAAAAAAAAATATTCGAATTTCAATACCTTATTTTTTAAGAAATGAATTTTTTTATACATTTTACTTTATTCAATTTGTTTCAACAGTTGTATGAAGATTAAGTCTCCTAGCCTTGTAACAAAGCACGCACGTGCCGACAAGCCAGCGAGGCAGATGTACCAGGTGTGCAGCGACGTCTGTACGTAGGCACCATGCGGGAAAGGGAACCCAGTATAAATGACCTCCGAGCCAAGTGCACACGAACTGACCATGATCGCATGTCAGCTTCTATGCAGCCTTGTCGAAAACAATTATACATCTAAGAACCGATGAATTTATAAATATTTAGAACTATTTAAATATTTATTTTATTTATCATTTGAAAAAATTCCGAAAAATCTTTTTAAAGAATACAGTTAAACGTATATAAAATTCATTTTTTTTATGTAAAATCGGTTTAGAAAATATTCATTATGTAAATTTCACACTTTGCCATGACAGCTGCTAACATATGAACAAAGAAAAAACTTTAACATATTGGCAGGATTCGAACCTAAGAGGACCACTTTGTTAGGCATCGAGCACCTTAATCACTCAACTACAGTGTGCCCACATGTGCAACAGTGCTTAAAATATGTATATATGAATACATAAGAATAAATTGCATTCCCCTTGATGAATTTCATTAATGTAGTTTATATATATTTATTTATATTTCAATCAGTACATGTGGCTTATGAACACCAATATTTTGAATATTTTTATCTTTAATTTATATAAAGGCAAGCGAAGTTAACGTCTCAATATTTTTTTCAGTCAGGGTCTGAATATTAAATTACATTATGTATTTATGTCCACATTTATTGTTTTTATATATTCATTAAAAATAATTATGCAGCTGACCACTTTTTTTTTTTTCGCAATTCGGGCTGTAAGGATATTTATAAGCAGGTGAATATAATTTACGAACAATTAAGACCAGGCCCGTGAAATTCAATTTTGGAAGCATCATTTATAACCATGGGAATTTATTTGTTTAAGGCCTTTATAAGAATAGTGATTAGTTAAAAATAGCATTAGATCTATAGCTCTTTTTTAAATCAGATCTGTTTACATTAAACTGGTTACATTACAATATAGGTTTAACAAGAAATGAAAAAAAAATTATTATATGATATTTTTAATTTATTTAATTTTAATTTTTTTAAAGTTGTATTGAAATTGTACTTAGAGTATAGCAAAAAGTAATCTTAACTTCATTTAAGGTCTTGACGAAATACTACACTATGTCAGAATCTGCAAATTATTCAATATCCTTAGTTTTTTTGTTAGAATTATGTATATGTGACTAAACCCAGCGCCATAATATGAAAGACTATTTTCAATTATGTAATATATATTTACATACTTCAGACTAAAAACATAAAAAGAGTATCCTTAAATTTTTCACGCCACACACATAGTGTCTTTACAGCAGCATCTTCTTTTTTCACTTAGGGAATATATCTACTTATACGCAGCTCAAGGCAGTCTACGCTGGTAAGTGTCCAACCAAAACCCTTGGCCATATATTCTTCTTCACGGCAAAGTTTTTTTTTCAAGGCCTATACAGCCCCTAGTATACTATCAATATTGTGCAGTTATTGATTCTCAGTCTTCAATGTTCGGCGACTGATAGCAAACATTGTATTTTTATGGGACCTTCTTCAACTTCTCCTGTTAATTGATTCATTATCCTTTGTTTAATGTGGTCCAGGTACGTACATATGATTTTCGTACCTACTAAGTTATTTACAATACCCTTGAATGCTGGTTGTTTCAGGTAGAATCATTTCGATGTGGTTTCGCCAACAGCTAGAGCAGGCCATTTCTTAGCTGTTCAAACGCGACCTTTACAATTTTTGCTATGGCTCTTCAGCTTATCATCGTTTTTGAACAGATGCTTGCACGTGATGCATTGCTACATAGCACAGGAAGGTCCATTCATACAAGAAGTTATTTCATGCTTTATTGCACCTTGGATGTAAGCGAATAACTTGTCACAGTAATAGCAACGAAGCCTTGGCGAAATCGTCGATGGCAATTCTGCTGTAGGTGTACCATCCGAATAAGTCGATAGCACTGTGCTAACATCAGGTGTTGATGGAGCAGCAACCTTTAGCTCCATAATATATTCCAGTTGCTTACACGAGCTGAGAGGAAGTGCTTTTCAAGACTACTACTGTCAAACTAAGCTTCCTAACTGAAACTCGGCTGCGTATATACTACCACACAGGTACCATACCATCTACCATAACTCAAATTTACAGAAACTATCGAGTTCAGAACAGTCAAAATAAAAACATCCCTACCAACTGCTCTACCAACCAACACCAGATGCAATGTACTCATCGTTCATGCCATATACTATAACAGAAGCTTACCGCAACCATTCAGTCCACACTGACTTTACCAAAAATGTACTTACTGCTCATACTTTCTGCTCTACTGGTCAACACCAGCCAAACATATACTAATCACTACACCAACCAACCATCCATTATAACCCAAGTCATACCAGACCACTCAACACCCCTATCTCTTATAACCAATAATAAATTCAATTCAACCACACCACCTAATACACCAAGCACAATATTCACCATAACTCAAGCAAATATACAGCTGAGGCCAGCCCGTAACCTAACACCTATTCTACTTGTTCTACCAACCAACACTGCATATACCTACCAACTGTACCATCCACTATATCTCTAGCATACTTCTAACATTAGTCCACACATACCATACAAAGCAAACATGCAGACCCATACCAGTGACACAATCAACTTCTTTTCATACCATCCACCATGCCGACTGACACCAGTCAAAATACACTACCACCCATACCTCTTACTATAACTCAAGCATACTTTAGCATTACAGGACTCGTTGACGCACACATACTTTCCACATCATTCGACATACACCAACAATCGCAAGACAGATACCTATAATGGAAAAACCTATCACCCAACATACCATCTATTTCAACCCATGTGTACCAAACCAATTTTTATAGTCCAGACTAACCCTGCAAAACAAACATTCTTACCATCTGTCAACCTAACATAAATTAGCCTACTCAACCCCCCCCCCCCCTTCCAAAATAAAATTAACCTACCTTTACCCAAACAAAGGCGAGGATATAAATCAGTAATACCCTAACCGACCTTAACCTACCAAAGGACAGAAAAAAATGAAATAAGCTAACATAACCTAACATACCATAGTCCAGATAAAAATCTTACTTATCCTAAGCACATATATGTCCTATATGTCTTGCATTATTTCAGCCACTTAAGAAAATTTGACATGTCCAAACATCAGAGATGAACTTCAAATAGACTATCCAATCAGCACTTCGAGTAACATTTATCTTACATTTACAAATAAACAGTCGGATCTAGTTGAATTTGATTTAATATCCAATAAAGCCAAATAGAAAGTCACACCGTCACAGATTTCCAAGAAGCTATACATTCAAGGCCAGCCTATATCCCATTATTCCTTACCATCTGTCAATGTAACATAATCGACTGATACCAACCACCATGTTATGACATGACACAACCAACATATTGGATGCAGGTGACCTTTGACAAGTCGAGTGACGTGAGAGTGTGGAAGGGCTATGTTTTGTAACGTCGCCACATGTGAAACTAGCTGGGAAACATTTCTTATGCACAACATCGAATTACAAGTCGCACTCGAAGTGTTTGATAATGGCTATTTACGTTTTATCCCAGGCTTTCCTGTAAAACATAGCGATTAAATGAATAAAATAAAAAATCAGCGTAATAATATTACTTTAGAATTCACAGAAATTAAGCATGACTTCAATCAATGAATATGCTTATCACGTGAAACCATTAATAGCCTCTCAAAATTTAGAAAATTCTTTATTTTTAAAAAACGAATTGTAATTAATTAAATAAAATATTATTTATAACCTAAAACAAAATGTGATATATTACCTCTGGTTTGTCAGTTATAAATAAAGTAGCTTGTTGTAATTAATTAAATAAAATATTATTTATAACCTAAAACAAAATGTGATATATTACCTCTGGTTTGTCAGTTATAAATAAAGTAGCTTGATCACGTAACAATATATATATATATATATATATATATATATATATATATATATATATATATATATATATATATACATATATATATATATGGCTTCTTTCACACTAAGTGTGTGTTTAATACATAAATTACTGTATTATCGAAGTATTTCAAACAGATTTTATTCGGGTTGTAAATGCTAAATAATTGCCGAGTAACAGAACATGCATTAAATATAGTGTTTAACATATAAACGCAGGTATGGCTTATTAAATTTTCAGAGAGTAGGAAACTTACACAATACAAAAATATTTCTGTACTTGTTTATTGTATTACCATAGAAACGGTCAATGGAATTAATATATCTAATACAAGTAAAATAATGTCACCATCAGTGCATGGATATATTATATTATTAATGTTTTGCGTTAATGCCTTTTGAAATATAATTATTCTAATTAATTTAAATAAAATGCCATACAACAGATATTAAAAAATAATAGTCACTAGGTATGTATGTACTTATAACACATATCTACATATAACACACATAAAAATACGTCTTCCATGCATAAAATTACTCTATATAATTTTTTTATAGCTATACATATTGTTATGTAAGCCTATATGTAATATTTTTGACATTTATCACCTATGTGAGTCAATGAGTTTATGTAAATATTATTATTTAGTTTTATTTTTATTTTGCTTAACACGTAGGATTTTTTTTCCAAATTGTCGTTGTATGGTGGCAATATTTTATGTTTAGTTGGATAGGCTAGTTCGTTTTTCATTGTATATTTATTTTTATGTAATTAATATTTATTTTTGGTGTGATCTCGTTTTTGTAAGTGTTTCGATTTATTCTTTCATTGTATCTCAGTTCCGAGATCACATATTCTATAGTTTGTCAGTAGTTTGGAGGTGGTTCATATGTGTGTTTTAAATAGTTTTGATCCCCATTGGCCCGCAGGTTTAAATCCAGACTGTTGATTGGCTGGCATCTTAGGTCCCCTTAAGCTAGCACCAGTCGGCAGAGTATAACAATTTCTTCGTTAGCAGCATCAAACCAAGTCAGACGTAGGCTAGGACCTCCCATCTGATGTGGCCAGAGAGCTAGGATTTTAATTAGTTTCGTGGTGTCTAGACGTTTCCCTGAAGTCACTTAATAGTATTCTGCAACCGCACTAAGAAAAAGGAATTGTCTAACACCCAAACAAATAATGTTGACATTTATTTTGCTGTTTCTAACCAACTATTGTTAAATCTAATACTGGATTGTTGAAGTAAATATAGTGATATATCAATTTTGCAAAAAAAAAAAAAAAAAAAAAAAACATATATTTGTTTTTAAAATGCCTACACATGCTTGCTTTCACAAAACAATTTATTCAAATCAACTTTCTATTTGCCAAACTATTTTGATATGGTAAATTTAACAATTTGGATATGTCCGTCTGAACAACTAGCTTGGTTGGTAGTGAGCGAGTGCAAGATGGCAGACCAAGAAACAAGAATGCTCGTAATATCATTGGGATTAGAAAAATTTACACCTATTTTTAAGGAATATAAGTTTTTTTTTTTTTTCTTCAACTTTTTGCATTCCAGTGACATTTCATAGTGTCTTGATACGTTAGAGCTCTACTGCCCTTACCGGCAAAGCTTTGGAATGGTGGAACCTGTATGGAGAGTTTGTGACCGATTTGCCCCAGTTCTGCAAACTTCTAGCCGATAATTTCACCGGGGAAGAGGTTCTGGCAAAGCCCGCCCAGAGTTTTGCAGTAAGACGTAGTAGTCGAACGATGAAGCAGAAATGTTCATCCAACAGAAAGAGCAGATGTACCATTGCATTTTCCTTACCGGAGATGAAGCCAGCTCGATGCAAAACTTTGGGAGAATGCTACTACCTCTTCTCTGGAACGTCTTACTCATGCCACGGCCAACCTTGACGAACTGGTAGATCGAGCCAGAGAAACAGAGCAGAACTTTAGGGTGCAAGCCGCTCTCAAAAAACTCAAGGCAACTAAAACCACGAAATCCGACCGGCTCCAACGGAATCAAAGGCAAAGTCTCCACCCCTACAACCAAGGCAGGTGTTCACACCCAATTGTTTATTTTGTCCATGACATCATCTAAATAAAGACTGTTCCAGAATTAACACAGGGACGACCAATGTGGGAGAGAGGTACTCGGGACAGATAACCAACAAACCCACACCGAACAACCTGCCTCAGAGGGATCCGTTGGTGGGAAATGCCGAAGCTGGGGTGCGAAGTGGGCCCACGAAACTGGCAAAGTGGAGTCCGGTATCCAAAGATTAAGTGAGGAAGAAATTTTCCCTGTTGCTCTCCACGTCGAGGTAGAAGGGAATGACCAACGAGTTCTAGCTCTGCTAGACCCGGGTGCGACAGGGGATTTCATCCGATGTAACTTACTCAGCCCGAAACAACAACAGCAACTCCAACTGCAGCAGAACTCAATAATAATGGCCCAGCAAGAAGTGGCCCTACAAGTAGATGGTCGCATTACATTGAAAGTCACCCTGCACCGACAATCCATTCCCGCCGAATTCGTTGTCAGCCCCACCTTGAATGAAGCAGTTATCATCGGGTGTCCATGGCTACGACAACAGCAATGCAGCTTCGAACACGGGAAACAGCATGTCTACTCTGGTTGCAGTAACCTGGGAGCACAGCCCAAAACTTGTAATCCCCGAGGCACTCAACCCAGAGCTGATCAACCATGAGTTCCGAGAACCTGCCTTTCGCGAGCTAAAAACAATCCTTGACGATCACGCCAGCACATTCGAGCAAGGAGGGCAGCTGCAACAGACTTGGTCGATCCAGCACGAAATCTGAAAAACCAGCGAGGCGCCAGTCTACAGCCGACTCTACTGGGTGTCGGCCCGATGACAATAATTTATTAATTATGGATCAAGTGAATGACATGAAAAAAACAAGGAATAGTGGAACCCTTGAACTCAACATATAACTCAATTGTGGTGCTGGTACCTAAGAAAGATGTGAAACTGTGATTCTGTGTGAATTATAAGGCGCTCAATGAAGTGACCCACCCCATAGCTCCACCGGCAATCAACTTGTCTCACACTTTACGAGACATAAGAGAAGCCAAGATATTCAGTACCTTGGACACGGAGTCCGAATACTGGCAGATCGCAGTGCAGCCCGACAGCCGTAAGTACATAAAATTTACCCCACTGGAAGGTGAGACCCTTCAGTTTCGAGTAATGCCTTTTGGTCTCAAGAATTCTTCAGCCCCTTTTCAACACCTAATGTACGCAGAAGTGCTCACTGGGTATGTCGGCGAATTCTGTTTCGCATACCTAGATAGTGTTATCATCTACTCAAAGACCTGGAAGGGACATTTATGCCACATTCAATGAGTACTCGAACGATTGGAGTTGCACGGCATAACATATAAGCTATCAAAAAGCTACATCAGAAAAAGGGAAACTTAGTATCGCTCAAAGGAAATTTTCCGTTAACAAATTTCGATACGAGCAATAGAAGATGCAGATTATCACACCAACAAGAAGCAGCTTCGTCGCTACCTAGTTTTGTGCAACTGGTTGCGAGACTTTGTATAGCAGACCTGATTCAACCACTGCACCCTCTCCTCGAAAAAAAGTTAGATGGAAGTGGGGAGCTGAGCAAAACCAGGCATTCCAGGCACTCAAGCAGAGCTTCAGAGATATACGCCAATTCCACCGATCCCGGAGACACATCGCTCACTCTCCAAACCTACGCCTGACATACTGGCCTAGGGGCGGTATTGTACCAACAAGGTAAGGATGGCCGACCTCAGTAATATCCTATGCATCGGCTAGGCTGAACAAAACATAACAGAAGTATAATATAAATGAGTATGAGTGCTTGGCCATGATATGGGAAGTATGTAAGTACCGTTACCATTGGAATGACACTGCTTCATTCTAAGCACCGATTTCAAAGTGCCCCAATAACTAAAAGAGCCTTGCAATGCTAAAGTCAAACTCAGTCGATGGGACATGTTCCTAACCGAGTTTGGCTTTGTAGTGCAGCATTGCCCTTGGAAAGAAAACGACTAGCCCGATGCCCTCTCACTACAACCGAACTTTGAACAAAGTGAAAAGGAAGAGGTAGTCTGGGATAAAATTATGTCCCCATCCCCGGCGACAGCTATGCTCAACCCTGAGGAACAGCTCGGACTGCTTCAACTCCAAATAAGTCGACACCAGGTCACTGTCCATCAGTAAGAGGATCCCGAGGTTCACCAACTTGTAAAACAACACCCAGACCGCTTCGAGCTAAAAGACAATGTTGTCTGGACCCGATGCGGACAACCAGCTGATCCCTGGATAACACGGGTCCCCCGAGCACTAAAGAACGACTTGTGCCACCACCTTCACGACCACCCACAGGCAGGGCAATCCAGGACCCGTGAGACCTTCTTAGATATAGGGACATGCTACGGATGGGATGGAATGAGCTAAGATGTTCGTCATTATGTCAGCCAAACGCCAGACTTGCTGCCGAGATGAGGCATATTCAAGGGCACTCCAAACAGCCAAACCACGGAGACTCAAACAAGTGTGTACATATCTGGCCGCCAACTTAATGGTACCATACCCCAGGGGCACCAAAGGCAACAGGTACCTCCTGGTGGTAATCAATCTTTTCTCTTTGTATACAATTTGGATGTTCATTTTTAATTATATACAAACTTGTTTGGAATTTTTTTCTTTGAGTTCTAATCACATGATAATCATATTCAAAATCATTATCAAATAATTTTAAAAGAACAAAAGTTGAATTTAAATTTGGATTTTGTGTTTCTAGTACAACATGTTGGGTACTTTCTCTGGTTGCCTCATTTCTGATATTCATTCCATCTAATATATCTTTATATCCATCTTTAAATATGATCATCTCTAATTTCTCTAATTGATTTAATTTTATATATTTTAAACACATGTTATAGTTTGTCACATAATCAAAATAAGAATAAAATATTTTTTTCTTTTTTAAGATAGTATTTTTTAACTTATTTAGCCTTAGAATTATTTATCAAAATAACAGAGCATTAAAATTGTCAATAGATATTAAAAGCCATTTTTTTAGAATGAATAATACTTTTATCTAAATTTTTTATTTCATTTTGAATATAAAGATAAATCTTACTTTATCATTGAGGTAACAAATTTCTATGAATTCTATGTCATTTTCATTTTAAAACTTAATAGCTTCATGTTTTCTTTTTTTTATGATCGCGTCAATATTTTGAGGACTCGTTTCATCTTTAAGGGATCCCATAAAATTTAATAGTTTAGGTGCAATTACAATTTCTTTTTTTTTTTATCTTTTAAAGATAACCACAATTCTAAAATTGTTTCTTCATCAGAAAGAGCTCAATTATTTTCTTTCATAAATTCAAACATATTTAAACATGAGTTGGTAACTAATTCAGCATTATCAATCTTGCAATCTACTAGTATTAGGTTCTCTAGTTTGTTTCTCTAGTGATTCGGCCATTTTGTATGTAGGGAAATATGTGTTTTATATATATTGTTTTTATAAAGAAAATGAAAAATTAAAGATTATAATTTTATAAAATATATACCAAATTCATTAACAAACACAGTAGTATTTTGTATATCTTTAGATAACACCGTTAAGGTTCTACTCCATTCTTTAAAACATTTTCTGTATTTTTCTGTAATTATACACCTCTTAAGGAGTAAAATTTTCTAAATCATTGACAATATCTTTCATTTTATTATGATTTCGTTATAAGGTTCACACGTTATACCAAACATGGAAATGCTGAAAAAAATATATTGATTACAAATTAATTTTTATGTTATATTAAATATGGATTTTCAGAGCCGGTGAGCATAGGCTCTAAAATGTTATAAAAAAATAAAACCAATTTTGTAAAAATGTTTTAACAGGTTGTAAAAATTGCTCAGA
The DNA here is from genome assembly GCA_029891345.1 of Dryococelus australis. Taxonomy (NCBI): domain Eukaryota; kingdom Metazoa; phylum Arthropoda; class Insecta; order Phasmatodea; family Phasmatidae; genus Dryococelus; species Dryococelus australis. The sequence goes on from CM056999.1 coordinate 24,444,946, forward strand.
GATGCTTTCAAACAATTTTCAACATGCTCCAGACTCCTAGACCAGTCTATATTTTAAGCCTCATCTGCAAGCTAAATCAGCTTATCTTGATAAAATTTCAGCACCGAATTTTTCTTCTTCCTAATAATTTTATTCTTTCTAAATAAACATAAAACAAAATAATGGATTCGTTGCTCAACAAGTTGAACAATTCGCTTTAATTCACCAAACTACAAGATATAGAAAAAGATAAATGGTTTAGGGCAACAGATTTTGAAATTTTTGAATCTAATTATTGTAAAAAAATTAATTCCATTCTAAATGGCAAATTAAAAATTTCGTTACCAGAGTGCTAATCAAAATACCCATTAAAAATTCTTTGAAATTAATAAATGAGACGGAATTTTTTCTAATGTATAAAGGTTTAAAAGAAATTAAAATTGGAAAATTTGACCATGGTGTACAATTCTCTTAAATACCTTTTTTTAGCATTAGTTAAAATTTTATTTTTATTTTTAATCAATTTGTTTCTTTAAAAATAAATATCACTTCGCCTATCTTTATTTGCAGCCTGACTAGCATTTTAAAGGGTGGTAGTGATTCACGATCACCTTCATATAAATTTGATAAAGCATCTGAAGATCTAATAAATTTAGCTCACAAATTTAATTCGAATTTATAAAGTTTACAATTATCACTATTAGATAACATTGACGACAAATATGAACTTCGAGAAATGGGTGAATATGTAGAGAAAATTGAAGAAGTGTTATAAAGATTAGTAGAGCATCGAGTATAACATTGTCGACTTGTTATTATTTTTCTTTATCTTAATAAAATTTATTTCTTTATAAATAACCATTAAATCGTCACTCTCTCATGAAACTGAGAATAGTATATGCAAACAATGTAAAAAATGTAATGTAAAAAATGTGGTGAAGTTCTAAACATTGAATGTTTTCCATCACATAAACACACAAAAGATGAGCACATTAACACCTGTAAAAAATGTATCAATGAATATTCTAGAAATCGCTACGAGTTAAATAATGAGAAAGTACTATGCGAATGAGTAAATTTTTTCATGGTAAATTTCGAAAAGCACAAAAATACTAAATTTCCTAATACATATGGAATTTTACAAGGCAATTCTTCAAGCAAGATATGCATCGTAAGCAAAGAGAAGAAATTTATCAACGATTTCGCATCTCATAAAGACACAATAGATAAGCATTTTAACACCTGCAAAAATGTTATACCGAATATGCCAAACAACATTATGAGTAAAAAAATTGAGAAAGTACAATGCGAATGTGGAAAGTATGTATAACATCATTCTCTAAAAAATCATAAAAACAGTAAATCACCCATCATAGCAATAGATATTCTAAGAGAAACTCAGCATTCGCCGAATTCATAAATTTTATTACTATAATGAAATTCACTATATTTAAATATACTTTATATAAACAAGATTAAGTGGTAGCCAAGGACAAGGAGCCTAAATCATACTGGGTCAAAAAGGACAATGAAGGCAGGGTAGTGAGGCATAACACCAGTCACTTAAAATAGTCAAAGACTAGGACATATGAAGAACAAGACTCCAAGAAAAGTAATTGCAAGTTCCCAATATAGTAAGAGTAGTTTCAATGAACATAGTAATGAGCAAGATAATTGTTTCACAGGATTTGAATGTGCTCGTGATGACAGTTCACAAACTAAGAATGATAATACTATTCGGAGTAAAAACACCAAGAATCAAGTTGGGGATCACCGGTACCTAAGCCACTATTAAAGGGGCAATACATTACTAGGAGTGGCCAGTATGTAATTGCAAAGAAAACATATGATCCCACTGTTGAGTAGTTTTGGAAATGTTACCCCAAAGGAGGGGGAGGTGTTGTAGTACCAAATACGGTATTATAGTGCTCTTCCATATGGCATAGTTGGTACCACTGGTATGGTGAGACCAGTGGAGATGGCCACATTAAAGAGAGCTTCACAGCTGTTATGTTGTTTTGTTTGGATGTAAAAAGGAGGGAATATTTGTGGTTGTAATGTAATGCATCGGACCCAGTAAAGTAAAATTAAGATATTGGTACTGGAATTGTGGAGTCATTAAAACACGCAATGCAAGTTAGCATGGTGGAACAGCGGAGTAATCAGATAGAGGCTATGCCAGTTTCAGCAACTGATCTGGCAAGAGTAAATGAGCTTATTTCAGAACAGCTTAATTTCTTCGACGACATGTAGAACATCGGTAAGATCAGGTGAAGAAGGCCTCTTCAGAAGGATTGGCAATTGTATCAGACAAAATACAACAGATCGGACAGGTTGTCGAAGGGGTGAGAAGCCTACAAACGACATCTAAAAACATTGTTAGATGGGAGGCACCTGTGACTAGCACTAGTATATCACCTTCAAATACATGGAGTCCAGTGCAGTGCACCGTAAACACAATGGCCACCCTGCCTACCCCAGCATCTAACACACTGACGAGCACATTACTGCATCATTCTTCCATACTCTGGGCGGAGCAACCACCCAAGTTCAAGGGAAGATGCAGAGAAAATCCCATAAATTTCTTAATCTTATTTGAAGAGGATATGTTGCACTGTCTGAATCTAGCACTTAAATCTACCGCCTGCTATTAGTGGGAGGTAGTACGCAGTACAGTGGCCACCTAATCAAAATTCCGGCAGAAATTCCTTGACCATTTCTGGAACACTAAGGTTCAGGAATATATAAGGGCACAGCTACATTCCGAATGGTTCATTCCAGGTAAATGTGAGAGCCTGGAAACACACATCTGTAAAGTTTATGAGTAATCCAGACATCTGACTGCACCTATTACTGACAATGGATTCGTTGTCATGGCATTGCATCAGCTGCCATACTGTTACCAAACTCATTGGACGGGCAGGCAATACAACAAATTTGTCACCTTCAGGGAAAGTTAGCTGGCTTTTGACAGAATCTACCACCTGCAACACCAGCAATCAAACAGAGATGGAGAAAAACCAAGACCATCTGAATATCCACCACCATTGTACCTGGGGGTAGCCAGTTTCATAATTTTCATGGTAACCCCAGGCAAGATCAAGGTCTCAAGAGAACGCTTTGCAAGTAGAGTTTTTCGAGCCCTAACAATTGTACCAATAAAGAAGCCGCAGAGATAGCCAGTACTCCTACAGAGGGAGAAAATACTAGTCTAGCCAAAGGCCCAGGCAGGGCCGCAGTTATTGTAGCGATGAAGACAAAGGGAGAGATCATGATGGAGAAAGGTCAGAGGAGAACCAAAGCCTATGATCACCACACACATCAGACACACAAGCACCCCCGCAAGGTAACCCACGTGGACCAGTAAGCTGGGTCAGCAAGTAGTTTCTAGCCCTAAGGAAGCAGAGACAGGCTAACGCACCACAAGGGAAGCAAGTTGACTTGGTGCATTTGGATTATTCTAACCAAGCAGCAGAACCACTATTTACACAAGGATGTGCAGGCTACATAGTACAGCTGTGGGGAGGATAATTTTAAAACCAACCACAGCTAGACCACCGCGTTCCGGCATTTGTACCAATGCCATCACAAATTGATTCGCATGACCAGAACGTGGCCGATTTTGGGCATCGAGAATAGCGAAAGTTAAACTAAAATGAGTCAGGGAAGAAGGGTCCCATTTGCTGACTTCTAACCCAGTTGATATAACAAGGTCCTATAGTGTGATAGCTGCAGGCATAGAAGTTAAGGTGGAGCCAACAGAATTAACAGAGATCGTTATAAGTACTGTATTATTAGAAACCGATCGAGAAGTCCTTCTGAATGACCTAACCGACGAGATCGTAAATTAACAGGAGACATTTTGTCCGGAATTAGTACTCACAGTTTGCGGTATGAGAGTACTGTGTTTGTTAGACTGCATCTCCGGGGTGAGCTGGGTGTTAGAGAACTTTGTTGTGGACTTAGTATTACCTACTGTCCATAAATTACCCGTAGTCCCAGTAACCAGATTAAAGATTATTGGGATCACTTTAAAATATAGCCCTGTAGTTTGCTGGCAAGTTTTGCTTATAATTGAAGGTTTGGGTAAGCGTAAACAGGTCTTGGCCTTGGTAATTAAAGGCCTCACTAAACAAGTGATACTTGGAGTAGAACTTTTGATGCAGTATAAAATAAATTTGGATTTCAGCGGATGGCTAGTGAGAGCATCGGAGCAGCATGGTGAGCGCCATGTCACCACCAGATAGTTGACTGTGGTTCGACAACAGAGAGATTTGCACCACATTGACAAGCTGCTGTGTATGAATGATTCGGCCATGCCTGAGGAAATTTTTCAAGCACTAGTAAGTGTGGATGCTCTGGACTGCAACCAGAAATGATTACAGGAACAGCTGTTATTCTGTAATCAGCATATTTTCTCAGAACACTCAGGAAGGAACAGGCTGTATAAGGTGGATATTGAGGTAGAACCAGAAAAACAGTTTTATTTTAATCCTACCCTATACCAGCGAACCATGCCAAAGAGGTGGAAGAATACCTCTGTTTTATTCTATCCTGGAGCATCATTCGTCATGCCTCTAGCCCCTACTGTAACCCGATGAGGTATGTTAGGAAGAAATACAGGTCTGTACGTCGGTACTTAGATGCAAGTAACCTAAATGAAATTGCTATCGTGTTAAGAGAGAGCCCACGAACAGCAGAAGAGTTGTAGTCATTGTATCAAAGTGTAAGATTTATGTCAACAATATAGTTGGTGCATCGATACTGGCAGGTTCCTTTAACAGACTAATCCCAGCAGTATACAGGATTCCTGTTTCGCAATCAGCAATTTGTCTTCCAGGTACTTCTGTTTGGGTTGTGTAACACCGTTTTGCAGTTTACCTGCTGCATAAGTGTTACATTATTAGATGAGCGTGCCAGTTTTACAAGGTGCTATGTTGATGACATTTTCATAGTTTCGGCCACATTCGAAGAGCACCTAGAACACTTCCAAATTGTACTGAAGAAACTAACTGAGGCTGGTATGACTGTAAAACTGAAGAATTCACTATTTTGCCATGAGATAATACCATTTTAGGCCACATTTTGGTGCCTACTGGGATACACACCGTGCTGGAGAGGTTGGATGCTGTTTGGACTGTAGCAGAATAGAAAGGTCAATGTTATATCTGTATTGGGTAATTGTTTTGGAAGCCATGTTTGTTGTTTTGAATTGGTGGGAGTTGGTGTATTGATGTAAGGGGGTGATGTATGATAAAGTGTGGCAGATGTTTTGATTTAAAAATTCAGAGGTTTTTGTTTGTATCCCTGGTTCCCCCAACATTATTCATGTAACATTTTTTGTCATCTGGTTTCGGATGTATATGAAACCAATTTAAGAGTTCTTTTTCTATGAAGCTTGTTGTAAATCGGGTTACGTAGTGACACGCTGTGTTTAGTGTAGTTTGTGACGATGGAAACACTTCTAGCAAATAAAAAGGTATTCAAAGCTAATATCACATTTGCTGAGGAAACTGTTAGCAAGAGTATGAGTGGGAGAAAATGTGCCATATCAATTCACAGGCAAAGGATTGAATTGATGATGGAAGGAATCGATCAACTTTTTGCTAATAATTGTGTGTAAGCAAAAAACAAGGAAGATTATAATATTTAAGAAGATGAGTTAGGTAATGCTCAATAGAGATTGATTGAATTGATAACATGATTAACTGAGTTTGGGGCAGAAAACGAGGAAGATGCGTGTCGGAATGTGCAAGGTGCGCAAGTGAGTTTAGGTTACCGAAGTTGCAGCTACCAGTGTTCAGTGGTAATCTCCAGGAATGTATTTAATTTAAAGATCTGTTCGATGCAGCTGTTCACTAAAATTCCAATTTAACAGGAGCCCAGAAGTTATATTTGAAGGGATTATTGGCAGGGCGAAGCACAAGCACTTGTAAAACTCATACGAGTAAGTACTGCGAATTACATAGAAAATTGGACAAATCTAAATGTGAGGTACGAAAACAAGCATTAGTTGATAGATTCAACATTAAAACAGTTGTTTTCACAGCCAGTAGTTCAACATGGAACTGTTTCAATGTTGTAGAATGCACTCGACTTTTAAAAGTTCTTGGTCAACCAGTTGTACATTGGGACTCGGTGTTAGTGTTTTTATCGTCTGAAAATTTGGACAGTGATTCTAAGCATCAGTGGCAGTTATCAATAAAAAGGGATGAACTGCCAATATTTTCACAGTTTACCGAAATCCTGGAAAATCGTACACATGCACTGGGAGCAGCAGGAGTCACAAAGAATACGAATACAGTAACAAGCATAACAACTAAGCCTACAAGTTATAGAAATTTGGCAACATATCATAATGTGGCAGAAGGAGGTTACTGCTGTGCAAAGTGTAACAGAAATCGTGCTCTGGACAAGTGTTCAGACTTCATAAATCTATCAGTACAAGAGAGATATACATTTGAGAATGCTACATCATTGTGTTTTGATGGCCTAGCTACTGGACATAGGGTCAGGCACTGCATGTCCTCAAAATGTAAAATATGACATGGTTATCATCACACATTACTACACTTCAGTGAAAATGTAGTAGACAATCGAGACATGGCGGAAATGACAGGGGAAGTGAGTCATCATTCAGGTCAGTCAACCCCATCAAGTGTATTAATTTACTCTGCCATAGTCCTTGTGAAAAGCAGCCTTGGTAAATTTATTAAATTTAGTGCATTGCTTGATTCAGGATCAGAGGCAAGTTTTATGACTGAAAATTGTGTTCAACAGTTAGGTTTAAAGAAGACACAGTCACAAATCACTGTATTGTGTTGCCATCAAATACTGTACCATATTATGCCGGTATAATCCAGTTGAACATTAAGTCAACTGTTAACAGTGAACCAACCTTTAATGTCAAGGCATTGGTATTACCTAAGTTGACAGGGTGCCTCCCAAAACAGCCATTGTAATCTAAGGGCTGTTGGTCACACCTTTATGGCTTGAAATTAGCAGATCCAACTTACAATACACATGGATATATTAATGTACTCCTCGGAGTTGACATTTATCTACTGCAGCTTAAATTAGGCCGGTGTTTGGGGTCTTGTGGGTTGCCCATAGATACTGAAAGATTATTAGGGTGGGTGCTGTATGGTCCCATTGGTGCAGTGACTTCCATATCAACAACAGTGCTTCATATACAGTGTTACATCAGTGAAACTGTAAAAAAGTTTTGGGAATTGGAATAATTCAAACTAATACAGTTGGTAACAAATTATCACGTGTGAGCCATTTTGACATCATTCCTAGAAAAGAGAGTACAGGTAGGTATGTAATAAAGTTACCTTTTCACAAACATAATTTACTGTTGGGAGTGTCACACATTACAGCAGTGGCAAGATTATGCAGAATAGAGCAGCAACTGAAGCATCTACCAGAAATCAACAGTTATAAGGGACTTCATGAATAAATACCTTTCTGGGACACATGATGCAGATTATATCTGATGAGATAAACAAACCAGTGCATGAAACTTATTACAATCCCAATATGTCAGTGCTGAAAGACAGTAGTGATACAACCAAACTCAGAGTATTCTTTCATTTATCAAGAGAAACATAATCTGGTGTTTCATTAAATTTATGGTGGGTACCAAACTTCAGGAAGATCTAACATCATTATTAGTATGCTTCAGGGAGCATGTAGTAGGTCTGGTTGCAGATACTTGTAGATGACATGGACACAAACTTTCAACAAATTGTGTGGTTGTCATCACCAGAGGAGCCTATTCAGGATAACAAATTGCTGACTGTTACCTTTGGCGAAAATTGTGCACCATACTTAGCCATTAGAAGCATTAGACAATTTGCATTAGATGAACAAACAGTGTTTCCAGTGGCCTCGCCAGTTGCATTGATATATTTCTATGTACATGATCTTCTGTTAGGAGCAGACAGTTTTGCAGAAGCTGCTGAACTACAAAATGAGCTGATTCAGTTGTTCAAGCAAAGAGGGTTTGAATTGCGACAGTGGTTGTCCAATACATCTGAAGTAATGGAATCTGTGAAATCTGAATTGCAGTGGGTAGTATTGCCATTAAGGTCAACTGATGGTGCATCAGTAAAAACACTGGGACTTGAGTGGTATCAAATGAGTGATACATTTGTAGTGTCAGTGTCTACAATTTCTCAGTATGGCAAAGTTACTGAACATATTTAACTGTCTGAAATTTCTAAAGTGTTTTACCCACTAGGTTGGCTGACACCTATGATTAACCAAGTAAAACTATTAGTGCAGTCATTGCGGGAATGGCAGCTTGTCTGGGACCATCCATTTCCTATTGACATCTGGGAAAATTGGCAACAATACAGAGAGGAACTTTCTGTCCTGCAAGACATCCGAATTGACAGATGCATCGTCCAGCCAAAACCATGTACAGCAGAACTGGTAGAATTTTGTGATGCATCTGAAGTTGCATATGCAGCAGTGATGAATCTGCGCTCTCATTATGCAGATAGTAACATATTGGTGTGCATAGATGCTGGGAAAATGAAGGTGGCACCAGTAAAGACGATTATAGCTTTGTGGGACTGTTTTACTGGCAAAGTTGATTGAAGGGGTCAGACTAGCTCTTACTATATATGTGATGAATGTATTTGCATGGACAGATTCAACCATTGTGTTGGCGTGGCTAGCTTCAACACCCAGGCAGTGGCAGACGATTGTGCCCAACAGAGTTTCAATGATTCAGGAACTCATCCCTGCAAGTCAGTGGCGACATGTTAACAGAAGCAATAACCCAGCAGACTGTGTCTCAAAGGGATTGTCACCAACCGAGTTGCCTGTTCAATCATTATGGTGGTCAGGTCCCATGTGGTTATGTAATCCTGTATTACCAAGAAATGTGGAAGCTAACCCTGAATAGTTCCCAGTAGAACAGAAACAAAAACAGGCAGTAACAGTTTCCTGTACGACAGTTAAAACTTAATTTCGAGAAAAATGTTCTTTATTGAGAAAACTTCAGGAGATAACAGCTTAGTGTCTAAGATTCTGCAAGAATTGCAAATCTCCAAAGGTTGACAGGTCAAGTCTGATTTTCTGACTGCAGAGAAACTCCTTACAGCTGTATTCAAGTTCGTGATCAGCATCAAAGTGACAGCTTTAATACAGAAGTAAAGTGCTTTAAGAACGGTAAGCCACTGTCAGAGAGAAGCCGCACTGTAAGCCGGAATTCATTTATAGATGAGTACAGAGTCCTCGGGGTGGGCGATTGCCTTCACAAGGCTGACATTCCAGAACATCATCAGAAACACCCTGCATTGCTCCCTCAACACAATAAGATGACAGAACTCATAATAATGCATACGCATCTCATTAATTTACATGTGGGTTCCCAGTTGGCACAGATAATCATTCAACAGAGGTTTTGGATTCTAAGGGGCAGAGACATTATACAAAAAATCATCAGGCGATGTGTTATGTAACATCGCCACCTAGCAGTAGCAACAAAACAATTAATGGGCACTGTCCCTGTGGCTCGAGTACATCCAGCTCGTTTTTTCCTTCAGTGTGTAATAGAATATGCAGGTCATTTTATACTTCGAGATTGCAAGGGAAGAGGCAACATAAAGTATGAGGATTATGTTCAATTGTTTGTCTGCTTCTCAAAGGCAGTTTATCTAGAGTTGGCGAGTGATTTATTGACTCCTGCCTTCGTTGCAGCGCTTAAGCGGTTCATTTCCCAACATGGCAAATCCAGTGACCATTACAGTGATTGTGATACGAATTTCATATGTGCTGCCAATGAACTTGAACTGTTTGACATAGTTAAAACCCAAGAACTGGCAGTTATAAGATGTCTTGCCGAACAAGGAATGCCCTGGCACTTCAATGCACCAGGTGCCCCACATCAAGATGGACTCAGGGAGGTAGGAGTAAAGAGTGTGAAGTATCATTTACATCAAGTGGTAGCTGGCAGCATTCTTAACTTCGAAGAAATGTAGACAGTGTTGACCATGGTGGAATCCTGTCTTAATTCACGACCTCACCCATTATTATCGAGTGACCCTAGTGATTTGCCTGTGTTGCCTCCAGACCATTTATTGATAGGAAACTGTCTTCTAGTAATACCACAATCTGATGAGAAGTAATGTATACTTAAACTTTTGTCAAATTGACAAATGCTGGAATGACTAATTCAGCATTTTTGTCAGAGATAGTCAACTGAATATTTGTCCAGACTTTAGAATCGTCACAATTGGTGGTACAAGGAGCCCAATCATCAGTCAGGTAAGATGGTCCTTGTCAAGGATGAGAAGCTACCAAGGCAACAGTGGAAACTTGGCCACAGTACCGATGCATTCCCTGGGGAAGATTGACTAGCATGTACAGTGACAGTGAAAACAGCCACTGAAGAGTTGGGAAGGCCAATAACCAAATTATCTCCATCGCAATTTCAGGCTTAATTATCAAACAAAGTTGGGCAATTTAGCATTATGGGTCAGTGATGAAGAATTTGTTGCAAGATTTTCATTGCCTAGGAAATAACAAATGAATGTTGTTAACCAATTTTAACAAGGTGGGTGGAATGTTCAGACTGTAGCAGAATAGAAAGGTTAATATTATGGTTGTATTGGGTAATTTTTTTGGAAGCCATATTAGTTGTTTTGAGTTGGTAGGATTTGGTGTATTGATGTAAGGGCCTGACATAGAATAAAGTGTGGCAGATGTTTTGTTTCGAAGTTTCATAGTTTTTTACTTATATCCCTGATTTCCCACAGTATTATTCATGGAACAGATGCCATTCCCAATTTTCCGGTACCCAGAAATGAAAAGCAATTATGAGCGTTTCTTGTCATTGTTGCTTTCTACCAGAATAACTCCGATAAAGTGGCAGGAATATGTTTGCCTTTATTCGAGCAACTGACGAAGGGAATCCTATGGATCTTGATGGAAGTGTGTCAGTGAGCTTTCGAAGCAGTCAAGAGTGTTTTTCTAAGAGAGCATGTTATTCATCACCCCATGCAAGGTGCTACATATTATCTTTGCACGGACGCATACGACTATGCACTGGGAGCAACGTTAGCCCAGCTGAGCAAGGATGGCAGTGAGAAAACAGTACCGATGGCGAGCCGCTCTTAAAATAAGGTCGATAAAAACTGCAAGGCCATAGAGAAGGAACTGATGAGTGTTGTATGGGTACTGCAGCATTTTCGGAATTTGCTATTGGGAGAAAGAATTGTCTTATAAAAAGACTACCAAACTGTGCTTAGCCTCAAGATAGGCAAGATTTTCAGTAGTAGGCTGACAAGATTGTCACATTTAGTGCAATAATTTTATGTGTGATTCTGGCATATAAAGGGTATCGATAGCATGGCCACTGATTATTTAAGTAGGATACACGATGGCCCACCTGAATATGTGAGTAATACGCCACATAAATTTTCCATTGCAGCAGCAAGAAAGCAGGCAAGCCCTATGGTGAATTGGCAGTGAAATTTCGCTAATTTGAAATAAGATCAATGCAGAGATAAGCAGCATGGAACTAAATAAGTTGCGAAAAGCACCCAGAGAACACCTACTCAGAAATACATTCCGTGTTAACCAAAGCAGTATTTTATTCCAGCAGATCCAAAGCAAATCAAAAGTGAAGATAAGTGGAAGGTCGTTGTGTCCGAAAAGTTGCAGCTAAGTTTGATTTTGAACACTCACGAGGTGATTGGTCATTTGGGAATAAGAAATACCTACGAGGCTTCGAGGCTTCAGTTCTTTTGGAAAAATATGCAGAAAGTTGTGGCCAATGCTGTACGAACATGTGATTTGTGCCAGTGTTGTAAACACCTGCATTAGAAGTTAGTAGTTGAGCTGCAGCCTATCATTCTAGAGAACCCTCTCGATTTGGTGTCAGTGAGTTTATTTGGGCTGTTACCCAAATCAAAGACAGCAGTACCATATATTTTTGTATTGAAGGACATATTTTCTAAATTCATTAAATAGTATGCCATAGTCCAGGCAAATGATAAGTTTGTCAGTGGAGTTGGCAAGCCAGTATGTGTACTGTCAGATAAAGGCTCGCAATTCACCGGACATGTTTGTCAAGAAGGTTCAAGACCCAAAGATATTCTACCTACGATCACAGCAGTCGGACGTCCACAAGGCAACCCGGTCGATCACCGCATGAGAAGTCGTGGTAATATGCTTCTGCCACGCATCGCAGCAAGGTTAGAGAGAAAAGACCCCGCTTGTATAATACATATGAATCACACTATCCATGAGCCCACATCTTTGACCCCCTCAGAAGTATTGAAAGGCCAGTGATCAGTTAATTTTGATACCGCTAAGTTACCAGTTACACCTACGATCTCAGACGTTCCTGAATTGCCCTCCGAAGAACTGAGAGAAGAGATTAAAATAATTGTAAGGAACAGGTCATTTCTCACAGTCGAAAGGAGAGGCAAGCATGCCAAAGAGTCTAAATTGAGCATTCTAGATTACAGCCAAGTGGCTTTAGTGAGGGCCATGAATATCAGTAAGCAGTGGGATAACATAACAGGTAAGCTTATGCCTTTGTTTGAGAGGCCGTATGAACTAAAAAGGGCCATGCATAGGAACTGCTATGAGCTTGTCTTACCCACCACTGACCAGGTAGTAGGGTGGTTTAATTTGATGGCACTACTTGTATACTGTGCATGTGAGTAGAGAGAAGTTGGTGCAGATGACCTGCAAGATGCGATGTGCAGAGTAATCTGGAAGAGCTTAGGAAATGCCAGTACATGATGGTGTATGATTGTATTGTTTTTTCGCTTGGTAAGAGATGTTTAGCATGAAGAATAGAGAGAGTGCGGCCAGTGAGTTCTCTAGCCCCTACATTTCACCACGCATTAAATTAAGTAAGTTACTCCCAAGTAAGTTTAACCACCCGCCAGGCATGATTTTTTTAAGTAAGCTGTGTATGTCTGTACTGCCAGAGTATTAAGCCACTACCACACCAGAGATCTTCATAAAATACGTTGCTGAGCAAAATGTACTATGTAAGCACAAGAGTAAAGAAGTTCGCCTAATAACCTCGAAGACCTGAGAAAGGGATACGAGATAAGCCTGCCTACAGAGAAGCTTACCTGCATACTCGTTGTTTCAAAGACGATCCATTCACCGTTATCCAGTACCAGTGGCCCGGACTGATGACCTGGAATCAGAAGAGAGAGAGAGTCCGAAGGTATACGAGACCACAAAGCAACATTTATTTACATAAACATACACCTCAACACTCTGATGGGAAAGTTTACATTCTGGGGTCACTGCAGAAATATTGTTTATATCCAATCACTGATTGGAGTCTTCTTAGTTAATCCAGTCAGGCAGTGCTGTGATTTTTGATTGCTGTGTTTCTGTTTTGTAATTATTGTTCTGATATCATAGCTGGTATGCTGCTTGTACATATTGTTGATGTTTGTATATTTAGTGTCTTCTTGAATATTCCATGTTAATGCATGATATTGCTACAGGGTTTATCAATAAGATGTTTCGCTTTCCACAAGAGTGCATTTAAGATTTAGGCGGAAAAGCTATTTAATTGTTGTTCCTTCAAGTGTTCCAACATTGTATTTGTGTGTTGTTCTTGACATATTCTTGTGTGATATCGTGGGTTAGATATCATTTGGGAGTATGGCCATTTAAACCTAAGTTGTGTGTAATCCTGTTAAGTTTAAGTGATCAATTGTTTACGCTGAAGTGGTAAGACAACGAGTGTTATGTGTGAGTGCTTGTGAGTGTGAAAAGTGGACTTCACAATTAAGTCGACAGGTGCAGCGCCTAGCATAGACAAAGAGCGGGTTTATCCAAGAATACGACGCACTACACCCGAACAAGTCGCTAATCCACGCACACGGGAACGCTAAAAGACAGTCAGAGGATAGCGAACCTCTACAGCAGTAAACGAGGCACGACATTAGAATATCAGTGGTGCAGTGAGAATGTAAGTGCTCTGAAATGACTTAACTGTGTGTGTGTAGTTAATTGTTATACACACACCCTGCTACAATGACACATGCGCCGCAGCCCACTGGGCAGGTCGACACGCGCCCGAACTGCAGTAAACAGTTCCGCGAACTATCAAGAGCGAGACGCTAGTTGGCGCATGTGGGAGTCGAGCGAGGCCCGAGCGACCACGAGGAGGGCCGGAGACGCACGATGAAGACATCTAGAAGCTGTGGGCATGTGGCTGTACCGCATGCAGAGTTAAAAATATACAAAGCCAAGAAGCTTTGATTCTTTTGTTTGAAATAAATTATATTTGAAATATATGATTGTAATTTTCTACTAAAGAGAATTTTTATGAATATTTTTCTTTTCAGGGTTTTGTGTTGTTTTCCTGTGTTGAAAGAATTAAACCATAATTGAATTTTGATAGTGAACTCCGTATATGAAGGTATTAATCGACAGTAACGAGTTTAGTTTTGTAATTACAAGTTAAAGCTTGTGTGCTACATTTTCTTGTACTCTTTATTTGTTTTGATACAGTTCACCACAAAAGGGCAAAATAAGGGGCAGTGCATTTCTGTAGCGCACATAATTTCTCACATTTGTGCATACTAAATTTTTTATTTTTTATTTTTTAGATGTAAATAATATTTCGCTTTTTTATATTTAAATTCTAAGATTTTTAGTTATTAATTTGAAAGAGGGTAAAATTACAGTGCATTTTTCGTATATCAAATTAACTACACTTTTTATTGCTATAATATTTTTTTTGGGTCTTGCATATTTGCAATTCTAAGAATTTGTTTTGTTAATTAGCAGTTTCGAGACCTATAACTCTATGGTTTTAGGACATTGGGGTCGTTGGAGAGGCATTTTGAATCGGTTTTGAGTTTGAAGCCCTATGAATGGTCGAAAGGTTGAACCTTCCTTAAGATAGGATAGTGTTGTAGGTAGGTAAGCATTTTACGTCAACGCCTCAAACAGATAGGACGACAGTAGGCCGCACGCCCGAGTAAGATGTTTTTTCGATAGGAGATTTAATTAGATAAGGCAAGGTAGTCCGAATACCGCAGTGACTACAGGTTTACATTGTCAAGAGAAGTTACGCGAGGAATTAAGTTGGCACGAGAGCGCCCTTGGCAATAGTTGTCAGGAGTTAGATGCTAGCATTTGATTCTGTCAGTTGGTCCATAAGCCGTGAACATACATGTAAATATGTTGACTTCTCCTTATGCTATTTATACTGCCAGGGCGGAGATGCCTAACTATGTCACATCCCAGAATGTAAATTAGTGCCTGCAAGTCTACAACAGCACCAGGTAAGGAAACATTTCTGAATTTTAATAAGGTTTCAGTGGAACGTACATTTGCATAAATATATAGACATTCTAGAAGGTTTCGAAAAGCCGTCATTTTGTGTAAATGTAGAGTACGCTTTTTCCTAGATATTTTACCATGGCAAACTCGAGTAGAGTCTTCGTGCCACCACTAGCTAGAACTGATACGTTTTAATGTAATGATTTTTAAGAGAAACAATGACCTTTTTAAGAATTAGGATTTTTAATGTTCACGTTAAGTGAGCACTTTTCAAGGCCCTTGTAAATTTTCTCTTCCATCAAAATTCCTTCTTCCTGATGCTTTTTAGTATAAACATTGCAATACGACTAATAAACACAGTGTGTACATTTCATCACCATCAAAATCTAATGCCCGATGCTGCAATAAGATATATATTTATTACCGGTTAATGCCTGTTTGCGAGGGCCTTAAAAAGAGCTCACTTTATCGTGTACAGCCTATAGGAGCATTTAAAGGACAGTTTTATGATTACGTCACTTGAGCTAGGAGTTTAACGGCCACTACCACGACTAGTAATTTTGAGTCTTCAAAATTTCTTTTGTTTCTATATTTCCACGTAGGTAACAGTATTTGAATATTTATGAGAATCAACGATTTTGAATTTTTCTCCCATTAAATGATAAGATTTTTTCAGACAAGTTTTTGAAATATTGTTGTCATTCGTAGTTATGGTCCTATCCTAAGCCCACTAAGAACGGATGACTTTTATTTACTAGAGATTGCTATACAACAGATTGTGTGTTCCAGTATCGTGTACATATGGTACACACAACTTAAATACGGTGTGGTAAGACAGTGGGTGAGTGTGAATTGGTTTACTGTTCCATAGCCCGGATTGTGCTGGGCATTTGTATCCCATTAGGATGTTTAATCAAGTCACTGAAGTACTATCACTAACAAAATTCAGACACCATTCGATCCGCATAGTAAAAGTGCAGAAGGGAGGAAAGAAATTAAATTTTGGGTAAAGACACTGCACAACTAGGGTATACACTGTAACCAACTGTCTAGTACGCTATCCTAAGCTGTGGTGTTTATTACAGCTGTTTACAGAAGATTGCTCATTGTTTTGGCGTATGCAATTAAACGTTATTTCCCATATTATTCACCTCACATATGTATGCACATAAACAACACTGTTATGGGTAGTCACTTCCAGCTGGTTTGTATTCGTCACCTGTCTACTATACACAGATAACTTACTATAGCATCGTCATTCGATGCAATAAAAGTGTGTATTTACAATACTGCCATTATAGTTTTACATTTACGCTTGCAAAGATAAATTATAATTGTAATGCTTTGCACTTACTAAATAATTAATTATTCGGCATTTTTATTAATTCGCTGGTAACTCGTTTCTTTTGA
Source organism: Dryococelus australis (assembly GCA_029891345.1). NCBI lineage: Eukaryota > Metazoa > Arthropoda > Insecta > Phasmatodea > Phasmatidae > Dryococelus > Dryococelus australis. Next base: position 24,461,623 of record CM056999.1, read on the forward strand.
CGAAAGCTCCAGTTTAGCATCCGCTATGTTGTTTGTCAAATACGCTTCTCGTATACGAACAGCCTCCTCGCACGGTGTCCACTCGTGCGATCGCGACTTATACGACACCCACAAACCAGCTACCTGAGGACCAGTGCTGTCCACAGAATACCTGAACAGAGAAGTGCTCCAAGAAAGATCTGAAGGCGATGCAATTGCCAGGACACCGGGAAGAAAACGATGGCCGAGTCCAAGGCTGATGGTTGAACCTCTATGCTCTCACGACAACCCACCATAGCCACAATAATACGATAATAGGCAAACATAAATTATCAAAACAAATTAAAGTACATTATTGGTAATTGAAATAAAATAAAACATTAAAATCAGCGTGCCGGAGTATCCAAACGCAAGCATGCTCCCTCCTGAACCAAGATTCTCCCTCACCCAGAACTCAATCCTCCCATCTCGCCCATTCCATCCTCATGACTAAACCCACCCCCAACTACATACTCCGTGGTTGGAGGGGGATCAACCCTCAGTTGATGATTGATTAAATAAGTACCTTACATCAGTAGTTAGCTCACAGAAAAATCGTATCTTGAGTAAAGTTGGAAGTAACCACAAATGGTTGTTATTAAGTGTCTCTTGAAGACTGCCGTCGCTAGCGCGTCACGTGCAATCTGCGCTAACTGGTAAGGCGACATTTGTCCGCTACTGATGGGGGCCGCGGTGGTGTGTGGCAGTGATATCACCTCCCCACCCGCTCTTCCAAAGTCTGTGCGTGGCGGAAGCCAGACTTTCGTGGAGTATTCCCGTTACCCCCATCTGTTGCATTCCGTGACTTCTTCGCGCTCATCGGGGCTGAACATATCAGAAGTTAGAGAGTCGCCCAGATCTCTATCATAATCCGTGCCATATATATACATATATATGATATGAATGGAGAGGGGTGTTCTCACACAAGTTTAGGCTGCCATTTAAAAGTAGTGCAGGGTTTTAACGTATCATAGAAAGTATAATGATTAATTTTTGTGGAATCGGAAATATTTTGTTTCATTTTACTTCCGCTATAATAACAATTGGGGTAGTTTTCACATTCAGGATCATCCGGAACTTTAGGTACAAACTTCGCGAGATGGTTCTTTATGAAAAATGGAGTAGAAATCATAATATGGCCTATGAAATGGCATGATAATTAAGTTATAAGAGTGGCTTGCCATGGAAACACTGCACTGAACTGAAAACATCCAGAACTCATTAAAGAGGAGTACAAACAAAAATATTGTCAGAAAAGTACGATTTATGTTGCTCGTCATTGCTGGAGTGGAAAGGATTAAGAGGCGCTAACATCGGTGTCTTGAAAGCCGACAAGAGTGAAGCGAGGTGAGTATGGCGCAGCTCTGGAATGTAAGGAATGGGGAAGTGGGATATTCCCGAGAAAACGCACTAACCAGTTGCATGGTCCGGCACGATTACCTCTGGCGACAATCCGGGAACAACCCCGTCGGGAGTCTAACCCGGTTTGCATTGGTGGGAGGTGAGCACGCTATCCGCTGTACCACCAATCACCCCGCCCCCTCCCCTCGATTAGGAAATTAGGGATAGGGCTGTATTATTGATCGATCGTTACCACTCACCAGATGTTCACAGGTGCCAAATATAAAATCAGGCCAATATAATTTACGAATCTGTTGTTTCTTCTCGTGTAGTTACTGGCGTTTTGCAGAAAAATCTACATTTGTTTCTCAGTTTCTAAGGACGTGATTCCCTTACTCGCTACGTATGTTGTACTATGACTTAACGCATCGTTGCACAAAGATCTTGCCAGGAATCTAGGATCTATCTGCATTTCGGATTGCAAGTATTTCACAAAAGTGTAAAGTTTGAATGACGGATGGATATAACTCGTTATGTCAACATATGTGTTGAATGAAAATGTTAGTAGTAGATGTTAAATGGGGATTCCAGCGGAGCACATATTTTCCGACAATTTACTCCAAAAGTGCAAGAAAATAGTGACATACATATTTCCCATTAATTTTAACAAGGGTGCAAGAAAAAATTAAAAAACTCGCGGATTTAATAAAAAAACAATCAAAATCAAGAATATTCGAAATAAAATCAGGCAAATTTATCGTTTTTTCGAGCAACTTTTTCGTGTTTCTAAAAGCGACAATTTTCGGCTCGAGAAAACAAGCAATTTTCATCGAAAATCAAGCAATTTTACCTCATAATCAAGCAATTTGATCAGTTTTTCAAAAGAGTGTTCCAGCATCAAAAATCAAGCAATTTTACCTCAAAATCAAGCAATTTATCAGTTTTTTTTAGAAACGCTAATTTTGCAAGCGAGCAATTTAAATCAAGTGAATTTAAGAAAAAATTAGCAAAATAACATAAAATCTATTAAAAACATTGAAAAGACAATTGATAATTCAAATTCGAAGCTCTAGTAATCTTCTCAAAGTTGCCCCCTATTTCATGAAGTACATATTTATCGTTAATGTTTTCAAAGAGGGTTAATTGTAAACTTTGTAGATTTCGATTAAATTTGTAAACTATTTCTCTGAGTTCGTCCGAACCATTATCTAATTTATAGGAAAGCGTAGTTTATTTACAAACATCTTTAAAAAGCTTTGTCGTACTGCAAGGTAGCACAGGCATTTTTATTTATAAAAGAAAACTTTATTAAGAAAAATAAATCTCATTCATATTTAACAAAACGATTTTTAATCGATCAAGAAACTTAAAAATACATCTAAAAAATTGTATTAGAATATCGAAACAGTTTTTTGTTTCTGTAAAATCGTTTACATCCTACATTTAATAATATTAAAATTTATAAATCTTCAGTAATTATTTCTTTCAAATAATCGTAAGTAAAATTCCTTCGACTAATTAAAACAACATTACAACCTGCTTCGAAATCTTTATTAAAATCAACACAAATTTTTGTGTTTCTTTTTTCTTTAACTACGGTTGTTTTTCTGCATGAACAATCAATTACATATGAAGGTCTTCGTTCACAAAATGAATAGTAATTAATATCGCCATCAAAGTTTACAGTTGGTTTATAATAATGTTCATTGTTTCTATAGCCGTTACCCAGTTAGGTTTTTGAGTTTCTAAAATCATTATAAGCAGAAATTGTTTAAGATAAACACCGTTTTCAATGTCTAGATACCAGTTTTCTTTAGGAAAAATTTCATTTCTACCATTTTTAACATAAATATTTCTTACATTACAATGATTATGCATAGAAGCGTGTTTATGCTGTTCAGCACGATTTTTTCTATAAGTTGAAAACCTACAAATTACAAAATGAGGCATATCAAAATTGTAAATTATTAAACTGATCTTTTATGCCAAAGCTAAAAACATTAGATTTAGCAGGAAATTCTTTTTCTAAAAATTACTAATAATCAAAACTAATAGGTATTTTTGGATCTTTGTATATTTTTTCTTTAATTGCAAGGGCCGGATTAGATTCGAATTCAACAATAGGCCACATAATTTCTAATTTTTGAATATCAATTTTACCAGGATCAGGACGATGTTTCGTAACTTTATTACTTTTATTTAAAGTTTATAAATAAATAGACAGTTGTTATCAGATCCATTAAGATTAAAGGATTTTTAAAGCCACCTTTCCAATAAACACGAATAAAAGCGCAGATATAAAAAAGGATAGATTATTTCATTTGTTTTATTTCTAAAAACAGTTTTAACTTCTTTTGTTATATCAGTAGTAACAGATTTATCTCGATATAGATTATCAACACCAGTAAATTGTAAATATGTTTGTTCACTAGGTGATATTAATAAAGCATTCATCATTGTTGTTGTTATACCCGGATTATCAACAGCTTCAATAATATTTCCATGTTTTGAGATTTCTACTCTAGAAAATTGGAAACGAAAAAAGTTTGAACAAACATCAATATTATCTGATTCATCATAGTTTGCCGTATATTCAACCTTATCTCTCTTTAGTAAACTAAATTGTTAGTAAAAAAAAGCGCCATTTGGAAAAGAAAAGCCATCTCCTATAGGAATATCAAATTTGATTATATTATTGTAAACATTTAAATTCCCCCTAGTTTAATCAGCTGGAGGAAAGGTCTGCCTCTCAAAACTTTCTATAATTTTATAACTCATTTATAAGTGAAAAATGTATGGCAGAATCAAAGTTGGTTTCTCGAGTTAAATTACTCATTGAAAGATATAAAAAATATAAAAAGTGTCCTGAAAAAAGAATATGAAAAGATAACAAGTAATAACTACCATTAATCGACAAATTAGGAAATATCTGTAAAAAATAGAAACAATATGTAAAGAAAATAACAATTTAATGACAACACTAGTTCCAGAAGCAGCAAAAAATTTAGATTTTCTGCCAACACCAGAAGAAACATAATTCGAAAGAGAATTATTCTCAGAATAAATATCTCCTAATTTGGAAAAGCAGATGGGAACTGTACAATTGAAAAATTTACCACATGCAGCATCTGGATCTACTATAAATCTCGGAACAGAAATTGCAAAAAGAATTTATGTAATTGATATAAAATTTGATTTATGTGGAGTTGGGAAGATTAGTTATTCATGCCGAAAGAAATGATTGAAATAAAAAGTATTACAAGGAAAAAGTAAACATAATAAATACATTAAACAATAAATGTTCTAATTTTTTTATAAACAATCCAAAAGGGATACCTATCTTATAACAGTTTTAAATGAAATTCCACATTCATTTTGGAATTCAGAACACTATGGCAAAGGTGTTATAACTTGGGCATTAAACAATTTCAATTTACCCAAAATGTATTTGCCAGGTTATAATTATTGTGAACCATTCACAAAATTAAACGAAAGACTAGAAATGAAGATAAATATATTTTTTGATATTCCCTTTGAGGAATTAAAAGATTTGGGTATAGATAATTTTTTAACAGATTATCAAATTGCGAGAAAAAATTAAATATTGAAAGAAGGAAAAAGTTTCAAATCAACTATACCACTACCAACAGTCAAAAAGATGGCCAAAGAAAAATCTGGAAGTGGTTTACATCATAGTGAAGTAATTCCCATTATACTTGTGGCTTTAGGTACGCTCAGCACTTTAGCAGGAGCAGCTGGTGCAATTTATAATTCTGTTGATCAAACTAGAAACAATATTAAAGAATTAGAAGAACAAAAAAGACATAATTTAGCACAAGGCTGGAAGCGGATTAAAAAGAGGAAGGCCAAATAAATTAGCTCCATTGTCTAATATCGATATCGAAAAATATGTAAAACTATTAAATATTAAGCATTTCAGAAACATTTATATGATTGACGAACTGCCAAAAAGTATGCACAAAAATTAATGTGCTGTAGTAAATTTTGACATTTCAACAAATCGTTGTACTCATTGGGTTTGCTACTTTAAATAAAATAATGTTGTTTACTTTTTTCATTAATTTGGAGGCAACATTCCTACTAATTTAACCAATTACTTTAAAAAGAGTAATGTTTATTACAATGGTGGTCGAATTCAGAATTTTAATTCAGTTGTATGTGGACATCAATGTGTAATTGTTTTATATCTTTTTTCGAGAGAATTTAGTCTTAATTATATAATTTCTAGGTTTTTAAATGATGGCTATATTTGGGAAACCATTAATAAAATATTTAAATACAATTTTTGACACTAATACTTATGCTTCAAAAACATATGTAGTTTCACATAGCAAATTAGGTGTTTCTGCTTTACAAATTAAACTAAGCACCTCTTTTGATTATACAAAATCTTATGTTTCTTTTTTTGATCATAGAATTGATATATATGATCCCAAAGATGATAAAGATATAAAGATACAGTCAATAAAATATTTTTTAATAAACAAATAAAACATCTTTAAAAGAAGATATAAATTTACAATTCAGTAAAACTATTGCTGATTATATAAAACGAATAAATAATACAAAGCAGCCACTAAAAAAGGAAGTAGATTAATAATACAATACTATTGTTTATGATTATGCCTTAAAAAGTATGTCGATTTGAAATACAAAACTATTTTTCTGAGTGTGCATTTAAAAAGTACATATATTTGAAATACAATAATATTGTTTCTGCTTACTCTTTAAAAAGAGGCGTAGATTCAAAAAACTATTCCATTGTTTCTGATTTACAAAAGATTCACAATGCAATTCGAGTGTTTCTGCTGTACAAAGTAAACTAACCAATTGCTTTGATTTTACAAAATCTTATATTTCTTTTTTAGGACGCAGAATTGTTAATATGGCTGATCCTGTAGATCGAAAAGATGCGGTCAATAAAAGATATTTCGATTAAGAATTAACTGATAAATTGCAAAATTTAAACAAATCAGTTTTGAATTAATGTGAAACACTTGTTAATTTGAAAATTGAAAAATGTAAGGAAGATAAATGACATATATTTTATTTACCTGCAAAGTGGAATATAAGTAATATTAATTTTCAGTTGGATAATAACATTTTCTTTACTTTTTCGATGGATTGTAATGTTTATAAAATAATTACTGTTCATCCCAATTTACCTGATGATACTGTGACTGTTATTAAGGGATCTTTAAAAATGGATCACAGTAAGCCTTTTGATGTTAACATAGGTGAAATTTTAACTTTTAAAATAAAAATAAAAACTAAAATATCTGAATATGATGATGGCTTGATGATCACAATATGAGTATTCGTGAAATATAAATATTAACTATTATTTTATCTACTTCGACGACTGCTGTGCGATCTTCCAGCAACAGGAAAAAGCATATCTGCACAGTTTATCTCCATCTCCAATAACAGCGAGCTTTCTCCATGACAGGAAGTATGCTATAACAACTGTGTCACTATCCCACAAACTGAACATTCTGCACGACTCTTGATAAAGGTCTTCCAGCTTGCCGCATCTCATCGCATGAAGACTTTGAATCATTACTTCGCCTGCCTTGTCGCGGTGGCTTAGCGGCAAGGCGCCTGATTTCAAACTCAAAGGTCGTGAGTTTGAAACCCCGGTTGGAGAGGATAATTTAATAATGTGAATATGAGGCACCCATATTTGCATTACTAGATTATCACCAAATCATTCAAATCTGATACAGAAAGTCTTGCTCATACAGCAATGTTTAAGTATTGATGCAAATAAAATTGGTACAATCAAACTCCAGCAAAAAAATATTCTCCATACTACACTTGTATAACAGATGTATAAGCTGGAGTGTTTTCATATAGTGCATAGCGCCTCACTATAGGACTTCTTCGCTAATAATAAAAATGACCAGCCGGTGGTGAAGTGAGGGGGTTCTCCTAATGAACTTTTAATGCGTCAATATCAAGTCTGGAAAAATAAAAAAAATTGGTTCATTGGCATTAACTTACTCATAATCTTTCAAAAAAAATTTCGAATAAAAAACTCACTATAGGAGAAATGTGAACTGAACGAACAATGAGCAAGCAATGAATGAACTATGAACTTACTATAAATGTGCAATGAACGAACAATAAATAAGCAATGGACACATGTTATAAATGTTAAATGAACATTAATATGTGATTTATGTTTCATTTTGGAAAAGATAAATACATAATAATATTATAATTTACAAAACATCTGTTTTATTAATCTAAGCATTTGGAAGCTATAAAAACCTAACCATTCTACATATATTTTTATCGTCTTTAGTTATTAAGACTTTTCAACCAAATATTCATTTGGATAGTCTGTTTTCATAATTTTGTATTCATAAAAACTGCCTTTTATTCTTCTCCTTAGTTCTCTTTCGGCTAGTAAGTTGGCACATCATTATTTTAAACCTCAAAAATGGTAACTAATTCTGTTGTCCAATTATCTGTATAAACCATTTCAAATATTTGTTTACTCTTACTCATGCGGACAATATCGCCAACTTTGTATTTCGGTTTAGTAATCACATTCGCAAAATATTGTCTTAGTTTGTTTTCATTTTTTTTATTAACTTCAATTGGTTTTGTGCCAATGGAATTGTGCTTTGTGTTGTTGTTTTCTTTAACTAAATCATCTAATATATTTCCCTATTTGTAATTGCCTTTCAAAGCAAATTTCTTCCACATTTTGTTCTTCATTGTATGATTGTCTCGTTCCACACAACTGGCTTTCAGTTCATTGAATGCAGAATAATGATTGATGTTACTTTTTTGCATAAGTTCTTTGAATATTTTATTATAATATTCTAAGCCAACAGTTTTCTTTTATCTAATATGGATTCTAAAGCATTTGCCACATTCTTAGCTATTTTATCTTTGATTGGTAAAGCAAATGCATATTTCGAAAAAAAATCCATAATTGTCATAATATACTTGTACCCATTGTTTATATGTGATATGCCTTTCAAATAACCAGTATCCATTTCAACAAGATCGATTTGCCATAAATCATCAATACCATACGAAATTACTTTTCTTCTGGGGAAATTTTTTTGGGCAGTTGTACATAATTCGTTATTAAGCCTTCTCTTGCATTGTGCAACTTTTTTTTAAATAATCATTTATTAGAATTACATATTGAACATTTACTATTCTGAACTAATAATCCATTTTTATTATTTTTAGTTCTTATATTATTATTTTCAGTGATCTTCTTACACTTCAAGCACCAAGTATTCCCCATTTAATAGTAAAAAATATATATATTCTAATATGCAATTCACAAGAGAGAGCGAGAGTTAAAATATATAATATTTTATTTGATTTCGATGCTTCCTGTTGCCCATTTTTCTACTCATATATATTGTAAAAAAACCATAGTCTTCGCCCCAGCAGCATGCACAAATCTCTTTAAATTTCTCATATGACATGTCGCCACCGACAAAATCATTAAAGATGTGTCTCAGGTTTATGTCATCTTGTCTAAATATACATAGAAAATTCGCATTGTCTCTCACAAGTTGCTTTAGTATTTTCGAATATGTTTGTGCTAAATAAAATACATCAATGTTTTTATGACTTCCCATAATAAAGTACTCATGAACTATGTCTGGATAATCTTAAATAACATCAAATAATACAATTATATCTTTGTCTTCACATTGATCTAAAGGGACCATTTCCCCAGTATTATTAAAACAGTATGCTATTTTTTCTTTCACTTTTAATTTTTTTAATGCCTCATCAAAATTATTTTGTATCAGAATAGATTTGGATTGATTCAAATTTTTTGAGCAAAATTACAGTTTATTAAAATTTAACCAACCTGTCTCATAAATAAAATTGGTAATTAAATTGGTTTTCCCACAATTGCTCGGGCCTGTGATTATACCTCTAATGTTGTCAGGCAATAATTCACCATTCTTTTTATTTGTATAATTTTCTTCAGAATTCAAAACACCGACACCCCAATTAACTTTATACAGCATAGGCTGCGTTGGCTGCCGCTTTTTCATTAAACCAACAGATTGTTTTATTATTTTGCTATTACTATCATCTACAATTCTCTCTAAAACTTTCGTATTTATTTGAGGCACGTTATATAATATTATCATTTGGATAATCATTTGTATCACAATTGTCTAACATAGACTTCATATCTTTGTTAAAATCTTCTGTTCTATGTTATAAATGCACGAGTTGGTATCTTGATTGCATAGTTCAATTTTATCATCATATTTTGGTTTCATTACTTCATAATGGAAATCATGCATTAATTTTTTGATATTTGTAAAATTGACATGCCAACATAAATAGGGTTGTTAAAATTTACATTTGTCTTGTTCATATGAATAGCTGCTTGCTTATCGTTAAATATAGTACTTTTCTTAAAATTCTGTCTTGATATTAATTTTTCACCTTTTTTTCATCTGATATTAATCTTATATCTAATCATTTTCTCAAATTTTACATTGTTTTACCAAACAGAATTATTCTGCAGTTTGTAAAAACTTTTTCGAAGTCATTTTTAGCATTAATTCTCATCTTTGTATTCAAATATATATACTTTTACAACCAATCAGACTCTATGTATTTTAGTAAGTTTTAATCCATTCTTCAAGCACTGTTTTAAATTATGATAGTGTATTACATATTTTAGTTAGTTGTGTAAAGTAGTTAATAATTTAGATTGTTTTGTTTTTGGGAACCACTTTATTTTCTGGGCAAAATGGAAGATCTTTATGTAAATTAAGTAGTTATTGTGAATTATCTCAATAAACGTGTAAACCATACTCAGAATCATCCTCCAAAATCTAATTTTTTTTTTTACTCCAGTAATCTAAATCATTTAATGTATAATAAACCCAATTAATACCGCCATGTGGTAAATAATCATTATTGGCTTTTATATATCACTTACAACTTTGCGATATTCCCCCTCTAATTCCTTATTATACAATTAAAATCATATCATAATTGCGTAATAAATCTAATGGTTGTTAAGTCATTTTTAACATTGCATCCCATAATAATCCAGGTACTGTAAAGTACCATGAAGAATCTAAGTCATATGCAATTATATATGTATTTCTTAAATTATCACATATATCTACTAATAGTAACACATTACTTTTTTAATATAAGCTGTGTTATCCACCAATGTTTTTATATTAAATTGCGTCCATACAAGTTGTGCATGATCATATTCATCGCCAGTTATATCATATTTGCGTAATTTATCATAACATTCACTCTTTGGGGGAAGTTCCGTTTCTTCAAATTTCTTCTAACTGTCCATATAATCTTATGGATAAAACCCCTTTTCTAATTACGAAATCCACTCGATCTTTTGGAAAATATTTTTGGATACGTTTCATTTGATTTATGGTTAATTTAGATGATAATTTATCTAAATTACTAGTCATAAATTTAAATGTGTCTATAAATAGCATCTTTAAATTTTCTGTTTTTTTTTTTTTTTTTTTTTTTTTTTTTTTTTTTTTTTTTTTTTACCAAAAGAGATAAACTTTTCTTCGTTATTCGCAATTAAATCTACATTTTTATCATCATATACAAACTCTAATAAATAAATGAGAATCATATCCATCTAAATTATAGAAATAAATTGGTACAAAATTTGGTCATTTTAGTTTTGTAGATTACAATTATTACATACCGGATCAATTAACTTTCCAGGTATTTGATAGAGCTGGTGTACTTTTTAATTTTCCTCCGTATGTTCACATTCGCATACAGTACATTCGTTTGATTTCCTATATATATATATATATATATATATATATATATATATATATATATATATATATAATATATATATATATATATAGGAATTTGGTTTATATATAGTTTAAAATAGATTTGGTCTATATATATATATATATATTCTTTTGTTAGTAGATGCATTGGTTCATTGTGTGAATATATCTCTCCACTTTCTTCTACTTCCCTTTTTATTGATCTTATAAAAACTTTATGTGCATTTGGGTTCCTACATACTAGTGGAGGCTTATAATCACCATAACTAGATACAATTTAATAGCAAAAACCAGATGCTTAGTGTAACTGATACTTCGTTGTGTATGACTGATCATTCAACTTTAAATTCAACTTTAAATCAATGTTATTTATTTGCTCATTAGTTCATCTTTGGTTAAAATAGGATATTTTTATAAGGTTACATTTACTTAATTCCTTTTGGTTTGGTTTAGTTGTTGATATTTTCTTTGGAATTCATTCAAAATCTGCAGATCTTCTGAAAGGAACTTTCATTGTATGTTTAATGTTTTTAAATTGTATTTCTCACATTTTAATGGTAAAGGGATTCTTAGTGATTCGTTTTTAGAACAATCATCTGTATATTTTTTTAATCTCTCTGAAGATGTAAAGAATTGAAGACACATGTCGCCTATATAACTTTTACATATATGATTATCTTTTTGCATTGAAAGCAACCTCAATAAATCTTTAATCCAACAGTAATAGGAATTTGTATCATCTTTGAAATTAAGTAGATTTATGTGTTTTTCCTATTTAATTGTTGTAAGCTTTAATGGATATACATTGAACTTGTCATTAAAAGAGTATACATTCATAGAGGTGTCTATTTGATTTTCAATTTTTGCCATATCGTCAATTTTATTTGGCTATTCATATTTATCTAATGCTTTGTTAATATTAGGGCCCACATTTTTATATTAAGTTACTCTTTGGAGATCTTTTTCTACTGGAAATAGTGCCGATTTTATTGTAAAAAAAAGTATATTTGATCATTATTCTTTACATTTATGCACAATTTTTTATTCTTAATTTCTTCTGGCAATTCGATATTAAATGATCCATTTAACGGATTATACTTATTTATAGCTAATTGAATTCCCACTACTCTATCTAAAGTACATCCTGGACCTCTTCTTTGAAATTCGGATAATTGTGTAAGTAAGTCCTGTTTTAAAATTTTATAAATCTTTATAAATTATCCTTCGTTTAGTATTCTATGATTAAGTGACTGAAATTAAAATCATTCTACTAGATTATTTTCTTGTATGCGACCATTTATATGTATATTTTAATATTAATTTTCAGTCCCCTAAATGTTCTAAGATTATTGTGTATTATCTCAAATACTTTATTTTTTACTGAAGTTAAAAACTGGTTGGGCTATAATAAATTAAAGGAATTTTCGATGTTATATGTCGATATACTATCTTTAAAGGTTTTGTTAACTATGCAATTTTTATTAGTTTGTCTGCTTCTTTTGTTAAAAAATAAACTTTTATAGAATGGAAATATTTATTTTAATTCTTTTCGATCTTTGGGGATAATTAATTGAAATTAGCATCAGCTGAAGGTAAATTTGTAAAATTATTCATTACACTTTTTCAATTTTAGTATTTTCCATTTCGTTAGAGGGTGTCGCTTATGTTTTTAATTTATAAGAAAAATATTATTAACTTCTAAATTACACAATACGGCACTAGATGTTTTAAATGGAACTCCACACGCAACAATTATCCAACAAAAACATGTAAAGCGTGTAATGAGACTAAATCATTAAAAACTATTGAGAGAAAACTTGTTTTTATTTTAAATATTAAACAAACATATTTGTTTTTTTCTTTCCTTTATATATTTCTTGTATATAAATCAAACAATATGGAATCACTGCTCAGAATGTTAAACAATTCGTTTGAATTCACAAAACTACAGGATCTAGATATTATTAAATGGTACGAATCCACAGATTTTCAAAGTCAAGAATCTAAGTTTGGAAAAAAAAATTACTTGCATTCTAGATTGTAAGTATAAAATCACTTTACCAAACCGATATGAAAAGATATTAGATGCAAATGACTTAAAATTAATAAACGAGAATAAGCTTTTGTATAAAGTATAAAGGTTTAAAAGAAATGAAAAAATGAAAATCTATACATGATATTAAATTCCGTTAAAACATTTCAATGCTATTAATTTGTATCTTTTCATTTTTATTTTAAACCAATTTTACTTGTTTTTCTCATAAATTCACTTGATTTAGATTGCTCGCTTGCAAAATTTGCGTTTCTAGAAAAAACTGATAAGTTGCTTGATTTTCGATGCTAGCACAACTATTTTTTGAGAAACTGATAAAATTGCTTGATTTTGAGGTAAAAATGCTTGATTTTCGATGAAAATTACTTGTTTTTTCGAACTGAAAATTGTCGCTTCTAGAAACATGAAAAAGTTGCTCGAAAAACGAAAACATTGCCTGATTTTATTTAAAATTTACTTGATATTGATTGTTTTTTTCATTGAATCCCCAGATTTTGGGTTCTTCAATTTTTTCTTGCGCCCTTTTTGAAATTAATGGGAAATAGTTGTGTAACTTTTTCCTTGCTCTTTTGGAGCAAATTGTCGGGAAAAAATGTGCTGCGCTAGAATCCCCATTTAACATCTACTGTTGGTATAGAGTGATGTGCGGTGGGCTGAGAGGACAACGACCCAAGTTGTGGACGGGCGGGATATAGTCGTGTATTTCGGAGTATGCATACAGAAACGTCTCGAGATGTAAAAAGGGCCCGCAGGTTAATACCCCTGGGCTCTGAGCCAAAGCAACCAGGAGAAGATGAAGGCCGCCAGTTCCCCTCCCACTCCACCATCCAACAGCTGTCTACGTATCTGGCTCAGGCAACCAGCACCCACGACGCACATTCGCGTTATTAATATAACTCATAGCTAGCACCGTGTTAATTGAATTCCAATACGCACCTCCTCAGCGATACCATTGAATACCAAAAATGCTTTCGGATGTGGGAATAGATAAGAGATGACGACTCTGTAGCAAAGTGCAGTGTGTGTCTCTGTCCTAGTTGCACATGTATACGGTTAGTATATTTTGAGATATAACAGTGTGAAACAGCTGTTTTTAGCTAAGTGGATGACATGAAAATGTTACCAAAGTGCACGATGTCTTGACAGTACTGTTCCCATTCTCTCGTCGTGTGGAATTTAATTTCTTTTCTTAGGTAAAGCTAATGGGAGCACGTTTAATAATTTCGCCAAGAAAAGCACGCATTTTTCAAACACTGCAACGCATTTCCAGTGCTAGGTAGGCGACCGCCTTAAAACATAACCGTAGACGTAACTTGGAATATTACTTAGCACTGAGATAGTTAATAAAGTGGTTCGGCCACGGTAATCTAAAGTTTCCATCATCTTTAGCCTCTGAGCAAAACTAGTCGTATGATTACACGCTCAGGGAAGGTAGTTCAAGTTGACTCGTCAGTTTGATAACATGCATCATCATATAACGTTCCACTGCCTTAGAAATCCACAAACGTGACAATGTGTCCATGAACGTACAAAAAAGGCTTTTTGATTTCGTTCCAAATTTAACGCTCAGCCTCGCCCCTTTTTCAAGGAATTCTTCGTTTTCGAGTCACAATTTCGGATTCATGGTAATTAGGTCCTATTGACAAAGTACGAGTGTAGAAAATTTACATTTTATGAGTCGTTTAATATATTTGTGCTTAATTTTAATTTTTTGTTATGTGCTTGTAAAATGTAGGAAATTAATTTGAATTTTGTTATATATATATATATATATATATATATATATATATATATATATATATATATATATATATATATATATAAACATAATATATATGTGTTTCGAATAAGTTTTCGTATTTTATAATTAGCAGATAATTCACAATTGAAATAAAGCAAAAAAATATTAAACAACTCATAAAATGTTAATTTTCTACAATCGTACGGTATTAGTAATTACTATAAATCCGATATTCTGTCAAGCAAATTAATAATTCCTTGAAAAAGCCAAGCATTCAACCATGATGTCTTAGTTCCAAGACGAAGTACGCATACAGCGTGACTCGATTCAATCATAGTCTATTGCCCGGTGCATACGATATATAATTTTCTGGTGGAATACGCCATTAATTTCAATGTGATACCTCTACTTCTGTCATATGGACAGTAACACTTTCTTAATCCTGTATGTCAATCTGAATTTAATTAACGTTGTCGTCAATAACTATTATGTTTAAAATGTTTGACATAAATGTGCGAAAAACTCTACTTGCATGTAATCGAGTAAACTATTATTGCTCCTTTGTACCGGGCTTAAATCTGAAGTTTGATTTTAAGTAATTGAAATGTTTCTCAGTAAAATCTGATTCTGCTATCAAACGTATGCGTTTAAGTGGATACTTTGGAGAGCCGAGCTTAGTTTTTCCTTCGTGTCCACTGAATCCTTCCGGCACGTGTAGGAAATAACACTGTCCTGGATCCAGTTAGGCCTACTTGTTTCTAAGCATTGCTCAAGTGGCAACTTGGAATAGTTCAAACACAAATGTGTTGTTATCATTACACCAATTATTTCATTAATGTGTATAAAAATGAAACTACTCATCATTCACCACTTCATACAATAACATAATAGAACTACGTCTCCTAGTACGCTCCTATCTTTACTGTAGCAATTAAACTCATTGATAACTTTAAAAACTTTGTGGTAATAGTATTTTTTAATTGAGTTGGGGCCTAAGTTTCATTTCCATTCCGCCTTAAGTATCCTACGTACTGAAACGTTTTCTATGAAATCGTTGTTAGCATCCAAACGCGCATCTCGGTAAATAAAATTTCTGGAAATATGATTTTTTGTCAGAAAAGATTTTAAAAACCATTTATCTATAGTCCTATTTTTTTACTTTTGTCATATTAAGTGTATTTTTGGAGACCAAAATTCGTGAATGTGGTCAAATATTGCATTTTTGAAATTTGCCTATGCAGTTTCCTTATGTGGCAAGAGAAAAGTACAAATATACGGACGTAGTTTAATCTGTGGGCTTTCACTGCGTGTAATAAAAACCCTATATTACAGATCTCATTTGCACAGTACAGTGTTACGACAGAAACACTGCACACCTTGCGCGTATGAGCGTTGAGGCGTTAGAAGTGCCTGTAATTGTAGCCCGTATTGCTCCCTCGCTTCTTGACCTTGGACACGCAGCTATATAGTCTCCTTAATACAGGCCCTGGCTGATTTTAACCACATTCCTGAATGTTAAGTGTTCGCCTTTCCTCCGTTCGGGGTCACTCAGCATCCCAAATGAGATTAAAGGAAAAAACAGATATATATATATATATATATATATATATATATAGTAGGATGTGGGGAAGTTTGGCATAACAGATTCTGGTTTTGGAGCCGGAGCCAGCCGGCCGCTATGTTGTTGCGTCACCCACCCGCCATATTTTTTTACTTTTTCCCTCAAAATGTCTCATTTTTCCCTTACAATTGACCAAAATACACTAACAATTTCCCTTTTCCTACAAAGTTTTCCATTTTCCTTAAAAGAAACCTAAAACTTTCCAATTTTTCCCGGAGCAGGTGACGGGAATAAGAGACCCAGGGTCAGACAGGAGACAGGGGTCAGGAGAACAGGAATTATGACCTTTGACCTTTGGCCCAAAAAATTCAAATCATTCACGAAATTCCGAAAAAAAAATTACAAAATGTTCCAAAAAATTTACTATTAAAATAAATTATTTAAAAATTATTTTAAAACTTAAATATCTTTTTTTACAAACTTACGTTTCCGTAGGTCCTCCCAGAACCGCCATTAGACACATTTGTTTCATCCCCAGCAGATGACTGACTCCCTCACCCCCACACCCCTCATTTATACTTATTCCGCCATCTTGATTTTTTCGTTCGTCATTTGTTTAAACATTACCGAAAAAAAAACCTACAATTTTCCATCCTATTCTAAAAAAAAAATTCTAATCAATAGTATAGCTACGTGCATGATGCATGAGTTTGACTACATGCTTAATTTATTAAATATTTTAAATACATATTGATATTAAAAACGTTAAGGCCAACAGGGAATACGACACTCAAAAATAAAGCAAAAACTAATAATTTTATAATATTAATTTATTATTATTTTATAAATACATTTTCAGAAGAAACAAGCTCATCGCATCATTTGATATAGCCCCAATCCTTAAGAACTCTTATGATTGAAACCACTTATTTCATGGTCGAGTAATCCCCACGTTGTTGCCTATCAAGGAAATATTTAAGTCTATCTACAAATTTGTTGCGATCTTTGGTAAACATATCGTCAGTATACTCGGTGACTTCTGCCTTCTTCAGACTAGTTGTCGAAGGAAACTCGTTGGGAAATGTGTGGAAATGACGAGGGAATCATCATCATCTTCAACAATATAACTGTCGTCATCAGTGCTGTCTTTATGATAGGCTTCACTTCCTGCTGCATCCTCAATACCAAGTTTACTTTTTTCTTTGTAGCAGGAGTTGTATGTTCATCAGTGTTCAGAGCTGATGACCGTTTATTTTGAAGTTTTTCGACCTCACACGAACATCTTGCAAGTGTACTTTCCGCACAAAGAGACTGTACTGCACTCATTTCGACTTTAGCATTAACTGTGGCGTCATAATCGTCTGCGGAAATGGTACCCATCGATGTAGTAGGAGGTATTGACATCACTTGCCAGATTTCAGTAGACGAATACTCTCGGTAGACAGCGATGAACTGATCGAACCCACGCCCGTACCTTCCCCTATGTAGCAGACAGTCCCTAACGATTGTCAAATATCCATTTTTTTTCCAGCACAAGGCACATATATTTTTGTAAACTGGTAGACTCATATCCATATTAACATGATTATCGTAAACGGTGCATAAATTCGTATTGTCCACGCTGAACAGCACCAACATATTTGAGTTTTGCCGAAGCAGTTGTTTGGGTATGCACGAATAGGTCTGGCCGAGGTGCACAAAGTCAACATTCGCATGTCGACCCATGCTGAAGTATTCTTGAATGCAAGTTTGTTTCTCGCAGGCAATGTCATCGAAGACAAATATCGAGTTTCGCTGTGCTTCGCTCGTAGGTACGACGGCTTCATTATTCCTGCATGGGAAATATTTCATACCTTCTACAGCCTGCAGTACACGTGCCAATCGCCAGTATTTTGGTTGCTGGGGCGATTTTGAATATAGGTACACGTTCTCAAAGCGAAGGCCATTATTTTCTTCCAGCAGGCTCAGTAAGAGGCATGTCTTGCTACAACCCTATGGTCCTGCGATGATGCACCACACTTTATTCGGAAATAAGTTTCCATGTCGCGATTCGTGGAAAATATCTTTATCTTCAGCATGCATGTGTATGGGTAGAGTAACACCTTGCATGAAGATCTGTATGTTACCATTGCAATGTTCTGGAGGCGTCGGCAGCGGTGGCTGCGGCAGTTGTGTTGCCATTGGAGAACCAATGCTGCAAATTTTAGAATGTCTCTTTAAAGTATTACGCCGAGAAAACAGCTTCTGAAAGAATTCGCACTGAAACGTCATATTGGAATAAGCGATATGTCCGTACAGTTCCAACTCTAGAATGATACTGAAACAAAAAATGCATAAAAGGCACGTATTTATACTTTGGCGAAAACTCTATAGCAGAATCGACACTGGCGGCAACCAGATAGCGATGATGCAGGTTCACGGCTCCATGATTGTCGAGGTCAAAAGGCAGCCCTTCATATTCGCAAGTCATCTTGGCGGTATGGAAGCACTCTGAGAAAGCCCAAATAATTGTTTGCTCCGGAAGAATAACACACACGGCCTATTATATATAGTAAAACTATACATAATTGTGTATTTATATAAGATAGGAATTTAATATAATTCTGCATAGTTATATAATTATCTTGTTACATAAAAATGTATAAGTATAATAATATTTATATGTATATAAATATGTGAATATAAAAGTAATTATAATGTCTATACACATATTATATATATAAACCCTAGGGTGATTCGAACAATAAGTGACTCCCTCCCAGGGAGTGCAGTCTTACTCAACAATAGGGATGTCAATAAGCGGGAAGCCAGCTGTCCCAGGTTACTTACCACAGTTGGGACCACGGACACTAACTAGGTTACAACAATAATGGGGATTGGTGATCCAGTCAGAGGCGCTGGCTCGATCCTGTTTGGTCTTGTCGGTCTACACCCAGGGATGAAATTTAACGGGGCGGAAACTACACGAGGTTTAGTAGTGGCTTTAGGGTGTAAATTTATCCTGATCACCTTGTCTGTTGCAGTACAGATCGTACACGTATTGTGTAGGCTCGTACTCTTGTCTTTCGTAGGGATTGATACTGTTGCGGGAAGCGAGGGAGTTTCCAGCTGATAGTAGCTCACGTGGTCTAAGGCCTGCCACGGCCAGCAGATTCCCAGATAGGCGTCTGAATCATAAGTGTGATCGAGCTGGATGCTAGGTGAGACTGGACGCGGGGATTTCTCCGGAATCGCCGATGGGGCGCGTCCTCGCAAGCAATCTCTACACCATTCTGTATTGTAAGTTCTTTTCGTAGAGTCTGCCACTCTTTACGCCTATTCCAGCTAGGAATTCTGCCTCTTTTAATATTTTTTTTGACCAACTCTCTTCCCTTCCTGCTGACGTGCAACCCTGGGGTTTTGTCTTCTTCATACCCGCCCGAGGCACTGACGGCGGGAGGTGCAGGTGTGAGTCAAGCGCCGCCGCGAGTTGGCGAGGAGTCAACGGACACCCAGGAGCTTTGATATGTCCGTTTCGGACTATACGCCTTCGTTGGGCCCCGCATCCTGTAGAATTTGGCACGCTAACACCTAATCCGTAGTGGGGTTTTAGGCAACACACATTAACACTTAAATTACAATGATGAGAGGGGGTAGTTAGAAAGAAGGTGAGCCTGGACAAACCTTCTTATAAAATACTTAGGTCTGGATATTTATTTACTATTAATGAAATTAACAGTGTTTAGCTCCCGAGGTTGGTTGTCCAGAGCCAGCGAACTCTGGCTTGAGGCGTTTCTGAGCTTCCTTATATAGCCCAAGATCAGTGCTTCAGGGCTCTTCTGGGGGTGTGGAGGATGATAGCATTTCTCCACAGGGGCTGGTTATCGTAGGGTTGCGGTGGTGCTACCCATTCCTTATCACCCTGAGTCGAGGCTGGCAACAGGTTTACAACCTCCGCTCGAGGCTAGGCGGGTATGACATCACGGGACAGCAAGGGTGCTGCGATCTGGTGGTGTCCCTTGTAACTTCCTTCTCTGTTATCTCTGAGAAATGGCTAGTTGGGTTAAACGATCTTGGTTCAAGGGGGTGGCGACCGCATGTCGGAATCTGGGCAGGCAGTACAATTTTTATAATTAAACCCGTTATTTATAAATTTGTCCGAGGTTGTCCAACGCATGGAGTAAACTCTGTCGTCGCATGAATGGTAGTCTGCCATTGTTGTGGCTTGCTCCGAGCTCTTCCTAGCTCGTTTATGGGGCGAAGTCGCCCTAACGTGCGCAGGCGAGCTGCGCGGCAGTGTGGTATTCGTAAATCGGCCACCTCCTGAAGCGATGGAGACCCATCACAAACGAGGCCACTTTTGCTTCAGGTGTGGCGGCTGTTACACCAATCATAGTATTGTGGTTGCAGCTCTGGGCGCGCGCCTCTTCTGTTGCTTGCACGGCCCGCTAGGGTTTGGGGTTTGACCCATATCTGGCCGGGCGGCCTCTGGTAACAATCACCGGTTTATCAGCCTCTCGGCCTCGTCCTCTTTCCGCCACCTCTCTCTCTCTCTCTCTCTCTCTCTCTCTCTCTCTCTCTCTCTCTCTCTCTCTCTCTCTCTCTCTTCGGCTGCGGTCGGTGCTGGCAGCGGCGCAGGGTTCCATCTCATCTGTCTGTTACCGACTCTTCTTCGCTCTTGATAGCAGGGATCGGAGTTGTCATGAAAGGAAGTGTTACGGAACAGGTCGTTATAGTATGAACCCTGACGCTAGTTCGATGGCAGTTCACATACCAAGAACTAAATAAAAATGTTATACAGCATATAGTATAATATTTGGTTTGCAAAAAATAATTTTATATTTATTTGTCTTTATCTGTGTCCTCGAGAAAAGGTGTAGCTAAAATTTGCTATGGGGAAGTTTACCGTGGCTCCTGTGGGACAATTTTAACTGGTGTGGTTTCCAGCCAGCGCTGTTGCACGGTAAACTATTTGCGTGTTCAAAATTGTGAGTTCTTTAAGAAAAATATTCTTACGCCCTACAAGGCACAGGGGATTCCTCATTTATATAAAAGGGATAGAACACCAGAAAACGTACTCTTTCAAAGTACACACAAGTCGTAACATTATACTCAATATTAACTAACATTTTTACTTTGCCATTTGTATGGGAAATACTTATTTCTAGGTTATCAGCCATTTTCCGGAAATGCCATTCTTATGTTAGGTTACAAACTTTGTTGTTTAAGTTTTACCCTTGACAAGTTGGTTAAATATAGGTTACTGCGTTTTATCATTCTTAAGTCTCAAAGGTAGATATGTGTGATCTTATGCTCTCTCAATCTCCTAAGTACCTTTCATTAATTTTGGAACACGTTCAGGGACTTGTCTCAATAGATTATCACATAAAGGGTGCTTTCACACTGTAGGCAGTTTGGTCATTTGCGGGGGACTTCTACGTTACTAAATCCAAGGTACGTAATTGAAAAAAAAAATGTCTAACTTTACGTACTGGATTTGAGGGTTATCTCTACCTATGGGTAAATATACCTAACCTACAGCATTATCATTTCCTCTCGTAATTTTACGTGCGTTTACAATTCTTATCGCCTAATTCACATGTATTTCATGTTTCCTTGCGCAGGCACGCTTGGGACAATTAATTCACTCTCTAAATTACGTGTGAACGTAAAAATTGGACATTTACACAATTCTGTCTGCCCTCCGTTTCTTTGAGTGAAAATAACTATCTAACTTTCTCTTATTTTAACAACAGGGGTCTTTCTGAATCTGCCTTCATAGAAGCTGGCCCTTGTGCTATACTATCGGTGCGAATACGTTACAGTTACATACTCTCTTTTCATGGCTAATATATCTTTAACTATCTAATTTTATCTTATTTTAACAACAGGGGTCATTCTGACTATGCCTTCATAGAAGCTGGCCCTTGTGCTATACTACCGGTGCAAATACGTTACAGTTACATACTCTCTTTTCATGGCTAATATATCTTTAACTCACTTAAAGAGGATTGTATTCTTCTCTCACAAGGGTTTCCTTAAGGAACTTTCAATTAATGTTATCCTTACCTACTTTTAGGCGGAAGGGGGGGGGGGGTTACCTATACCTTTTTTACACACAATTTACCCTTGCCTTATTTGCTAGTATAACACCCATTAATGAGCTGATTCTTTCAAATCCCTTTATGATATCTTGGTAGCGTCACACTGGCGCTTTGTATTCTTTTAGCAAGGCTGGGAAATTCCTGGGCGACGGTTACTGCACGCTCCCAGTGAGTTCTCGCCTCATGCTCTTACTGCAATGTTACATGGTTCTCTAAAGCAAGGTCGCCCAATGTTGCATTGTGAGGAGTGGTTAGGGTCACGCCGCATATGTTCACGTGCCTGTTGATAGACTGTGTTGTACGTATCTCACCTCCTATCTCTGCTCACTGAGTTCTTCGATTCTGTGTTAATTATGTCGTGCTAAACTTAAAAAAAAAAAAATATTATACTTATTTATCTAAGTGCGTTACGTGAGCACTTGGGGAAATTTGGGGTTAGTCAAGCATTAATTTACCAATTTATGTAGGGATTTTAATCTATGTTAATTCCTCCATTACTTTCTGCAAGCAAGAACCAAATTCTTATATCAATCACAACAATTTTGTTACTTCTCCGTTACATGTGCCCATTGACAAGGAGGAAGTCTACATTGAACAAGGCACTTTAATGTGCAGGACCTTGGTTCCTAATAATGTGTTTCTAATCCTCAACTTTTGAAAATCCTTAACTGATAATTACAAGTTTTTTGACAAGTTTACAATTTTCACTTTTAGAGGCAAGTTCTTCTCGGCACACTGCCTATCTAACCAGATTAGAACATTTTTTTTAATAATTGGGACGTTTTTCGTCATCTAACCTTCCCTACTAAGTTAGCTAATCGAGCTCTTCCACTCTCGTCTTTGTTTGTTGACTCTAGCCTATCACTCCCTTCCAATTTTCTTTACCTAAAGTCTTGATGAGGGGTTTGTAGTCAAGGCTGTCGTCTGCCAGGTACTTACTCGGACGAAGTCGGAGCTGGCCGATGGTGTTTGGTGAGGCATCGTTTCGGCGTCCGTCCTCTCTTACATTGTGGTGCGGGGGTGGCAGGCCATCGGTACATCGTGGGTGCCCTCCGCGGTGTCTCGTTGTAGCGCCCGGAACATGATGTGTGCGCCTCGCACGCAGTGCTGTGAATACTGCTGAAGGCGGCTGCTCTGGAATAGCCTGTATGCTGGGGGCGTCTGCTGAGGTTGTGGCTCTTGTAGCTGCAGGTTTATGTATCTTCGCTGTGGTTGTGGTGGTAACTGGTGCACGATACAGCAACATCACCGACGCTCTTGGGCATCCCCTGGTTGACCGACGAGCCTGTGGTTATCAAGGATTGCGGGAGCCTTTCTCCAGTCTCTTATTCTTCTTCTTCCTTCTTACCGTGTAAGGGGGAGGATAGGTAGGGCAGTGGGGCGCATGACCTGAAATAATTACACGCGAGTTTCCTGGCTCTCGGAAGCCTGGAGGCGGCAAGGGAGGGGACGAGGGAAGTGTGCGGCAGTTTCTCTATAATACTACCTGCAAGTTATCTCCTCACTATCTTTCTATCTGCCTGACTACGCCATGATAGTTCTGTACTGGTACTTGGTGGTGCCAGGCGGGGTCTGGCGGAGCATGCAATAAACGAACTTGGTGTGGAAGGTAGTGTCCTAGGAGATAAGCCTCCTCAGAAGGTTTCCCTAAGTTACGAGCGAAATGACTAGGGAGGGGGTGGATAGACCCTTCCCGAGTCCGGCATTTGTGACTATTGACTTGGGTTCGATGTGGATACTTCGTCCGTCTCTTAGGGGGTTCGGGGTTTGTTTCCCGCATGGGACTCCGTCCACACTTGGTTCGTTCCTAGGCCGATGCACAGAAGGTCCTGGGTTCGAGTCCAGGTGTGGACTTGGTCGTACGTGAAGTTGTCTAAGGATAAGTGGCCTCCCATTTGTCACGTTTCGGTTTTATTCTGGGTTCCCATTTCTTATATTTGGGAAGCAAGTTTCATAAGCATGCTGCTGCGCATTTTGCGAGCGGGGAGGAGGATTTCGCATCTCCTGTGGCTGCCGAGTCGGGCAGCCTCAGTTGAAATGCTGGCCCGGGCAATGCCAACAACGGGGAAAATGGGCGGCGGGTGCTGAAGAGGTCATGTCTCGCCCTGTGGGTGGTCTGGGGTTTGGGACGGGGCCGGCGTCATTGACTGCTCTAAAAATCGGTGTCAGCGCATGGGAATTAATTGTAAATCAATAGAAACTGCTGTCAAATGAGTGATATGCCGCCCAATATCTCTGGATTCTTGCTATCTACAGTCACATCATTTATTTGTATAAATCAAACATTAAATATCATTTATCAATATATTTACTGCAATTGCTGAATAATGATAGATGTTCTTCAATGTTTGGTTTAAAATATTAAATTTACTATACAGGTAATAATCATCGAGGAATTTTAATTCACACAATAATATAAGTTTCACCATGTCATTTTAGAAAATGTTATCAAAATATTAATTCTATATTCTATATCATTATAAGAACTATTAAACCAATAATTGCCTACTTTTTGTACATAAAAGTGTTTTTGGAAGCATACAACGAGAAACATTAAAAACAATTATTTATTTATTTTCAAACTGGTGCTCTTATTATTTAACTTGATAAATTTGATACGAGTAAATATTTCACGGAATTACTAAGTATTTTAAAACAATTAGAAAATTGAGATAATTTTCAGTCATAGGCCCATTACGATAGGCGTATCAACAACAAAACATGTGTTAGGAATTATTAGAATGATTGCCTTTTGAACTGGTAACGGAAGTGCAAGACAGCGCAACAGCAGCGAACAATCACGATTTCGCTCAAAGATCACATAGTATTGTTGCAAATGGTCAAGCTGAAATTTCTCAGGGCGAGTTATTTTTAACCTGTAGCCATTTAATAACATGAGTCACGTTTTATGTTACTATTACGGTTATTTAGCTGTTTGTGAAGCCCTTGCACTTTATTAGGCTTTTGGAGTCATAACTTCTTATAACTATGAACTACAGAAAAGTTAAATTTCTAATATTCTACAAAGACATTAAGAGGACTTTAACAAGCACTATAACTCGTCGGTGGGAAAACAAATTCGCGTATCTAATTTTTCTTCATTTTGCAGAAGAGCCTTCCAAAAATGTTTTCAATGGCGTTTTTCTCCTGTGTCACGGTGTTAAAAGTTATCCGGATGGAAAACGTTATCAATGTACTAAAAATTTCATATCAGTCCCTCTGTAGTTACTTTATAGTGAGATACCTCCACTCATATACGGCAAGTGCATAGTTAAATGTATAAAACTATAGGCCTATGTCTTGCGCGACGCCCTAGAGATTACAAGGTGTATTTCTTGAAGAGAAGTTTATGACACTCAACAATTACTTAGGTGGAAATAAGTTTTTAAAGCAGGATACATTTGTTGATCAGCAACTTAGGTGTGACATTAAAAATTATTACCTTTACTTACAAATAAATTGAACACTTTTTTCCAAGGGAAAAGAACATTCAGATAAATTTTAAACATGTAATCTGCTTGCTTGAATCAGTAAACAAATTGAACAATTCTGATTAATTATACCTTATGTACTTACTTTATGAAATGATTAAAGTATTATGCTGAAACGTGACATGTAATTTATAACGACAATACACTTACTAAGACATCCATTGTAACTGTAAATATCTGAAATATAGGCTATTGCATGAAACCCTAAGATTCGGTTTCACTAATGCGTCAAGGACTCTTAGAAGAAGACATATTCTGGCAATGAAACAACAGACGTTTCACCACGGCAGAGTGCCATAAAATCACTAAACTTTTCACTAGATATCTTGGGTTGTTGTAAAACAGTAGAACTGAACATATATGGCTGTGCCGTTTTAAAATACGTCACGACCATTTCACTGTTATTACACTGTTATTTCACGGCTAGTGTACTTTTAATATATAATTTTTAGACCACACTCTAAATTCGAATCAGTGGGAAACCAATGATTCGCAGTGAAAGTCAACTAATCTAATCAGTGTAAATGGCTCCCCATAGAATCAGTGGGAAAGCACTGATTGTTTCAGTGAAAAAATTTCACTGATCGAGTTTGTGAGGTGAAACAATTTCACTGATTGAATAAGTGTCGGCCGACTGCAGTGGCGAATTAAATATTGCCTTCATTGAATGTAGGCAAGTAATTACGTGTAATAAACATATTTAGGATAGTTTACTATTTATATTGTGCAATTTACCGTAATTTAAAAAAGTAAAAGAAGTTTCGCACGTAGGCTGTATTGAACTCACGCACCTTTCGACTTCAGGCCGTTAACTTGCTATCTGAGCTACCACGCCAAATTTAATTCATCGGAGGAAAATAATGGTATTTTAGTTCCAATGCAAAATCGTGTAGTTTGAAGTTCTATGCTCATACTTTTCGTGTTTGGTTTGTTTGGTGTCGTTAGGATTATTAAAACGAGTGATATATATATATGAGATATATATATAAAGTGCACTCTCTTCGCCACATTAAATGCAGTTTAAACCTTCAAACAGAGCGCTGTGACGATAATGTGGAATCGAAATGAAGGACGTAAAAATGGGATGAAAGGTTCTGTGTTCATATTATCTCGCAAAATGGCGTTTTGAAAGACGAAACACAGTTTATAAAGTATTTTGTATTAGTTTTATTCGTTTATTAGTTGTTACTTCACTTGATACACGTTGTTAAACGGCCATTTTTGAACGATGTTCGACAGCCATTTTTACACGAAGTTTCACTGATACATCATTAGAAAATATTTACAGACAGAGCAAGTTGCTCAGATGTTTCACTGGTCCATCAGCCAAATAAAAACCACTGAGAAAACAGTGGAAAAAAAACTGACGAATCAGTGGGAAATGTCACTGAATCAGTCAGTGAAGGAAATATGGCATTTCTTCACTGGTTCATCAGTTAAATTCACTCAAGTAACTGTTGTATCAGTCTGATACGTTTGACTGATAGAAACAGTGAAATTCTTACTGATTCAGGTTTAGAGTGCGCATTTTCAGTATTTAAGTGTATGAAAACAATAGCGAGTAATATCTGTTATTAATTGTCACATTGTCTTCTCTTTCAAAATGTATTTTTATGGTATCAGTTTGATTTACTTTTGAATTAATTGCTCTTAAATTATGCTTTTCTTGCGGTTATTCATGTTTTCTTGGTTCTCGAATTTTGGTCTTGCATTTCGGTACTTCGGTACTCGTGTCTTCGCATGTGGCACGAGCACGTTTTTTTTTAGTTGTGATATGAGACGCATATGTGCTATTCGCGTTGCTTTTTCTCTGTAGCTTTGTGGGCATATTGAGTACTTGCCAGGATAGTAAAAACTTTGTATTTTTAATTAGTAATGTGTGTATGTGGCTTGTGTGGCATGGCAGCTGACATCAGGAGATAGGAGTTTGTCGCCACAACGTCACAGGAAGAGGTAGCAGCCGGCGACTGGCACCTGGAACGGTCATGTTATCGACAAAATTGCATGTTTCACCCCAAAAATTGCTTACAAAATTAATTATTTTACCAAAAAAAATCCCTTTTTTCAGCAAAAAAATTCAAAAAAAAAAAAAAAAAAAAAAAAAATTAAAAATGAGGAAAGCGTATTTGAAGATCCTCGAAGCAAGAGACGAAAAATGTTCAGTCGAACAAGACGATCAGAGGCTCTTGGCGGAATGAGCGACTTAATCCTCAGAACAAGAGAGGAGGATACGAGACTCCGAGCCAGATCAAGCCAAGGAGGATATATAGAATAACTGGAGAGGCCATGACTAGGGTGGGTGTGAAGCCGGCCGGAGGCGAACAAGGGATGAAAACGGAGAAGACGAGAGAGTATTACTAGGGAACACAGCCACTGGGTTTCAGACTTGAGCAGTGTAAGTTTGAGGTGTTACATTGGTCATTTCCTGTAGTGCGTACGGCTGTACAAATCGTTGGGATTCGTAACCAGATTTGGAGATTTAGCAAGACAATGAAGGCCTGAAAATGGGAACAAAACTAACTAAAATTCACATTTTGTGGGAAACGCAAAAAATTAAAGTTCGGCTAGCAGCACAAGTGCTAAGTTCAACAGTTGCAGATGCTCTTAAAATGTGAGAATCAGATTTATGACTTCCACGAGTTTCAAGGTGCATTAGCCACAGTTAAATTCATTAAGATATTTGACAGATTGCATGATACAATTAATTCATCCAGTCCCATTTGCAGAACCTATAAAGCGCCACTTAAGGAAACCAATAAATCTTTCTGGCTAAACTACTTAAATGAAGCAAAGGCGTACATTCCAGGACTTCGTGGCTCTGAGCGTAAGGGCATTCTAAAGTCACCACGTAAAACTGCGTTTCTTGGTTTCCTTATTTGTATAGAGGTTGTCATCAGAATGTTAGATATTTTAGTTGTCGAAAAAAAATATTCTTGGCTATATCCTGACAAAAATGTTGAGCCAAGAACACATTGAAATGTTTTTTGGCTGTATCCGAAGACAGTTTGTTTCAGTCAATAATCATTCTGCTAGGCAATTTAAGGCAGCATACAAAAATTTTTAGTAAAATATCAAGTGAGGTTTTCAGAAAAAGGCAAAATTTCTCTACATTCTGACATAACAATTTTGCATTTGTTAACTCTCCCATCAACAAACTTCATGGCATATAACATACACAACCTAGTCAAGAAAGCGACATGAATCTTTCAGCGGATTTCTCAAGTCTAAGTTGATATGTTCAAACTGTTATTCCACACATAGATAGATTTGCGGTGTTTAAATTATCAAAAAAATTGGACTGTGACGTTTGTGCCAATGTGCTGTTTGTCAACGACGAACACTACTCACTTATTGAGACAAAAACTAAAGGTGGCTTGATATCGCCCTCAAAAGATGATGAAGAAATATGTAGGATAACAGAAGCCTATTTTAGATGTGCACAGAAAAACAGTTAAAATTTATATGCACATCTAAGTTCCCAAACATTATTATCTGCAGCAAAAAATGCTAGCGAAAGAAGTATGTTTTATAATCTTGATCAGCACAGCAGGAATTACGGTATTTTCTCAGGTCATGTCCATGACTTAATAAAATACATTATCAAATGTTATTTTGTTCTTAGACTCCATCACGCGACAAATGAACGCAACCACGTATTGACAGGGATAAAGGTACGCTCAGTTTTAAGCAGACTTGCATTTTCAAAAATCAGTGAAGAGTTCAGTGTATTTAGAGCTCGGTATGTAACTAACATCGTAATAATACCTTATAGATGTTGTACTCATATCCAGCTAACAAAATTATATGGTTGTAAACAATGCTGTCATTGAAAATCCTTGAACACCTTATAATATTGACGATACGTAAAAATCGACACAGCTGCCACCTCGAAGCAATTTTACTACGTACCATTCTGTTTTGGCAAATCATTGATATTGTAAAAGTCTGTTTATGTACAGCATTTTATTTAACATGTGTAATGTTTTCGAATTTCCACAGTACTTTATATATGTATGAAGGTATATTTGGATGCAATCTAATTCCCGATAATATTTATTACTACACTATTTGAAGTTTGGACAAATTGTGTCCATACGTATATTCTTCTGCTGCCTGTGCAAACTCATAACAACAACATTTTTATATTACTCACCATTACAAAAAATATAAGTTTATTTAGTGTGTACGTCAATGACTGCAGTATTTCTGTTACTATGCGAAGTCAACAAGTGTCTTGCAAATTGATCACAACCTAGAGTAATCGGCAATGTAAATTATTTAAGTATACGCAGTTGTAAAAATAAAACTAAATATTATGGATATAATACAATTATTACAATAATTTTGTTCCTCAAATCTGTTTGTGTACATATATGTATAAGTTAAATATAATATTGTAATAATTGTACAAGTAATACAATCTTTACACTCCACGGGTTTTTATACATTATTTTCCTTCGAGCAAGTTTTCCTAGAGCAGTCTTTGAGTACATGCTCTAGGTATACTTGCTCAAAGGAAAATAATGTATAAAAAACCTGTGGAGTGTAAAAATTTTATTACTTGTATATATATATATATATATATATATATATATATATATATATATATATATATATAAGTTTATGTGACGCGGTTAGGCATAGTGCAGTCTTTCGGATGTGTACTGCTTTACTTCAAATAACTCTGATGAATTTCACTTGTAAAACTTGTCACCACTCTTTAAACTGGTCTATGTGAGTGCTGCGAATTTTGAAGTAACCATCTATAATTTATAGTAGCCTTGTAAAACGCTTTGTTTGAACCATAATATGTGTTTCACATAAAATTATTCAGTCAACTATATATCCGAACAAGTGACTGAAGGTATTTTCCATGTGGGACAGTGTCGAAACGATTAAACTTAAACATTACCAACTACTTACGACGCGAGAACAATGATAGCCAACTATTAGTTACCTGCCCTTTACAAAGTGCCAAGTGTTATTTGAAATAGTTGGTAAAAATAAATGTAATACGAAATCAAAAGGACTATTAGTAATAAATACAAATGACATCTTTCAAGTGATTTCAAATAATCAAACTACGATAAATAAGAATTATTAACATCAGCAATTGTGAATATGCTTTAAGCAAATTTATAATTTGTGACTTGCGGTGAACAAAAACGAATTCCTTGAAACTTCTCCTAACAGAAAATGTAGTTGTATTGCCTTGAACCGCTGGAATATTTCCCAGCTCTAACAGGCCACCAAAAGGAATAAAGCGGCTTAAATACATACACATATCAGTTAGTTTATGTGGTACATTATCCAATACATCACTGATTTAAAATAAGCGATGGAAGTGATTATACGAAATTACACAAGTGTGTTTTAGGTTAGAATTGTATTATTATTTTATTAATTAACATATGCATAGGAAAGAACTTCACTTTGGTAACAATTTAATTGGATAATTTTGAATATGAATGCCATTCCATATTCATAATCACAAGTTTGTTGAGTTTTTACTGTAACCGCCCTCCTAACATTAAACAGAAGTGTATACTGCCGGTGTCGAGAGGGACTGAAAAATGTCTCAACTTTAAAATGCCACCAATAGACAATCATGAGGAGAAATGCTTTGAGAAAGGCATATGAATAAAATTTGATGCTTCCTCTCCATTTTATACGGACGTTCCCCCGCCTATCTAAAGAAACAAAAAAAGTTTACACCATGCTACATTTTTCTCAGCGCATTTCCAGAAATTATCAGCTACATAAAATTTTATAATTGTTTAAAATAAAAATATCTAAAATTCCTGAAAGATAATTACAGCGTCATCGGCAGAAGGGTTTGACGATTTTCTATAAAAAGTTTCAAGTCATTCGGTTAAATAGTTTTTGATTGGTAGCGAGTTTAGTTTGAAAGATTTTTCAGCAGCGCGAGGCCAACTATTGCCGTTTTCGCTTTCTTTCAGCGTAGGAATCGGGCAGTAAACGATGTTGCTTCACCTCATTCTGCAAACCTGCTCTATACCAGGGCCTCTCCAGATGTGTAACTATATATATCCTCCTTGGGTCAAGCGGACCGATGAGGATCAGGGGACCTGTGCCACACCCCCGACTGCATTCCTGCACCAACCACGTCCACACCCCGCTACCTCCACCAATCCCCCTCACATATTCACACCGCACAACCACACCAGCCCCTGCCAATTATTATCAAAATATTGCAATAAATTATAAATAAAATCTAAAAAATTTATTAATTTGTAAGGGTAACCTCCTCACATCACCACCCCTCTCCACCACTAATAATTTAAAAACAAGAAAAATAGAAAAAAGTTGAAAAAATTGCAAAAGAAAATTAACGAACAAACAAAATTTACCTCACAATCATCCCACTACCCTCACCTCACCACGTCCATCAAACCATCATAAAATTATCAACAAAAACTATATTTTTTTTATTTTAACATTGAGGAACATACATATAATGCTTAACTCACGCTCATCATATTAACCCCACCAGACACCCTCGCCAAACCGACCCCCTCCCCCCTTCATAAAAATCTAGAAAATTTTCAAAAATAAACGAAAGAATTCAATAAAAGTGTAGGAATTACTGACCCCGACACCCATGTTGGAGGCCGATGACCATGACCTTAACACCAATACCATTGAAAACAAATAATTTAGAAAAATTCATAAAAATCGACGAACATACTATATTACTGACTCCGCCCCCATGTTGAATATTGGCGACCTTTGATCCACTTGACATTAAATTTAAAAATTTTAAAAATGTTACAAAAATCGAAGAAATATTAGTAAAAATTAACGAACATTTTACTTTATTGACTCCGACCTACATTTTGAATGTTGGCAAGCATAAACATAATACAAATGACCTTGATCTTGGAACATCAGGACAATTTCGCGAAAAATTACAAAAACCTAAGAAACCATTGAGTGAAACATTACATACATAATACGAAAAACCCAGTTGGATGTTTGAAAACCTTAAAAGTTAGATTTTCGTAACGATAGCAGAGCATGCCACTTACTGGTACGACTATCAGCAGACGTCTGATTCCCCACCCTCTATATTTCATAGGCTACAAAGCCGATCAATCTTACGACGTCCAAAGCGAATTATTGACTTAATGTAGCACATATATATCCCCCCCCAAAAAAAACAATCCGTCAACACACCTTTCGACGCTGCACTTCCATCGCCATTTACTTACCATAACTCAGCCACCATCAACATTTACGTGTATCACCACCCATCAACCGATACCCTACATCCCTTCAACGCTCAATCCACACACTGTAACTTGAAATAGCTCGACACATCGCCATCAATCAATCACGCGATTATCCACCTCTCTCCCTTTCTCTAAACGAAACCCTAACTGGTTCCTGAAGAGACATAACTCTACCCAAGACTGGCTTTTGCCAATACCAATTCCTGCCAAAATAGCTAGATCAGTGGCTAAGACCAATTCACTATCAAACCCAGGTATACCAACATTCGATGACATCCATCTCGAAAAAGTTGACTAATACAAATGACGAGGCCAACTAACCAGTTGCGAAACATTCCTCAAAAATATTTCCCAGTTAGTTCGTTCGCATTATAGAACTTAGCCGATATTCAATTGACCCGAGTAAGGCATAATACTTCAGATCGTACCATGGTCCCTCCACATGCACACTCTCGCATAAATTTTATCTAAAACAGGCTCTTGCAATCGATTGCACACACCCCTTATTAAATAAAACTTTCAGAGAAGCAGAATGGCATAAATAATAAATTTAACTCACATGATTAAAAATACATTAATTCAATTTATTTACTTATTATATAATTATATATATAATCTTTCTATTTATTATATACATTCGATCCTTATATCTATCAGTATCATCTGTTATTACCTCGATCCTTCAGTTCACTAATGATAGAAAATATCTCGTTATATTGCAAGAAATTTCCATCGTGTTGCAAAGCGATCAAATGTCTGAATATATTAATCATGTTCATTCGAGTCTTCGGTAAACATATGGTCAGTATTTTCAGTTTCTTCTGTCTTCTCCAATTCACTTGTTCCAGCAAATGTTTTAGAATTTTTGACGCCTTTTTCCTTCTTCATACCACTTGTCGAATGAAATTCGTTGGTGAAATGTGTAGGAACGTCGATAGGATCATCATCAACACTGTCTTCATATTCATTATCATCAATGCCGTTTAAATGATCGTCTTCAACTCCTGTTACATCCTCTATTTCCAGTTTACTTTTCTATGTAGGAGTCGCATGATCATCATCAGTATTTAGAGCCAACGACCATTTATTTTGAAGTTCGTCGACTTCAGGCGAAAGTCTTACAAGCGTACATTCCACA
The DNA here is from genome assembly GCA_029891345.1 of Dryococelus australis. Lineage (NCBI taxonomy): Eukaryota > Metazoa > Arthropoda > Insecta > Phasmatodea > Phasmatidae > Dryococelus > Dryococelus australis. The sequence continues at coordinate 24,496,126 of CM056999.1, forward strand.
CAAACTGACTCTACTGCACTCATTCCATTTATAGCATTAACTGTCTCGTCATTATCGACTGACGAATCATAGCAACTTGTGTATCTACTTTACCTAGCTACTGCTCTATATGCAAACTTACTAACATAATTCATTAGTGAGATTTAAGCCTTTTTATGCATCCATTCAGCAGACACATTATCTATTTCCTTGATCACATTACCATGCAGTTACATCTTCGAACGTTTCTTACACAGAAGTTATTTGCTCAGATTGAACTCGTGCTCCGCAGTGGCCCCTAAATAATCCATAATTATACCCAAATGACCCTAAATGATCCGCTATGATCCGCAAATGACCACTTCTGATTCACAAATGACCCGTCTGACTCATCAAATGACCCTCCCTGCTCTGCAAAGGACCCCACTTGCACCCCAAATGTCCCCCTCTTTCGCAGCAAATGACCCCTAATGATCCGCAATGGACCCTGTTGTTCAGCTAATGACTCCTGAAGCTCCGCAACTGACCCCTCATGCTCTGCAACTGACCCCTTATGCAATCTAGGTTTCGCATTCATTTAGTGGTTTGCTGGTTTTTTATTCTGTAATTCTCTATAGTCAAGTAGAAGAAAATCATTAAGTGCCTATTTGCCAAGTGGATTGAACCCACCTGTTCTCAGCACTAGATGATTTACTGAAGCCAGGTTTCAACTCAAAATGTTGGAATCGATTTCTTCTCCATCTTGGCATAACTTGTGTATACCATGCTTTCTATTGCATCTACATTATACACATTGCTACAATCAAGGCATTGAAGGCTGTAGTACAATATTCGTTATCGCGGGGCTCTGGTTTCGTATAGCTACAGTCCAGATACATACTATATATTTTATATTGCTACATTTTTCCACCTCATCTATAAGTTGATTTATCATTTTGGTTTCATTTTTGACAGAAACGAGAGAACAGCTTTCATAAAGTTGATATTCGATTTAACGTATTATTTAATAAGACCTCTGAATACAGATCACTTCAGAAATGTACCATTAGCATAAGGCTTTGGTTCACAGAGCACTGGTGTAGATTGTGTTGTACAATTAAGTCGGAAGCAGATCGCGGCTCCATGTTCGTTGAGGTCCAAGGCAGGCCTTCGTATTCACAATTTATCATCGTTGTATAACGAGAGACTGTTCCAAATCGATGGTTTCAGAACAACAACTGCTATTTTCGTATATAAAATCCATTCTTTTTACAGTAAAGGGCACGACCTCTTCTCACAGAAGGCATCCTGTAATACATTTTAGATGCAAAAATGATGGAGCACTCTTAGAAAATTGTTACTGCGAACGAGTATGTGGGTTTCCTCAGAGTGCTCAAACATTTTTTCCATCTAAATCGTATGACAGGATTCCTTCTGTGAGCAGAGTTCGGGTTTTTTACTAAAAAATTAATGGATTTTTATATACGAAAATTGCAGTTGTTCTCAAAAAATCGGTTAGGAAAGAGTTTTCTCGTCATACAATGAACATTAATTGTGAATATGAAGGCCTGCCTTTGACCTCAACGACCATGTAACCACGACCTGCATCAACGAAACTTGATTATTTATCACAACCTACATCAGTGATCTGTGAAACGAAGCCCAATGTTAATGGTATTTTCCTGAAGCGATCTGCATTCCGGGGTCTTCTTAAATAATATGTTTAATAGAATATATCAGTTGAATGGAAAGATGTTTGCTTGTTCCTGACAAGAATTAAAACTAATATGATAAACAAACATATCAATGAGGTAGAAAAATACAGCTGCATAAAATATAATATGTGGCTGGACTGTAGCTATACAAAACCAGAGCCCCATGATAACGAATATTGTACTACAGTCTTCAATGCCTCGAATGTAGCTGTGTGTAAGATACGAAAGAAAGCATAGTATACACGAGTTATGCCAAGAGGTAGAAGAAATAGATTCCAAGGGTTTGGGTTGGACCCTGGCTTCAGTAAATCATCTAGAGCTGAGGGGGCCATGGTGGCTGAATAATTAGCACGCCCGCCTCCCTCGAAGGTGAACCAGGTTTAATCCCTGGCCGGGTCACCGGATTTTCACAAATGGTAATCGTGCGGGACGATGCCGTTTGTCGGCAGGTTTTCTCGGGGATCTCCCATTTCTTCCGCCCCTTCATTCCGGCGATAATACATATTATCTTCAATCACCCTCATCAGCTCTCAAGACTGCGCTTTTAAGAGCCATCCAAATCTCTTCACTCTCTTCACTCATCTAGAGCTGAATACACATGGGCTCAATCCACTTGGCAAATAAGAACTTACTGATTTCCGTCTATGTGTCTATAGAGAATTACAACATAAAAACCAGCAAACCACAACACGAATGCGAAGACTTGATTGTGGGAGGGGTCAGTTGCGGAGTATAAAGTGTCAGTTGCGGAGCATGAAGGATCAGTTGCGGAATGTGAGGGGTCATTATTGGAGCAGGTGAGGTCATTTCCAGAGCATTAGGGTTGAATTGTGGAACAAGAGAAGGGAATTTGTGTAGTAGGAATGGTCATTTGTGGAGCAGGAGGGGTCATTTTCGGAGAAGTGGTCATTTATGGTTATTTGGGGATCATTTGCAGGTCATTCGCAGAGCCTGAGTTTAAGCTGAGCAAATAAACTATCTGTAAGAGACTGTTGTAGATTTAACTGCATGGTAATTTGATCAAGGAAATAGATAAAATGTCTGGTACATGGATTCATACAAATTATAAATCTCACTGATGAAATATGTTACTAACTTCATATATAAGAGCAGCAGCTAGGCAAAGTAGATACACAAGTTTCTACTGTAGAACGAATGTCACTTTTTTCATGAATATGAAGCAAGCCAATGATTGTACGAAGTCTACTATAGAGTTTACCTCTATCGATATCCTTTTACCCACTGCTGAAAAACTACATAGAATACAGTGTTGCTACTGTGGAAAAATCTTCAGCGAAAGCTGCCATGATCGGCGAAATGAGAGAACCAGCTGTAGAAAGAGTCCTTTTCGCACGATGAAGCATTACGTCATGGTAAAATGCATTTTATGCAAGGCGTTACATTCAAGGAACACATCGAGATCTGTAAGGGTTCGTCTACTAGGAGTTAGCAAGTGATGTCACCGATACCCTATGCTGCATCAGTGATTACTGATTCGTCAGGTGATAATGCTGAGGCAGTTAATGCTGAAAATTTTATGAGTGCAATACAGTCAGTTTGAGAGGAATGTACACTTGCAAGACTTTCGCATAAAGTCGACGAACTTCAAAATAAATTATCGTCGGCTATAAAAACTGATGATGACCATGATAAACCAACAAAGAAAAGTAAACCTGTATATAGAGGATGAAACAGGAAGTGAAGACGATCATGAATACAGCATTGATGATAATGACTATGAAGACAGTTTTGATATATATATATGATGCGAAGGATAATAATTATATCGACGTTCCCACACATTTCACAAACGAGTTTCCTTCGAGAAGTAGGGTGAAGAAGGCATCAGATGTCAAGAATGCTAGTAGTAGGGAAACGTGCAGTGACGAGCAATGGATTCCATAGTATAATGGCAGGATTCGGGGGTTGCTATGTTATGACATCACTGTCTGCCATTTTGGAGGCCAGTGCCCCGTGACCATTGACCCTTGACCTTTGACCCTTGACCCCTGACCCATGATATTTAACCTGTGATCCCAAAAACACAAAGAAAAACAAAAAATTAAAAAAAAATTGTTACTGAAAGTTTAATTAAAAATCTTTTAAAAGTTATAATAAATTATTATAAAAAATAATTAAGAATCTTATAAATAGTTTTTTTAAATTATATTAAAAATGTAATATAATAATAGTTTTAAAAGTACATTAAAAAAACTTTCTTCCATGGCTGTCCTCTTGGTAAGCATAATTTGCTTACACATTACTGGAGGCTGTCAGCTTGGGTTGCATGTTTGACGCCATATTGGTATGCTCTCCCCTACATTCAACCAATTAGTCACTTCGCTCCACCACCATCTTGGTCGGTGCAATCCTATTACTCACTTACACTTGCCCACCATCTTGGTAGGCATCAGTTATTTACATTACCTAGGTAGTGTTACTGTATAATTCTATGTTTTTTTTAAGTATAGGTGCCACTTCATCCCCTACAATTACTCACATTCATTCTACTATCACCAGGCAGTGGGGATTGATGTTGGTAGGCATCAATTAGTCACATTCGTTCCACCACCACATTGGAAAGCATAATTTGTTTCAAAGTTTGTCTCTCACCTTTGTTCGACTAATTATTCACCATTGTTCCACTGCCATATTTGTAAACAAAATTTGTTTCTTACCTAGTGGATTGTGGTAGTGTATTTGTTTAAGTATATGTGGTGCTAATTAGTTGTGTTTGGCCCCATCCATGTTGAATTCTATTTTCAACACTTATAGGTAAGTCTCGTTTCAGCCACCAGGTGAGGTGGTGACACTCATATTTAAAGACTTAAAAAACCTGTGATATTTTTGTCATTTCATTTTTTAAATACTTTTTTTCAATCAACAGTTTACCTTCATGCACTACTTATGAAAATGAAACTGTTTTTATTTAAAAAACTTTAGAACCAACAATATTATTTTTAAATTTTAAATATAGTGAAAGTACCATTGTGCATTACAATATTATTTGTTCCTTCAATAAATTATTTTTATTTCAAAAGTTTTATAATAAACAAGAAATAAATTAAACTCGCAAATATTGTCAAAACATATATTTTTTTTATTTGGTAAAATCTACTTCTACATTCACATCAACTAGTCCAAGGTATAAACAAAATCAATTTCGTACACTCGTGAGCTTCATGGCGACACAGGGAGTGTTTTATTGCAGACTCCATGCAGCAAAAGCGACACCGATAGGCTGGTAGCTCAGTTCTGACACCAAGTGGTTTCAGCTCATCCAAAGGTGCAAGAACCGATATTGGTGCATACATATATGATGTACATCGTGAAGGAAGAGAGAAACGATGGTTATTATAGTACACCACAGCAACGATGAAGTATGCAGGATCTCTTTCTTATAGAACTGACACTGATGAAGCGATGAGCCTCGCAGTATAACCTTACATGACATTATATGTTTACAGAAATAGTCATTACGATAGAAGACCAACGCACACTTAAAGCAAAGATACCTTATCCGGGTTGGATTCCTCATAGAGCCAAGAATTTCATGACAGTGTACAATGTGTTTGTGCGAAAATACCCTGTCGCAGTAACTGCAGGGAATAAGATGTCGCCGGCAAGGATGCATCAGTCGATGGAGCGAGCTCTGTTGAAGATAGTACAGCCAAAGAACCACGTAGTTCCATCAGTGGTGCGGATTCTGCTGTCATAGGCGAGGAATCTACTAGAACGGCCAAAAACTTCGTCGTTATCTATAAGTCTGCTGGAAGGCTGTCCCTGAAGTAGTCCAAGTAGATTAACTGATAGAGACTATCCACTCTACATTACGTTTGCCAGTAAATGAAGCTCTCCATCATGAGTCTACCTGCTTATATAACAACACACACACATTTCATATAACCACATACCCCCCATAACCCTTCTGCCTACATATCTAATGCGTATGGGGCGACTCCCTGCCTCTTACTGCCAATATGGCTGTAATCAACCTCAGACATTGGGACTGAAGATTACATATTGCGGAGTTTTTTTTAAGTTTAAAAATAGTTTGTGACATAATAATTATCACCGTAAGACGTAGACGGGTTCCAACGATGCACACACAATATTTTGTAAGTGAGAGCTGCTTTAGAGGAGGATAAATTCCAAACCCCAGTGTATTAAATCATGCCAGAGACATCATAACATTGACTCAAACAGATAAGGTACAGGGAAAATATCCAGATACCACCAATAAAAAGTGGGTAGAATCCCAAGTAACGAACCAATGGAAAAAGAATTCCAGATACTCCAAATGACTATAAAAGTGATACAGCCATGTAACACTGAAATGCCTCGCCACATCCCAATTTAAACGAGAAATATATTTTTTCAACATTCACAGAAATATTTACCTCACCAACAATGGAAAATTGTAGAACCAATGATGAAGAATATTTATAAATACATAAATAAATGTCCACACACAAAGGCACAGAAGCATATGCTCCTCTAATGAAGAACAAACATCAGTACCAGAGATGGAAAAACATTAACACATACAAAAAAATATTCTCCCCACAGGTACAGAAGAATGTAGCCCACCAATGATGAGAAAATGTAGAAACAACGATAAAAAACACTAACAGAAGGATATGCTCCACCACCGATGGAAAAGTCTGAAGGTGCAGAAGTATACGCCAACACCGATGAAAAATGTAGAACCAATGACGAAAAATCTGAAGTACACACCATCACTATCGAAAAAGTGTAGAACTCACGATGGAAAATACTAACAGAAGTATATATCCCACCAACAATGAACAAATTGCCGAACCAACAATAAAATAATACAGAAAAAACTTTCACACATAGACACAAATATACACACCAATGAAAAGAATTTCAGAAAATACAGAAGTATGCAGCCCACCAATGATGAAGAAATATCAGGACCAGCTACGAAAAATGTAGAACCAATGATGAAAATTATTAACAGAAGTACACACCAACACCGACGAAAAAGTGTAAAGCCTATGGCAAAAAAAAAATACTAACAAAAATGTTTGTCCCACCAATGATGAACCAAAAATGAAAAAAATACTGAAAAAAGTTCACGCAGACACAAAACTATACAGGCACTAATGAAAAAAATATCAGAAAATATAGACGTAAATAGTTCACCAACGATGAGAAAATGTCAGGGCCAATGACGGAAAATATAGAACCAGTGACGAAAAAATACAGAAATAAATGACCACACAGACTCATAACTATACAGGTATCAATGAAAAATGTCATAATATGCAGAAGTATAAACCCCACCAACGAAAAATTGTAGCGCCAACGACATAACGAAATATACGAATAAATGCAGAATTATGCAGCCCACAAACTATGGGAAAATGTCAGGACCAATGACAGAATATGTAGAACCAATGACACTACATATTATCAGAAGTACACATCAACACCGACGAAAAAGTGTAGTTCCAGTGATGATAAAATAGTAACACATGCAGAAAAGACTCGCCACACAGGTGAGCAGCCCACTAACGGTGAGAAAATGTCAAGGCCAACAACTAAAAAATACAAAAATAAATGTCCACATAAAACTATACAGACACTGATTAAAATAGTGCCAGAAGAAGTAGAAGTACACCAACACTGACGAAAAATTGTAGCACCAACGATGAACAATATGAATAAATACAGAAGTATGTAGCTCACCAATGATGAGAAAATGTCAGACCCAATGACAAAAATGTAGAACCAATGACGAAAAATAGTAAGAGATGTACGCAGCTCACCAACGACGAAAATGGTAGAAACAATGATTAATAAAAAACACTAATAGAAGGATATACTCGCCATTGATGAAAAAATTGCAGGACCAACGACGGAAAAAATACAGAAAAAAATATGTTTACACAGAACAGTACAGGCACCGATAAAATTTTTTTGAAGGTGCAAAAGTACAAACCCCTCCAACAAAAAATTGTAGAAGCCAAGACGAGCTATATGAATAAATACAGAAACCACACACCCAAGCACAAAAAGTACAAAGTCGACCAACGATGAGAAAATATTAGGACCAATGACGAAAAATGTAGAACTAATGATGAATAATATTAAGAAAATACGCACCTCACCAACAATGAACAAGTTTCAGAGGCAACAACGAAAAAATTCTAAAAAAAAAAAATGTCCACAAAGGAACAGAACGATACAGGACTGATGAAAAAATATGTCGGAAGACACAGAAGTTTGTAGCCCACCTACAACGGAAAAATTACAGACAAACAATGTATAAATGATAACACCAGCGATGAGAAATATTAATAAATACAGAAAGAACTGCTCTCACAGGTACAGAACTATACAGACGTCAATGAAAAATGTATTGTCCGAAGCCTCCTAACAAGGAAAAATACAAACCAAATGTCAATACCAACTATGAAAAAATACTAATATATATAGAAAAACATTCTGCACAGGTACAGAAGAATACATCCCACCAACGCTGAACAATATTAATACACAAAATCAACCGTTTTTCACAGGTACGAAAGAAATTTCCTGTACGTTTCACCTCCACCTCCTCCTCTGCCACCGCCTCCGCACAGTTATTGAAGCATGTAGCCCAAAAAAGGGCAAAATTTCACGACCAGTGCTGAAAAATATATAGAAAAAATGTCCGCACGAAGTATGTGACCCAAAAACAATGAAAAAATAGTAACACATAGAAGTACGCTCCGCACAGGTACAGAAATATGCGTCTCACTGGCGATGAAAAAAAGCCGGGCAATGCTGAAAAATACTCGCGGAAAGATGCAGCCTGCCAAATAAAAACAATGTCATGACCAACGATGACAATTAATAACACATACAGAAAAAAAGTCCACACATAAAGGCGCAGAACTATACAAATGTCAATGAAAAATATGTCGTCCAAACATAGAAAAAAACAAAAAAAAAAAGTGTCCCCACACAGATATGCAGCTCACCAAAGAATAACAATCGCAGGATCAACTGCGAAAAAATATTACTTAATACAGAAAAGAATGCTTGTGCATTACTATACCAGCACCATCGAGGAGACATAACTAAACGAAGCAATCAAGAAACAGACGGTCATCAACAGCGAAAAACATCCCCTAGACAAATGGTTCTTCGAACCAGCGAGAAAAAAATTACCCAAGTACGGTTGGCTGGAAACGAATAGGTAGTAAAAAATATATAATAAAAATATAAAACCGCATTGAAAATAGTCAAGGGTTGGGGGGGAGGGACTGGAAAGTAAATAGTCTGCTGCAGAAGCACAAAAACAAGTTACAAATATAGTGCCACCTCCAGGTGGCAAGGAACTATATAGCCACCATTTTGCACCTCGGAATTCCGACGGGGAGGTAAGCATTGGAACCCTCCAGGAATCGACTTTAAACCCTGGTCGATCAATGATGCAGAACCCATGTGTATGTGCACGATTGCAAAAATGATATTGCGAAAGCAAAAATGCCAAGCACATCTCGCATTGTAGTGCATCGCATTAGCCCTTTATGTTGATCGTATTTATTTCGTTGGGAGAGAAGGTGGAGTGAAATCGCTTCAGAAATGACACCCCCGAGGTAAGGAACTGGCCTTGCATCCCAGCATCATTGATCCTCTCCCAGGAACCAACACACATTTTATAGCATGTTGACCCCCTTTCTTACTATGTCATCAATGTGTATGGTTGATCGAGAGGTAGCTACATAGCAAGGCAAGTAAACAGCAGACCTGGCGTATCGCTATATGCAGATGTGGATATAACTGAAATACATGTTCTAATAGATCTTTTTATGTCGCATTGTAACCGTACGGTAGTGTGTGTATGCCATCGTCCCAGTATCCGTCACTTGTCATTCATCCATGTCAGGGCCAATTTATTTAGACATTAGGAATAGAGTTCGTGCTGGTGTGACATCGTACCTACAGTTACCCTTCTCATTGAGTGCTTCTCCAGAACATAAAGAAAATCTTAGAATTTAATTTTAGATTTCATCAAGCATGATAGAATATCATTCACTCGTTTGTTGATATTGCCGCCGCATTTATACGTGCACAGTTTCGCCCGTAGCCCCACGAATTCTGTGATAATGATCCCCCCCCCCCCCTCCCAAATAGTATTTGCCGACAACTCTCTTGTTTGTGCCCGAGTAGCCGGGGTGTTTGGTGTGGTAGGCACTGGTGTCAGATTGGTTTTTAAATTTGTGATCGCTAGCCAAATCTTGGTAAAAGTCTGAGTTTCGAATATGCAACAGGAACAAGTCGATGTCGGTTTACAGACGCTCTATTATGCCATATCTGTACTGAGCCTTCATCACATCATTATGTAAATCATGCATTAATGTTTTCGATAGTGCGAGTACAGTGAACCTGGCATAGATAGGCTTATCAAAGATAATGAATTTGTGATTTTAATTTGGGGGGGGGGGGGGGATATTTTCTTCATATATGGTCAGGTCTAAGAATGATGGTTTGGCCACCATTTTTTAAGTCACTTTTCACTACACACTAGCTCCCTTTTTGGCATTTTCTTAATATTTTCCATAAGTTTTCCGAATGTTGCATTATTCGCCAATTTAAAAAAAAAATCTTTTTCGAAAACGTTCTGAGCAGCTTCGCATTTTGTAGTATATAAATCTATATAGGTTTTCAACCAGGGACTTTGCTCGAATTCTAGAACTCAGAATATATGTAGGCTTCAATCCGTGATCCAGTACCTGTTTCAAGTTGGGGTAATGTACGATGTAATTTCCTTATTTTCTAATGTTGTTATTAATTTCGCATTTTTGGAGCCTGGGGGACACTGGTTAACGGAAAGAAACCGCAAATCACGACGTTCCTCGTGCAGGGTCGCGGGGTACTCAACTCCGAACTTCAGAATATAGCCGGCATCAGCATCATTCATATCGACGTTGGTTTAGACCTACTTGAAATTGCGTACTTAAAATGGTAGCTACATGGCCCAGCCATACAAGTTGTTTGCATCGAGGTATTGCAAATACATGGTGGACTTACTTGGATCGTAGGTTTCAGGTGCATAGGAGTTGTTCGCCATCGCATGTCGTTTCACACACTGGGCCACACCACCGCGAATTCCATTTTCAATAAACATGTGTATATCATAATCAGTTAGAAGCTCTAGATTTACTCCCATTGTCTTTAACATTGCATCAAAAGCGAACCCTGGGGCGCTGGCATAGTGTACACAATCTAGCTTGTATGTTGTTATAAACAAATTTCGAAAATTTCCCAATACCTCTGATGGAATTAGCATGTCTATATTCAAATGCAATTCTGTATATTCCTTAAGACTGCTGCAGCCGAACTCCTGCCACACCTTCTGCGCGTGAGCGTATTCTTCAACATTGATTCCCGATTCCGACAGCTTGTTAATGAAATCATCTTTAGGGAACAGCTGCGGCTCGTTCAGCTTCCCCCACGAGTCTACATAATCGTAGGGGAAAATACCTTTGCGTGTGACAAGAGGTAGTTGGTTGGGGCTGAAAATTTTGCCGGTGTTGTAAAATTTTGAAGGTGGTAGGTACTTTGCCAGGGATGCTAGAATGCGGGCCATGAAACGAAACGTATCAACAAACAGTATAGAGGAACGATCGCCCAGCTGTTTCGAAAACGTAATCATCTTCTCGCTTGTGTGTGGAATAATGAATATGTCTTTTGTATCGTAGCGAGATGTTTGGTAATCAATTTCTCGTCGTAGCTGAGGTTATGAAGCAATAAGGACAGTTTTTTAGTGCTGCGACGCAGCAAATTACAGCTGGTGCATGCAGGTCCTATCTAGCGCCTGGTGAAGTGGTCGTGGTCGCTCACTATATAAATAATTTTCGTGCGTGAACACTGCTTCGCAGTAGCAAAATTTCGTCACCCATGACTAGCTGGCTCGTTCAGCTGTCGTGAACGGTATCATTTGCTTAGATGTAGCATATATATATATATATATATATATATATATAATATATATATATATATATATATAACACTCATGCCTATAGTAGATGGTAAATGAGAGAGCTGGCTCACCACCACACTTTAAATCGGTAATTTTCGCAAAAGGAAAAAAAAAAAAAAACTAACAACTATTGCTTAAAATTTTTAATGAAAGTACAAGGAAAAATTAAAAACTCAAAATCTGAAACTCAATGAAAAACCAAGCAATTTAAGCTCAAAATCAAGTAATTTTATCGTTTTAAAGAAACTTTTTCGTATTTCTAGAAGCGTAAATTTTTGATCTCCAAAATCAAGCACATTTCAGCCAAAATCATGTAATTTTAAGCTAAAAACAAGCAAGATTTCAATTTTTTTTCAGAAATAGACGTGCTGGATTTACTATTTTAAAAAACCGAAAATTTTAATTCAAAATCAAGTAAATTTCTCAAATTTAAGCAACTTTTTCACGTTTTCTAGAAACGCTAATTTTGCAAGCGAGCAATCTAAATCAATCAAATTTAAGCCCAAATTAAGCTAAATAAGCTGAAATTAAATGAAAAATAAGAATGGAAAATTTTAAAATGAGATTTATAGACACATTTAAATCTATGACAAGTAGTTTAGATAAATTTTCATCTAATGTAAGTAAAGATCAAATGAAACATATGCAAAAGCATTTTCTAAAAGATCCAAGTAAATGTAGTAATTAGAAAAGGAGTTTATCCATATGATTACATGGACAGTCGGAAAAAAATTTGAATAAACAGAACTTCCAGCAAAAAGTTAATTTTACAATAATTTAAATGAATCTGATATACCTGACTATGATTATGGTCATGCAAAACATGTATGCGATCAATTTATTATGAAGAACCTTGGGGAATATCATGATTTGTACTTAAAAAGTAATGTGTTACTATTAGCCGATACATTCGAAAACTTTAGAGAAACAGGTATAAATTCATATGATTTAGATCCAGCATGGTATTTTACAGCACCAGGATTATTATGGGATGAAATGTTAAAAATAACTAAACAACTATTAGATTTATTACATAATTATGATATGATTTTAATGGTACAAAAAGGAATCGGAGACAGAATTTCACAATGTTGTAAGAGATATGTAAAAGTGAATAATAAATATTTAGACAATTTTAATCATAATCAATAGTCTAACTCTTTAGCTTATATCGATGCGAATAATTTATATGGTAGGCCAATGTCTCAATTTTTTCCATATGGTGGTTTCGAATGGGATGGTTATCCAGAAAACAATTTAGATTTTTGACAAAATTATATATTAAATCGTAAGGGTGATTCTGATCATGGTTACATTTTAGAAGTCGATTTTGAGTATCCACAAGAACAACATAAATTACATAAAGACCTTCCAATTTGTCCAAAAAATAAGGTAGTTCCAGAAACAAATCAGTGGAGATTATTAAAAACTTGAATTAATAAACAAAAGTATGTAATACACTATCGCAATTTGAAACTTTAAATAATGTGTTAAAGCTTACAAAAATACATATAATATAAATGTGTAATCAGTTTGATAGGTCAAGAAAGTACATAGAATTAAATGCATCAATGAGAACTAATGCAAAAAACGGTTTTTAAATTTTTTTTAATAATCTGATGAATAATTCTGTTTTTGGTAAAACTATGGAAATATTAGAAATAGGGTAGATATAAGATTGATCTGAACTGAATAAATCTGTGATAAATTAGTAGCAAAACCAACTTTCAAAATAAGTACTTTATTTAATGTGAATATTGAAGTGATACATTTGAATAAAAAAATGTAAAATTTAATAAGTCTATGTCAATTTTGGACATATCAAGAGCGATAAGGTATAGTATTCATTATAAAGTAATTAAACCAAAATTGGAGATAAATTGAATTATGCTATCAAGATATCAATTCCTACATTTATAACATAAAAGCAGAAGATTATTACAAAGATATGAAGTCGATGATAGAAAAATTTGATATAAGTGATTACCCAAACTATAATATATATATATATATATATATTATATATATATATATATATATATATATATATATATATATATATATATATATATATATATATATATAACATGCCTCAAATAAATAAGGAAGTTTTAGGTAAAATGCAAGATGAATGTAATGGAAAATAATGAAATATTTTGGCAGGTTACGAGCGAAAATGTATGCTCACGAGTTTGGTGAAAAATAAAATAAAAGATCGAAAGGTATGAATAAATATGTTGTTAATAAGAGAATAACATTTGAGGACTATAAGAACTGTTTACTTAAAGAAAAATACAATATAGAACAATGAATTTAATAAGGAGCGAAAAACATGAAATATATACAGTAGAAGTTAATAAAATAGCATTGAGTCATTATGATGACAAAAGGATTATACTACAAATTAAAATAGATACATTACCATGTGGATATGGAAACATAGAACCTTAAAAAAAAACTCTTCAATTTCCAATAGAATATTGATATCAGCACCATCAAAATCAATAAGTTTACCTATTTATCTCTAATTTCTAAAACAATATGATTAAACTATTAATTATTAATTTTATAAAAAATTGGTTTTACTGGCTGATAATTAATTGAATCTTTAAAACCAAACATAGTTTCTGGTGGAAAACTAGCAATTATATCAGTTTATAAATGACTAGATGCATCATGTTTATAAACATTCCATATGCTAAATTACAGTGAACATTTATTGTTTTAAATGGATCAAAGTTTGGTAAATTAATAACTATCACAGTTTGTTCTTTCTTAATAATCATATTTCTTTCAAAGCCAAGTATATTGGATAAAAAGTCATAAAATTCATTATTAAACTTATATTTAAACAATATACTACTTTTCACATTATCTGCAGTGAATTCAATGTTGTTTATTGAAAATTATTCAATAAAATTTATAGTTTCCTTTAACAATCCAATATTGTAATGTCCTCGAGGTATATTTATAACATTGTTGTTATCAATCAATGTTTTAGTATTGTTCTTTATATTAAGAGCTATAAATTTGGTATGAAAACTAATTAAAGCAATCTAATTATATTTATGAATGATATCATAATGAAGTTAATTGAACTATTATGTGTTAACTTAAATATTTAATAATCCATTTAATAAACTTATATTGTTATACATGAAAAAGTCGATTGGGGTGTTGGTGTTTTATTTTCCAAAGGAAGTGCTAAAAATCAAAATAATGGCAAACTTTTTCCCAGCAATAAGAGAGCCACTATCATTGGGCCCAATTAATGTGGGAAAACTAATTTAATTATAAATTTCATTTATAAGAATGGTTGGTTAAATTTCAATAAACTGTATGTTTTCTCAAGACGTTTAAGTCAACAAAAATTTATCAATTACAAAATTATTTTGATGTGATATCCAACAAGTTTAATGAAAAGATGGCTTGTTTTTAAAATAGCAATGATGAAATGATTCCACTAGACAATGCCAAAATATTTTTCTGTTTATTTTCGATTACGTCATTTTAGAGAATCAAGATGTTATCCATGAGTACTTTATTATGGGAAGGCATAAAAATTTTAATGTATTTAATTTGGCACAGACTTATCCAAAAGTACCAAAACAATTATTAAGAGATAATGCAAATATTTTGTGTATACTTAGACAAGATGACACAAATTTAAAACACATATATAACGATTTTGTTGGTGGTGATATGAAATATGAGAAATTTTAAGAGATTTCTCCTAAGTGTTGGAATGAAGACTATGGTTTTTATTACTTTAGATATGAGTAGAAAAATAAATTATGGTAAGTACTGTAATAACTTTGTCTCGATAAGAAGTGTAACTGAAAATTATACTTATTGTGCAAGAATTCTTCTATCTGCTTCAGCAAACATATTGTGATCTAGTTGCAAGAGAATAAAGCTTTCCTTACTGTTCTGGTCTCTACAGGCAACAGAAAAAAAGCCGACTGCATGCAGGGAGAAGATAAAACAACTGGCCTCTCTCTTCGACCTTGGTGTAGCGAGCTGCTCTCTAGTTGCAGCACATCGAACAGTTGGCAAGAATGACCCCACTCGCCGACCTTGGGCAAGTTTGTTGCATCAGTTGTGACACTTGGTGAGTCACTCGCGATAAAGAAGCTTTCATCTCATCGTGGCTTGCCAAATGAAGCCTTCATTTTCATTGCTGTGAGCATCTTGTATCCATAGCTCAGTGACAAGGCATTCAATTTCAAACTTTGGGTTATGGGTTCAAACCCCAGTCCATGAGGATAATTTAGTGGTGTGTACGCACCCACACTATTAAATTATCATCCAAGTCGTTCCCAGTTTGAGCTAAAAAAAAACCTGCTCATGCTTATATGAAAAAATACCAGAAATAGATGTAAATAAATGTACCCCTAAACTTTAGCAATACATGCTTTCTATGATATACTTGGAATATAACAGATGTATAAGCTGGAGTATTCCCATAGGATGTAAGGCACCAATGTCATATGGGAAGGGAGGTACTACAAAATAATAATAATTATTATTATTATAAACTCAATCACCTCTCCATAAAAAAAATATAAAAATCAGGCCGGCCGAGTGGAGAGGTGATTGGGTTTCTGCAATTGGAGTTTTGCTGGTGTCAATATCCAGGCCGGAAAAAATATAACAGGTCACTGGCAATGTAACAGCCCATAAAAATGGAGGGTCCCTGGCATGGTGTAACAGGCTTTATACCTTTTGCAATTTTTTTAATTAAACCTCACTATAGGAGAAATGTGCATTGAGCAAATGATAAATGAATGTTGAACACATATTATGTACGTTAAATGATGCTACATTTGAAATGATTAGCCCTCTTACAAGCTGTTAAAAAAAAATTTTCCCTATAAAATTTTGTTTTATATAAATATTTGAGAAAAATTATATGAGACATAGAATGATGGAAAATAAAACTGTTCAAGAATTTCATGAAAAGATTAATAATACAGAATTGGTAATATTATTTGATTTCATTTATTTAATTATTAATGATAAAAAGATACCTGTTGTATTAGATGAAGACAATAAACATAGGTTCTGTGCTAATCAAATAGCAGAAATATTGGGTTATAAATGATCTATGCATGCTGTAACTGATAAAGTTAAGGATTAATATTTGTAATCATATAATGGATTAGGTATCAGAAAACACTGACACTTGTTGCTATCCAAAAATCTTACTATTTTGTAAATTAACCTGGTCTTTTTTAATTTCTAGCTTCATCTAAAATGGCAATGGCTGATTTATTCCAAGATTGGCTTTTTTGAAGAAGTTATCCCATCAATTAGAAAATATGGTGAATGTGAACTTAACTTACAATTAAAATAAGAACAATTCAATATTGAACAACTCACTTTAGAAAAAAGAACAACTTTCTTTAGAATTTCGATAGAAATTTTATATAGAAGAAATAGAAAAATTGAAACTTTAAGAAGAAAATAAAAAATTAGAACAATTTAATATGAATATGAAAAATATATATATAAAATATTTAAAAAAATAAATATATATAGCAACATCTAATCGACATGTTATAATTAATAATTTTAAAGTTGGAAAAATTGATAATTAAATCACCAGAAAAACTAAATTTTAATTCTTCACATAGTGAACAAGATAAATGTTATATTTGTTTCCATGAGGAAGTTTATGATGTAAACAAAACAGAAAGGTTAATTCACAAGCTACTAGATGATTTTCGCAATAAAAAGAATAAGGAAATATTTGTTTTACATTATACTTCTTTACTTGAAATTGTAAAATTAACAATTAAATATATAAATGAGCCTTTTGAGCAGAATTTTTTTGAAACCAATTATTCCAAAAGTGCCTTTAAGTAATGATGATGAATTATCACATAAACTGCAAACAAAACTATTTAAAGTATTGGATAATTTCACTGTCGAAAACAAATTTGAAATTTTGCATAAAGGTTTATTTGGCAGATTAGAATTAGGTCACACAAGCAGTGCAAAATCTTGGAATGAGACAAAACAATTATGAAATTGGAATGACAGTAAAAAGCCAGCTAGTCATAAAAATATATAAATTATAATTACATAATTATTAATTTTGCTTTATTTTCATATGTTATGCAAAATTCACAAAACATGTGTTTTATTAATCCAAGAATTATGTGCATAATCCAAACCCAACCATTTAACATACATTTTATGACCTTTAGTTTTTAAGACGTTTTCAACCAAATATTCATTGTGGTAGTATCATGCACGATAATGATCCTGCACTACTGTGATCCTGCATGATTAATTATCCTGCTTAATAAATGTTCCTGTGCGATTAATGAACCTGCATGACTGTGATTGTGATCCTGCACGACTGTGAACCTTACAGAAAAAATATGTAATTTGCACAAAACATCTGTTTTAATAATCCATGAGTTATGCAAATTATGAAAACCTATCCATTTTACATAAATTTTATCACCTTTGGTTTTTAAGACTTTTTCGACCAAATATTCATTAGGATACTTAGTTTTCAAAATTTTGTATTCATAAAAACTACCTTTTATTTCTTCTCCCATGATATCTTTCAGCTTGTACATTGACACATCTCAATTTAAAACCTCAAAAGTGGTAAATAATTCTGTTGTCAAATTAGCTGTATAACCCTTTTCAAATATTCGTTTATTTTTGTTCACAAGGACAGTATTGTCAGCTTTATATTTCCGTTAAGTAAACAAATTCGCAAAATCTTGTCTATTTTTTTTTTTCATTTTTCTTATTGGCTTCAATTGGTTTCATACAAATAGTACTATGTTTTTGCATTGTTGTATTCTTTAACTAAATTGTGTAATATATTTACCCATTTTTAACTACCATTTAAAGCAAATTTCTTCCACATATTGTTCTTCATTGTACAAGTGTATCTTTCTACAACACTGGCTTTAAGTTCACTAAATGGTGATATCAATTATTATTCATTTTGGAGGCAAAATCCATTATTTGTTATTGATTGTTTATATAGAAACCAACTTTTGTTTAAAAAAAACATAAAAATTAGTGTAGATTTTAACAAATGTCGAAGCACGAACAATTTGTAATATTATTCTAATTCGTCAAAGGAATCTATCTTACGATTATTTGAAAGGAAATATTACTAAAGATATATAAATTTTAGTATTATTAAATGGAGGAATTAAACGACATTAAAGAAGAAACAAAATGTTTCGATATTTTAATACAAGTTTTTAGATGTAATTGTTAAGGTGTTTGATTGAATAAAAATTCCCTTTCATAATTCTAATTAAAAATTTCTCACATTATGACTTTTTATAAAACCTATATGTCTTTTAATATTATAAATGAATCAAATTATAGAACTTTTAGAACTTTGGGATATTGGATATGAAATTATAAAAACAGCAACTTCCATTTATAAATAATTGGACTATGTTATTTTCTAAATTGTTTTAAAAATCAATAAAAAATGATTTAATATCAAATAAATTTTGTAATTTTAAAGAAGATGTTTATGATTTGGATTGTTGTGATGGTTTGGATTATGGAATCAGTAATAGTTATGCTTCACATTTTTCTTTATTTTTAGACTTTAAAAAGTCTTTTTGGTGTTTTACTTTTTTGAATAAAATATAGAAATTATATTGATTTGACTTAAATGTATATGATGTTGGCTTAAATTTGATTGATTTAGATTACTTGCTCGCAAAATTAGCGTTTCATGAAAATGTGTTAAAAGTTACTTAAAATCGAGAAATTTGCTTGATTTTGTCTTAAAATTTGTTGTTTTTTTATATAGGAAATCCTGTACGTCCATTTCTGAAAAAAATTGAAAATTTGCTTGTTTTTAGTTTAAAATTACATGATTTTGGATTAAATTTGTTTGATTTTGGAGATAAAAAATTGAGGCTTCTAGAAACATGAAAAAATTGTTTGAAACGATCAAATTACTTGATTTTTATCTTAAATTGCTTAGTTTTTCATTAAGGTTCAATTTTTGGGGTTTTATTTTTTTCTTGTGCTTTCGTTAAAAATATCAGGGAATTTTTATGTTAGTGTTTTCTGTACTTTTAGCAGAAATTGCCCATTTAAAGTGTGGTGAGCAAGCTCTCTCATTTACCATCTACTGTCTATGTCTACGATCGTCTCCTTAACTTTATTTCTGCATCTTCTCCCGTGTATATACTGGGATCATGTCTCAGCTCAGATGTTTGTGCTGCTGGAATTACATTATTGTCGACTGGCACGTTATACAAAAACTATAGACCTCATGTTTCTGATATGCGTACATGTATAGGTGGCAAGGGTTCGGTTAAGAGGTATGGATCAGTTTTAAATTGCCTCGAAGTCAGTATAAACAATGGTCGGCAATTTATCTCCGTAATTATAATTTTTTAATTTCAAAATGGACAGCCTGCCATCTTCCCTGGCTGTGACATTTTAGCACATAGCGAAACATTTTATTTGCAGTATTGCTTGTGTTCATCGGTAGTAGGGGTGGCTGGGTTCTGGACCACATGGGATTAATTGATATTAATTAATGGATTATCAGATAAATTAGATTATCTGATAAATAAATGGGATTAAGGCACGTGGATTAAAATGTGTTGGAAATTATATGTAACCACAGTTACACACATCGCACAAAATAAAGTAAAGATAATACCTAATTGCACGCATCCACACATACAAAATATAAATTAAAATGCACAAAGACAGGTTGCTAAAATTTGAACTTTTCCTTAGAAAAATAATTTTTCTTAAAAGCAACTCATCAAAACATGTTATTTAAGTTTAAAAGTCTAATGCAGTGATCCTACCAGCCCTCACCCCAATGATAGCACATTGTGTGTCGCAGCGAAATGTAAGCCAACAAACCCCGCCCAGATTGCTGCGACTTGCTCCACCGTGCTACATGCAGTTCACACACAGCTCACATGTTTCTCGCATTGAAAATTTATAAAATGTACGATCTTAATATCTTATATGAAGACGCACAAGTGTGAATAGGAAATGTGTAAGTTACGAATCGAAGATAGAAATGCTAGCTCTGCCCAGCGACCAGCACCCTCTCTCCAGCCCCATCCACCCAGTGTGGACGTTCAGGAATGACTGACCTGAGCCTGTTACACTTACATTGCAGTAGAGAGTGTTGTCTTGCTCTGTCTCTGTCTTTTTCTGTCTCCCTTTCTTGTGACACATATAAGTCAACTCCGCATGAGGGCAGCGCTTGTTGGCCAGCCCGGCGCCCAGCAGTCCATTGGAAATTTAAAAAATTTCAACTGATATTAAAAATGGAATTATGTCCCATCTAACTTTAAACCACACAATTCCAGGACGAATTAAATAAATATTATTATTCATGTACATGGCAAATACATCAAACTGTGAGTCCTTTGGTAAACCATAGCTATCACTAAATTAAATACTATGCAATTAATTCTCATCGACTTCCCGCTGCCCAGACTTATACATTATGGGTTTCTAAAAAAATTTGTAAATATTGTTGTTCTAGCATAACTATTCGAACTACTGTGAACAATTTAAAGTAATATATCCTGATATTCAAAAACTGTTTTCCAACCACCATAGTGTTTGGTGATACTATCGTTTTCCAGCAGAGCAATTGTTAATGTCGCATTTAAAACATTATATGTATCCGCTAAAGTACATTTGAAATATATTCATTATCACACATTTTGATACATAAGTCGTATATTTGTCAAACAGTACTCAAATGTGTAATACAGTTACGTAAATTTCAAAGAATGCTATACAAACTGCCAATACATGACAAGTTTTATATGTGAGTAATTAAAACCTAACAAATCATGTAATAATTTGCTATGTAATAATAAACTCCTCTACAAACATACCTAACACGAAAATATTAATATTTCCATAAATATCTAACATGTGTTTGGATAATCCGAACACTCATTTTTGTGTACCTTATTGAACCATTCACCCAATGAGATATTGTAGAAACGTGTATACATAGACCAATATAAACTCATTTCAATAGGAATCTATGTATTATTTTAAAGAAAGACCGTATATAATGTTTCGAGCTTGAAACTAACTCAGAATGCTATGTAATATGGCTAATGCTATGATATTTCAACCAAATTTCCGAAAATGCAGTAGTTTAGGTAAAATCCAAGGGCGATGGACACCATTTTGCGTTTGATTACTATTAAAGAAGGGAACAAATTAATTTTTTTCGATGTAAAGTCAGCAGTCGTCAAGGTCAGATCTTATACTGTGTCGGGAGTGCATCACCGAGAGCTCCAATAGTAGTTAATTACATCAGTCATCATCGTAAGTTTTGGATTACAACAGGTTTCAGCAACATCATCTAGTAGACATGCAACAGATGTCGGCAGCATCACCAAGACTTACATCGGGCTGTAGCAGCATCATCTCTAGTAGCAGATTTCAAGTACAGTGTACAACAGAAACTGCTGTGAAGACTGTGACCAAGAATGTGTAAGTGTTTACACATTGCACCCATTGCAACTGACATGCGTACATGAGCCTGCATGAATGTAGGCAACAGTATCGCGCACACTGCAGGCGTTCATTGTCGATATAAAATATGTAAGCTAATCTGTTATATGTAGACCTATGAAGCCTATATGTACACATATACGTACATAATTATAAAATAAAATATATCATACTAGCCGGCCATGCGAGGAACCTCGCTGACGCATGCTAACGATGATTATGGTAGTCAATTTATAATTCTTGGAAACTCATAGCGCAATAATGCTACATTCACTCTTGCTAACACTTATCAATATTCAATGTTGGAATATCAAATTATTTAATATAAATAATCTAAACATATAAAACGAGGTTCAAGTGTAAATACATTATAACCAGTATTCCGAATCCTCAGCCAGCTATTAACACACTTTTGACATTCATATTTAACTACCTTTTCTTTTATCCCCACTCACCAACATAGCATATTTCTTCAAAACCTGAGTGTTGCTATTTTCCTTGCTGTCACTTACACTTCCTGTACTAGAGTCACCAACGCGCATGTTCTCCCACCATGTTTCATATGCACTCAATGGCTCTGAGCTCACAGTGGTACGGTGATAACCGCACAACCTCATGTCCATCTTGTAACATTGCGTCAATGCGACACCTTGCAGAGGGACGTCGACAAGTCAATGAACAAACTGCACATGTTCGCTTTTTGCCATGTCTGTTTCATATGCACTCAATGGCTCTGAGCTCACAGTGGTACGGTGATAACCACACAACCTCATGTCCATCTTGTAACATTGCGTCAATGCGGCACCTTGCAGAGGGACGTCGACAAGTCAATGAACAAACTGCACGTGTTCGCTTTTTGCCATGTCTGTTTCATATGGAATGTTATTGTTTTCCAGCCCTACGCAATATCTGGTTTGGTCGTACCTGTGGTATGTGCCATTTCTAATTGTATCGAATGATCGGAAGTATTACCGAGTACAATCAAACAACTTGTAGGGATATTTGTAATCAGCTTTTCTTCCACCCATTTTGAGAAGTTGGCAAAGCTCATTCCGTCGTGGGAGTCCCCACTTTGGTTTTCGATTTGAATACAACAAATGCTCCAGAAATGAAACCTTGATCACAAACTCAATGTATTATCCATCTCTGCCCTGCGTTGTCGTCCTTCAAAACACCTGATTTTTCACTTTCTTGCCTACACATTATGACTGTGTATGTATGATGTATCCGTTTCATCAACATAAATTACTGTCTTTCTGTTTTACGAGCTTGCTCATTTTTCTCATTCGCCTTAAATACCCACTTCTCCAGGTGACAATGTAATTTCTTATCATTAAAATATTTCTATGGTTTTGTTCTTTTTGAAGCGAAACCCTATTTTTTAAGGGTTCGTCTCAAAGACTCCCGTTTCTCCGGGAAAACCTATCTCTGATTTTAAAACCGTTAGCTTTATCTTAGGGACTTCTCTTTTAAAACAGAATACAATTTCTGTTTGGTGCACCGAATTACACCAACATCAAAATCATCTAAACAGATCATTTTACAATTGTTCGCCCTCTTTCCCAGGTGTGTGCAGTTTTTCGCCACTCACATAAGTACATTTTCCTTCTTTTCTAATTGTGCATATACTTTGCTATATTCACTGCTTCAGCTGCTTAACGCAGCATTCTCTTACTATAATTTTTTTCAAATCTTATCGATAACTAGGTGGAGTTAAATGTGGTTTCTCTAAGCTAATTCTCTGGACACACATTCGCGAAGGGAGAGGGCGTTCGTTTCTGAACATAAGCATATGGTCAGAATTTGAACTATGTTAGTTAAGAGCTGTTACTTTTTATGCATAAAGGAGAAAATAGTTTTTTTTAAGCACCTCCTGATTAAAGTTATATTTTGGATAATCAATTTTACTGTCCGGTTAATGTCTATGTAAGTAGTAGAATTTAGGGAAATTTGGCATAAGGGCGTGGGATGTAGGAACGCAGGAACTGAGGAGCCGCCATCTTGTTACGTCACCGGCCGCCATCTTGTTACGTCACCGGCCGCCATTTTGGGTGTCATTGACCTTTTACCCCTGACCCACTTGACATATGACCTTGACCTT